>CM053598.1:46502746-46546443 GCA_028646575.1 Pseudocheirus occidentalis | reverse complement strand
GTTCTTGGAATCAGAAAGGCTTGACTCTTGCCTTAACTGCCTCGTAGCTGTGTGACTATAGGCAAAGCACCTCTATACCCCAGTTTTTTCTTTTTTTTTTGAGGCAATCAGGGTTAAGTGACTTGCCCAGGGTCACACTGCTAGTAATTATCTAAGGTCAAATTTGAACCCAGATCCTCCTGACTTCTATCCACCTAGCGCCACCTACCTGCTCCCACCCGTTTTTTCAACTCTAAAATAAGGTAATCCCCTAGAGTCCCTTGCAACTCTAAGTCTCTGGTCCTATGAACAGGGAGGAACCTATTAGATAAAGGGAATGATATGGGCAATGGCACCAAAGCAGAACATTAAAGGCACAAAATCTCAAACAATTATGACAGAAAGCTTCTTCTAAGCTTTTTCATGGCCAGTAAAGTTATCACTGGTGTGAGATCCATCCCTTCTATACATGTACCTGCACAGCCAATAAATGGATGGAAGGCCAGAAGAAGTTCCTAAGGTCTCTATGATAGGTACCCAAAACTGATACTGATCTCTTGCATTGTGACAGAGAGAGTTTGCAGCATCAAAAGACACAATATAACATGGTTGGGGGAAGCACTTTCTAGCTATCTGAACTTGGAAAAGTGAAGCATCTGCTTTGGGTAGCCATGACTTTTCTTCTAAATGGAAGATGATAATACCTGCTCTGTCTACCTTTGACAGAATCACAGAATTGGAAGAGACCCCCTGACTGAGACCATCTGACCAAACCCATACCTGAACAAGAATCTACTCTGTAACAAACACAAACGGTCATCTAGCCTTTGTTTTAAGACCTCAAGTATGGGAGAGGGAAAGGGAATGGAAGAGAAAGAGGAGGAGAAACAGGAGGTGCAGAGGAATGACTGGCAGGGCTGGGAAGGAAGGAACCTCCCACTGCCTGCATCAACCATTCCATTTTTGTTATGTGTTTCCTCATGTGGAGTCTCAATCTCCCTCTCTTCAACATGCATCCACGGCCCCTAGTACTAATCTGTTGTTCAGTCATATTCAACTCTTCATGACCCCATTTTTTGGTTTTCTTGGCAAAGATACTGGAGTGATTTGGCATTTCATTCTCCAGTTCATTTTACAGATAAGGAAACTGAGGCAAACAAAGTTAAGTGACTTGCCCAGGGTGACATAAGTATCCAAGGCCAGATTTGAACTCAAGAAGATGAGTCTTCCTGCCTCCAGGCCCAGCATTCTATTCACTACACCACCTAGCTGCCACAATCTAATCTAATCTGTAAAATAAATCTAATCCCTCTTTCACCTGATACAGCTATCATGTCTCCCCTAAATCTTGTTCAGGTTACACATCCCCCAGTTCCTTCAAAGCATTATCTCAAAACCCTTTACAATTCCAATTTTCTCCTGTAGATAATCTTTAGTTTATCAATGTCCTTCCAAATTTTTGGTACCCAAAAGAAAACCCAATGTGGGTATGATATGGTCTACAAACCAGAGTAGAATGGGATGATTTATTGTGTCACTAGTACTGACCAGTATGGCCCTCATTGCAGCCTGACATTGCTTTAACATTCTTGAGTACTATTTCATGCTATTGGCTTACATTGAGGCTTCTGCCAACTAAAACTCACAGATATTTTTCACATGGACTTCTTGACTCTCTCTCTTCCCTCATTGCTCCCATATTTCATACTTGTAAAGATGATTTTGAGCCCAAATGGAACATCCTATTGAGGCCAACCCAGTGTTCTAGTCTTTGATTACTAATTCTTTCACTCAGGTATTAACTATTCCTCCCAGATTGTGTCTTCCTCAGATCTGATGATAAGAATGCCATTTATGCCTTTTATCTAAGTCATTGGTAAAAATACAAAACATAACAAGATCAAACACAGATCCCTGAGGGACACTCCAGGATTGTTTATGGATCAAATGAGTGTGTGGAAATGATTTTGTAAACTATATAGTATTTTTCAAATATAGTGGGATGATGATGATTGATTATGATTGATGACTGATGATTATTGATGATGATGATGATGATGATGATGGAATGGGGAGGAAGGCAAGGCATATTTTTTTGTTCCAGAGCTGGATGTGATTGAAAAGGACACTTCTTCCTTTGAGAATCTATGCTAAACCCATCTCATGATGCCATCACCTTCCCCACCACCACCACCACCACCCTCATTGGATCAACCATCTGCCAGTGTTGGTGGATGGGACCAAAATGTCTCTGTCCCTCAAAATATATATTTCCTATTCGAATCAAGAAGGAGAAACATGGTTACAACCTCAATACTGTCCCTCCAGGCCTAGGCTTATAGGCACAGAATGACTTAACATAGGTATAACAGAATAAAGCATCCTTAGTTTCATCTAATTTCAGTCGAGTCCGAGTTAACTTTTTGGAACAGTTAATCATACAGAAAAGTTTCACATTATTCACAGGGTATTATAGTCAAACTTAGGATTAACCAGGTGGGAAACATTCCTTTTCAAAAGGGATATAACACAATGGGGAAGCTGAGTCAAAAGGCTCCTACCTTCACCCATACAAGATTGTCCTCTCAACCTTCCCAAACACACATTCGCCTGTAGTGGTTCACAGATCATGCTCCCTTTGAGCTAATGATATTTCCCTCAAATGGTAGATTACTGACCATGATCATTCAGATACTTATATCTGAATTCAAAACTCAGTACAACATCAAATTATGGTCCCAAGAGGTTGTATCTCAAAGATTAAGTTTCACTAATCATAGCTTTGGGCTAGATACTGTTACTATTACTTCCTTCCTCCTATTTCATTAACATTTAGCAATGAAAAGTTTAGAGACTTTTCAAAAAAATCACTCAACATTCTTTTCTCCTTCTTTTTCTTCTTTTTTTCTCAAGTTTAAACTCCTAATATGAAAATCAATCATTAGAAATTTTGAAAATAATCACATTCTAGAATTCCACATAGATGGTGAATATATAATAGTTTACTCAAAACTCAGAAGAACTGTAAGTCTCCAGACTGACAGATATCCATCTCTTGAGGTATTGTATATTCATCCCTAAAACAAAAATTAATCTTTAAGATTTGAATCTGTTTAAATTAAGTTGATTCAAAATATACCTTCAATATATACTATTCCAGTATAATTTCATAATTACAAATCATCATATAAATCACTTCTATATTATAAACAAACTTAGAAGTCTCCCTATCCTTTCAGCAGTGAATGTAGATGGAAGAAGGGGTCCCATTTTCTGAATAAAATAATTCATTATTTTAGAATTTCACAATATTTAGCAAATTCTTTCAGGGACCAATAATATTTTATGACTTTGCCCAAGGAGAATGTACCAAGGAACCTGACAAATTTACAAATAAGGACATTTTATGAGACCTGTCTTTGTTTTCGTCCAATGGACTTTGACTAAAGCCCTTCAAAACTACATCTTTCCCTTTTCTTCTTATATTCTGATCCAACATTTCTCTTACTTTCTTCTACCTTCTCAAGTCCTCTAGTCTTTATTTCCCAATCATTTCCCAGATCAGTCTCACCAGAAACCAAAATGGTGTCAAGTCAACATCATCTCATGTGCCAGGCACTGTGCTAAGTACTGGGGGTAACAAAAAAGGATAAAAGACAGTCCCCACTTTCCAGGAGGTTACAATCTCCTGGAGGAGACAACATGCAAACAATTTTAGCAAGAATAGGACGGTCTTGGTGTACTGGAAGAAATGTTCATACTTCTGTTCTTACTATATCTTTGAAGTAAATACCTTTTGTAAAAGATACATGATGGTAAGTGGTTAAATTGAACTAGGAAGCTATCTTCTAGCACTTAACAATGAGGGAAACGCAGTGGGGTGGGTGGAATGCGGGGTCAAGCTGATAGTAGTACAGAAAAGAGAACCTTTGAATCATGACGGACAGATGTAGCAGTCCTGGTTCTGAGAGAAAGGGACAGAACATACTATAAAAGTAGCAAGCAAAGGGGTGGCTAGGTGGTGCGGTGAATAGAGCACTGGCCCTGGAGTCAGGAGGACCTGAGTTCAAATCCGACCTCAGACACTTGACACTGATTAGTTGTGTGACTTTGGGCAAGTCACTTAACCCCAATTCCCCTGCCTTCCCCCCTCCAAAAAAGCAAAAAAAAAAATAGCAAGCAAATAGAGCTTTCCACTTGGGGAAAAAGCCTTGAAGAATTGTACCTGTGACAAGCTCTTCCCTTCCTGCCCCCAATTGCTTCCTTCCTCTGTCTCTTTATTGCTCTTTTTTCCCCCTTTTTTCAGCTGCATCTAAAAATTTAACTTTCTTCCAAAACTGTGAAAATTCTCTTTATCTTGGCTACTGCTTGGACTAGAACTAGGTCCCTGATTGATTTGGGGGGGACTGATGGGCAACTATCAACCCCTGGACTTTGCAACATCTTGAAGAAAAGTGGCCTTTCGTAGTTCTCTGTTCTTATACATCTTATACAGCCACTCCAACCAGACCACCTTCTAGAAGAAACCTTTCCTAATCTCTCTTAATTCTAATGTCTTCCCTCTTTTGATTATTTATTTACCTTGTATATAACTTGTTGGTACACAGTTGTTTGCACATCATCTCCCCCTTTAGATTGTAAGCTCCTCAGGGGCAATGATTCTTTTGCTTTTTTTTGTATTGTCAGAGCTTAGTATATAGTTCAGTTGTTCAATTCAACTCTTTGTGAGCCTATTTGGGTTTTTCTTGGCAATGATACTGGAGCAGTTTGCTATTTCCTTCTCCATCTCATTTTATAGATGAGGAAACTGAGACAAACAGGGTTAAGTGACTTGCTCAGGGTCACATAACTAGTAAGTGTCTTAGGCTGGATTTGAACTCAAAAAGATGAATCTTCTTGACTCCAAGTCCAGTGCTCTATGCCCTGTGGCACCACCTAGCAGTCCACATAGTAGGGTCTTAATAAATGCTTACTGATTGACTAGTCTACAAAAATGACTTCCTGAATATAGTATTTCCCATATCAAGGCCTTTGCTTGTGACACGTTTTCTACCTGCAATGCCTTCTACTAACAAATCTATCCAAATCCCACTAACAAGTCAATTACAGGTCAAGCCCTCACTCTCTTCTTCTTTACCATCCTTATTCCTTCTTTCCCTTCTCCCTTTTTCTTCCCTCTCTCATTCCTTTCCACAACCATCTATTAAGCTTCCTACCATATATAAAGCACTATCATAGACATCTAAGGATATAAACAATGTCTTTATTACTCTAACCCACAATCATATCTCACCTTAATTTGGTTTTGCCAAAAGAGCAGCCCAAACCACCAGCACTATAATGTTTAACAATAATGCTAGCCAGCAGCACAATAAATATCCTCGGCTCCCTATTACTATTGTTTAACTCCGACTGTAGAAGGTGAAAGCTCCAGCCCTGTAAACCTGCTGCCTCTTCACCCCTATGGGCTTTAGTCTCTGGAACAGTTCTCCGTCTGATTTTTGAGGCAAGATGAACAAAAGGGCTTAGGGGCTAGCTTTTATATACAAGGCTCTGGCTATGGGGAGAGGGGAGTCAGCCAGGGCTCTGAGTTCCCTGCCAAGCACAAAAGAGCAGATGCAAATGAACCACAGCAGAGGAGTAGAAATTAAGGGACCCCCGGGCTGGGCTCCAGCAGTACTCTTGCACACAGCCTCATCCTGCGTAGTGTGTGGCATCGTCGTCATCCAATTCCCCATAGTGTTCTAAAGCTAGATGATCAGATAATAAGAGGTTGAGTGGTATGCATAACATCAAGTTGATTAAATTTGTTTACTGATAATTCTTTCAGGTTCCCATGAATATTGTCTAATTTCCTTGCCTTATTTCAAACAGATTTGGGGTAATGCATTATTGACAACATCCTTGCAGACCAGCTCGGCAATGTCATTCAGGAGAATGATTTCAGAGCAGATTTCCAGAGCCCTTGATTCCTGTTGGGATTCACTTGGGCATAAATTACGAAGCCGAATATTTAATCAGTGTCCCCATTAGAACCCTGTGGCTTATTTTTAGGAATCAAGAAAGGGGCTGGGGGAAGTAAGCAGAGGAGAGAATCTTTGTATTATTATAACATGAATACATTTCTTCCTTTCTGGTTGTGATGTGTATGTGTATTTTTCCCCTCTCTAAAGCAAAATTGAGCTGAATACTACCCTGAAGAATCCTTCCCTTTTTTCAGAAATAAACATGGGCATTAATCTTTTGACTGCATTAAATTAAATATTAATGTTAACAGATCACATAATGTGAAGTTAAAGAAACGATTAACATTTAAACTGCATTCCCTCCATGATTGTACCATTAAACAAATTAGTCCCTCCCTTAATTAATAATGCCCAAACAATACAGCAAATTTTAAAATTAGGGCCATGAAGTCAGAGCAGATGCCTTTGTTGTTATTTGGGACTTTGCTTAAGATGTGTGGCATGCCAGCATCAGTATCCAAGGCTCTTACCCTCCTCCATTGTGTTTTTCATTTGTGGCTAAAGTTATCGGATGTGGCTGTTTTCTTGAAAGAGGAGGCAATAGCAGGGTGTATAATGGATCAGAGCCTTGAATCTAAGCCCAGTTCAACCACTATGATACCCAATAAGGAAGGTGGGGCAGATGATTTGGGGGGGGGAAGGCGAGAAGGCAAAAGCAGCTTTCAACATCCCTAAAAGAAAAGGAACTGGTTCCTCCCCTTCTCTGAGGCTACCTCAAAACCACATATAAATATAGGAAAAGTCAAATCTCTAGGCTGGTATTTAGACTGGTCCATTATATTGGGGTGGTTGAAGTGCCTGTCTGACAAAGAAGGTGACCAAGATGAGACCTGTTTGTGCAATAGCAGTACCGTGGTTACCTGAGTACCTTTACCTCTAGGTTATTTTTGTTCCTGTTCCCATTCTCCTGTGTCATGTGTGTCCCCAGAGAAATTCTTACATGCTGGGCTGAGCTGAAAGCTGCTTGAGATCTTAGGAACATAATACACCAAAGAACTGGGCAGTATTGAATGTTTCATGAATTCTGTGACAGCTACAGCCTCGATAAAGCCTTCTGAGCCCTTCCATAACGCCCTCAGGTGTTCTTTTTCCAGAGGTTACAAGGGTCCTGATTATCAATGACCTTAGAACCTTGACAAACTGTGTATCTTTTGGCTTTCCACTTATCTGGGCCACCATGTCTTCAACTGTAAAATAAATTGAAGTGATCCTAGTCTAATGCCCTCAACTCAAAAGTTATTTCAGAGCAGACATGCTCATAAGTAACTGTAATACAAGTTATGATGAAATAAGATTCTAAAAGAAGTTAAACAGAGAGGAATGAAATGTTAAGGGAGGGATAGGGTTCCCTTCCTGCTGGGAAAGTAAAGGAAAGCTTCAAGGAACTGATGAAAAAGAGCTGGATTTTAAAAGAAGAGAAAGAGTTCAACAAGCAGAAATGTGAAAAGTCTATTCCAAGCAAATGGCAGAGATGATATTGAACAAGATTATGGAAGTGGAATGGGGTAGCTGAGATTGGCAAAGTTGTAGAGGGGGCTAATTCAGCTCTAAAATCCCTTCTAACTCAAAAAAATCACATAAATCTATGAAATCTTCTCAATGACTACGAATCTCAAATCAGATGATACTGGAATTGGACAATGTTTCTATTTCCACTTATTGATTGATTTTTGCTAATATAAACACTTATCAGTTGCCTCCTATGGACAAGGCAGTGCATTAAATGCTGTAGAGATGCAAAGAATAGCCCTTTCCCACCCAACTATGCCCTGGTAATTGATACCTCAAATCCCAGGGGATAGGAGAACCTATAAACTACCTGCAATTTCAGGAGTCCTCCAAAGTTGTCCTCTCCTAGGACATGAAAATGAGTCTCTGCTCCAGGTTGATCTTGAAAACAAGGCTATATCCTGCTTGATTAACTCTCTTAATTGGAGCTTGGCTGTTGGGACTCAGGATATTAGGATTAAAAAGCTGCAGATTCTTTTAAGGGCATAATGCTAGACAGGTGGAAGCAATAGGCAATAAGGGTTTATATAACACTTTTCTATGTGCCAGGCACTGGGCTAAGCTTAAGTGTTTTACAGACATGATCTCACTCTTATTTCAGCAGTGACCCACTCTACCTCTTGCTGTTGATTCCCATTCAAGATGGAAAATGGGCCATCAGTCTTTTGTCTATTTGTTTGTTTGATGACATCTATTTTTGCCTTCACCCATTCTCTCTTAACCATAGCAATGGTCTCCTGGGGGTAGGATAGTAATATCACAGGGATTATTATCCCCATTTTGCTGATTAGGAAAATGAGTTGCCCACTGTCACACTTCTAATGAGAGTCGGAGGAAGGATTTGAACCCAGGTCTCCCCTAACTACAAGTTTAGAGCTCTTTTTTGTGATCTCATGCTGTCTGTCTTCTTGGTAATTTCATGGGATCGTGGAAATGAGAGCTGGGAGAGATAAATGAGAGAGAGGGGGAGAGAGAGAGAGAGAGAGAGAGGGAGGGAGAATAAGAAACATAATTGAGAAAAAGAGAGAAGGAGAGAGCTGCCTCAGGTCATACAGATAATCAACAAAAACCAGACAAACAAAAAAAACGGCCTGAATTTGAACTTGAGTCTTAGAGGCAGTAGGACAGTGGAGAGCCCTGGATTTAGTGTCAGAGGACCTGAGTCAAAAATCTCAGTTCTGTCATTGATTGGACAAGCCATTCCTCATCGTTGGGACTCAGCTTTCCCATAAGTAAAAAGGAGATTGGACTAGATTATTTCTAAGGCCCCAGTCAGCTCCAGAGATATGACTCCATGTTTGCTGCTCTATTTACTAAGCCCTACGGGCAGTCAGTTAACTAGCTTTTACTGAGCACCTACTATGCTCCTGGAATCAGCATCGTGCCAAGCCCTGGGGATACAAAAAAAGGCAAAAAACAGTCCCAGCTCATAAGGATCTTATAGTCAGATGAGAGAGAAAACAAATGAACAACTCTTTGCAAATTAGCCATATAGAAATCAATTGGGGGTAGTCTCACAGGGAAGGCAGGAAGATTAAGGAGGATTTGGAATGTGGTATTTAGCCACACTCATCCGAACCTCAAATTTGATGTTTTACTTCCCTCCTGTCTTCCTTGGGACTCAGCCAGATGCCCCAGACCACCACCAACACCACCCAGGCTAGTAAACTTGGCTTTCTTGGCCAGACTGGAAACTGTCAGATTCTCTCAATGACTAGACTAGAAGTAGACCTTGGTCAGCCCTGACTCTGTCTCCCTCTGCTGGCCCTTGTGATGATTACAAGCCAGGTTAAAACCATTCATTCTACTCATAGGATCATAGCTTTGGTGGCCAGAGACCTAAGAGGTTCCCTCCTTTTACAGAGGATACTGAAGTCTAGAGAGATTAAATGACTTGACCAAGGTCTCACTGGCCATAAGGGACAAAGGTAGGATTCAAATCTGGGTCCTATGACTCCAAAACTAGTATTCTTTCTTACACAATAAACACTAATTGCCTGCTACATGCTAGACCAATGGTTCTCAACCTGTGGGTTATGTTCAATTTAAATACATCCTGCATATCAGATATTTACATTACTGTTCATGACAGTAGCAAAATTACAGTTGTAAAGTAGCAACGAAAATAATTTTATGGTTGGGGGTCACCACAACATGAGGAACTGTATTAAAAGGTCACTGCATTAGGAAGGTTGAAAACCACTGCTCTAGACAATGGGGATACAAAGGCAAACCCAAAAATTGATCACTACCCTTCAGGTGCTCAGAGAGTACTTAAAACTGGTAAATAAAGGCAGGCTCATTAAGGATGGAGAGAACCCTAGTGGGTGGGGAAGGAGACATCAGAAAAATGTACTACTCAAGGCAACTCAGAGGTGAGCCTTGGAAAAAGCCCTTAGGATACTAAGGAGGCACATGTGAGGAAGGAGGGTGTTTCAAGCATGGTGAATATGAAGGACATAGTGATGAAAGATAAGATGTCAAGTTTGGGGCATAGTGAGAAAGGGGTGGATCAGTTCCCCTGGATGCAGAGATGGAAGGGGAAATAACATAAGATAAGTCTGGAAAGGCTGGCTGGAGCCAAACTGTGAAGGACTTTAAATGCCAGGATCAGGAATTTGTGTTTTTTTTAACCTAGAAGGACTATGGAGTCAGTGGAAACCTTGGGGTGCAAAGGAACAACATGGACAGACATACTTTAGAAGTGTTATTTTGGTGTCTGGGAGAGAAACTGCCAAGGAAAAGTAGAGAGGCTGGAGGAGAAGTGATGGGGTCCAAGGGGTATGAGAGATGTAGTAGAAGTCGAATTGAAAAGACTTAACAACTGGTTTGGAGATGGGATATGAGAAAGAAGGCAGGGTCAAGAGACAACTGTTGGCAACAGGGTCAGGATTCAAATACAGCCTTAGATAGTTACTAGCTGTGTGACCCTGGACAAATCGTTACCCTGTTTACCTCAGTTTCCTCAACTGTGAAATGATAGTGATAACAGTACATATCTTGAGGGTTGCTGTGAGGATCAAATGAGATCATGTTTGTGAAGTTCTTAGCATGGTGTCTGACACATAGTAGGTGCCATGTAAATGTTTATCCCCTACTTGTATTTCCCTTCAAGTATGATGCCAAAGTTGTACACCTGGAAGGAGAGTGGTGTGAAGATGCTGCCCCAGCACAGATGCCAGTAGGCAGCATTTGCACCATGCCTGTGAGACATGAAAAAAGACAGAAAATGAGAATATGCCAGGAGAGAGAGAAAAGAGGAAAATGAAATGAGAGACAAGAAGTGTGTTGAAGCTGCCCCAAAGCTATGTCAAACTCTTTACACCAGCAACAAGAGGTCTTTCTTTTCTGGTGCCTGGAAACAGGCATAGCAAATATCCTCCCAGCTTTTGTCCCCATCCCCATTTGGCTATAAGATTGATGGATGCTTCATGGAGCTGGTGGAACTGCTGTCTTTGCACAGCCCTCACTCACTTAAATCCAATTCATTTTCATGTCATGGCGTCACCTTTCTATCATGGTCCTCTTTGAGAATTAAGGACAAACAACAGCTGAGATGTAAAGACTTTTGTACCCCAAAGGCTCCTGAGTTCCACCTCTGGACAAGTAACTAACAGCCCTTTACACTTCCCCTAGGCTGGAGTGTTCTGACTTAGCAACATGAGGAGTGATGAGGGAGTAGACATGGGAACCTGTTTATTAGCTTAGGGTTAGATGGAGGGAGGAGAAGATAATGAATTCTGATGTGGGACATGTTGAGCATAAGATGTCCAGGGAACATTTAGGTAGAAATGCCTAGAAGAAAGCTAGTGATTCAGGATTGGAGTTAAGGAGAGAAATTAAGGCTAGATGTATAGGATGGGGGGTCATTTGGATAAAGATAGTACTTGAACCCATGGAAGCTGGTGAGATCTCCAAGAGAACATAGAGAAGGATGAAAAGGACCATGGACAGAGCTTTGAGGGCTACTTACATTGAAAATGGAGATGATGATTAAGATAACAAGACTCAGAAGAAGCAGTCAGTCAGGTGAGAGGAGGCTCAGAAGAGAGCAGTGTAATGGAAAACAAGAGTGAGTATCCAACAGGAGAGGGTAACTGACAATGGCAGAACTAATGGGCAATTGAATTTAGCCATTAAGAAATCAGTTGATAACTTTGGAAAGGCTAATTTTAGTTGAGTGATAGGATCGGAAGCCAAATTGCAAAGGGATGAGGAGTGTATGACCCTGAGTAAGTCACCTCTAGACCACAGTTTTCTAAAATGAGGGGCTGAGCTTCAGTGATTTCAAAGGTCCCTGCCAACTCTGTGATCCTATTGTAATGGTGGGATTTGGTGAGCCTGATTCTTTCTTGGGGTGTCTGAATGGAGGCTGATGTGAGATGAAAATTAGTCTTCTGATTAGCTTAGAAGCCCAAAGGACTGATGACTTCAGAGGCACAGAGCTGGAACTAAAATCACATACAGAAAGTTAGGCGTACTCCTCCCCAGCTCTACTGTACTTTTCCTTCCCTGTGGTGCTGAGGCAGGTACCACTGTGAGCTGCCAGGTGAGGGAGCAGCAAACAATTTCTCCTACTTGGCCACCATGTGTTTATAAACACACGTCGAATCTGTATCTTTTGTGTTCACTCTTTCCTGATCTTTGATGACTAAGTATCCAGAAACAGAATTGACCAGCTTACCTTATGACTTTCAAATGATCAGAGGTTTATCAGTTGTCCTATACAAACCAGAAGCAGTAACAGAATTCACTGGAGGCAACAACAGTGCCTGATGATTGAGAAAGAACCTCAGAGAGAGATGGATAGAGAGTCTGAAGACAGAAAAAGCATTGGGAATATTTTAGAGAGAAATGGAGACTGAAGACTCAAGAAAGACACGGTCCCTGAAATCCCAGCAGAGAGATATACCTAAGGGGAGATATAATGAAGACTCCACATGAGAAAATAGAATTCCCAAGGCTAAGAGTCTCAAAGAGCCCCTCAGTCCCACATATTCTCTCTATGTATACTACCCTAACTTTGTTCTCTGAGTGCACTCTCCCCAGGGTTATACTGTGTCTAAGGGGAGAGTGTATCCCCCCCCTTGTTTGAGATTATTCTGTGACTATTGGTCTTTCTATTATTTCTTAGTAAATATCCTCTTATGAAAACTAAATTATATTAATTAGTTGATGGTTATTGGGGAAAACAGTCATTAGGGGTTTGTGATTGACCGTATTAGAAGCCACAACCTTTCAAGATTACCCCCCCTAGACCCCTATGGAGCACAGTAGTCAGTCACTCTCTGGTGGCCCAACCCTCCATGGTTTGCGAGAATTGGGAGAGTGAGCCCAGAGTGGGTGCCACATCATAATCCCTATAAATTCTGATGCCATAAGCACAAAGGTTGACATAGAATGTGAGTTACCAAAGAGGTGGTTGTTGTTCTCTACTAACAAGTATTGTTCCTTATTCCCCCTTCTACCAACAGCTGTACATGAACATGAGTATGTGAGCTCTGGACTTGAAGAGGTTCTCAAGTTTCCAAACCAGCAAACCAATCTCTACTCTGAACATCTCTCCTATTGCTTCAACTCTGTTATGAGCTTATGGCTTTTATATATGGGACCACAGATATCACCAAGTCGTTGTTAATCATGGTAGCCAGGTTTCCAGTCAAACCTGGGGCATTTTGCATGCTGTAATCCAAGGGAGATTCTCTGGCTTGGCAGAGAATCACAGAGGACTACAACATTATTTACCTGTATAAGAGCCGTATAGAGTTGTTTCTAAAGCTTCTTTAGATGGAGACACAGTTCCATCAATACCCTTCAAAAGAGATACTCAAGGAGAGAGAAGCTGCAGACATGTAGAAGAAACTAATTCCTCAACATGTTTTTAGCTCTCTTCCCTAGTATCCACTAGAATGGACCTCTTTAGGTGAATCTTCCCAGATGAAGAGATCATTCACTCTTCTGTATTTTTAGTATATTCTGATCTGTAGAATTCTGCCAATGCATTTTCTTGGATAAGTGGTTTCACTCAGTGTTCATTATTTGTGATGGTCTTTTGTGTAAAAGGGGAGATACAGTTAGTGGAAGCTAAGAACTACTCTCTCTAGACTCTTAGAGGGAACAAGAAAGCAATTTTCCTTATCTTATCAACTCAAACACATACCCCCAAGTTAGAGATACTTGAGGGGACAAATAGAGATCATTTTAGCCCAACAATTCCATCAGAGACTTGAAAAAAAGAACTCCAGACTTCATGATCATCCTGGAGCCTGCCTGCCCCCTCCTATCAGCCAGTGTGTGGGCAGTATAGGCACTGCCTTTGGCCCTTCTCTCCTCCAAGGTCTTCAGATCTGTCTATACATTTACATAACCAATGTGTACATAATACATTGTTGTAGTACTTTGAGATTTCCAATGAACTTTCTTCACCACAACCTTATGAAACAGCTAAATCAAATTATTCTCAGCACTTTGAAGATGAGAAAGATGAAGAAATCTAGTGACTTAGTCAGAGTTACAGAACTGGTAAGTGTTGATGCTGTAACTTAAAGTCCAGGCTTTCTTCCTAGGTCCATGAATAATCATTCATTAAGGACCATGTCATGGGTCTGTACTAGGCTGAAGGCATACAAAGACAAAAATCATAAGCATTCACTCCACTTATTTGCCTCTTTGTTGTACCATCTGAATGTGCTGTATGGTATTGTTCAATTCCAATACTTGCTACCTATGTGACCTTGGACAAAGCACTTCACTTCCTCAGCTATAAAATGAGGGGGCAGATTCAACAATCTCTTTAGTCCCTTCTAAAATTCTGCCACCTTGATTCTTTGAGCCTGTGAGCATCCTGAGACCATTTCTTATTTGTCTTTGTATTTCTTCCAGATACTAGTCTGGAGCTCACACATATAAACCATGCATGGTAGGAGCTTAATAAATGATTATTGACTGAAAGAAGTTTTATATAAATACCAGGGATTATTATTAAGCCTTCTCAAGAGCCTTCTTTTCCCAGGCACTGGCTCTTTGGACAAAGAGACAAGCCCAGCATGTTTTCCGTGTGGGATTCTCAGAACCAGGATGGGGAAGAGAAGACAGCAACCTTGATCTTCAGGCCTAGTAAAGCCCCTCAGATGAAGCCCCTGACCATCAGAGCCGGTCACCACTTGTTCCTCTGCCTCCTCGTTAATAGAGATTAAGCTTCATTATTCCATAAGTAATTGAATTTTCCAGCCCAGACAACATGCTCTTGCTGACCAGGGCACAGCTTGCTAACAGTAGTAGCTGCTCACCCCACCCCAACCCCAATCAACAAAGAAGCAGTTTGTAGATTTTAATTCCCAGCCAAAGGGTAAGAGTCAGCTGGTTGTTGGACATGGAACAAGTGTCTATATTGGACTGAGCCCCTGGGGTAAGCAATGGGGATAGGCAGTGAATCCAGGAAGTTGGAAGAGTAAGAGAAACTCCAAAGCTCTGTGTTTCTAGTTATTTCACTAGTCCTTGAAGTAAATAATGTTGATGCTAAGTACTACGTCCTGCTCTGACAGATTAAAGGGGATCAAAACATTAAAGCAAAGTTCAGAAGGCCAGGGTTCTAATCTGAGCACAACTGCCAACTGAGAGCAAAAAAAAAAAATGTCTTCCAACCCTCTAGGTTTAAATGCCTCCATCTCTAAAACTGGAGTAATTATTTCCAAAGTGCTTGTATGAAACTTGGCCCTGAAAAAGATAAGAGAAAAGGTACCTCCTTCATTTGCTGAAATAGAGGACTATGGATGTGGAATACTATACAGCCTGTAAGACTCTAATGGGTTGGTTACTTGCACTGAACTGCTTTTTTTTTCCCTCCACCTGTCTCACTTTGACATTGGCCTTTTCAAGCTAAGGTCTTTCCCAGGTCTCAGTTTGCTCATTCAGTAATTAGAGGCTAGGAAGAAATTGAGGTGAAAGATGGCCTAGTTTGCCTTCATAAAAGAATCAATGTGGGAGAGGAAGACTTTTAGAATTTTCAGCCAGAACAGAAACAATTGCTATTTACAGTCACTCTGAGCCATCAAAACTCAAACAATGAACAAGTGAGGCTTGGACTGGGACCTATTACTGGTCAATTCAGTATGTGTATATGTGTGTGTATTTATACATCCCATCAATTTAAATATCATCATATAGTATACAACATTAATTTATATATATATATGTGTGTGTGTGATTATATATAAATATATAAATTAATATGACATAAAAACAAAAGACATCAATAAAGCAAATGTTTTTAAAGATGAAAGCCTCCAGAAAGTCATTAATAAAACACATGTTCTCAGTTGACAGTCGGAAAACTACAATTCTGGGTGCTTCACTCTAAGAGGAACGTTGATAAATAATCTATGGCCAGAGGACAGTGACCAGGCTAATAATACCTAAAAGCATAAAAAGGGCCAGTAGGCAGAAATGAGAGTAGTACATTTCAGATCAATATCGGTAACATACATAAAGAGTAGTATAAATGTAATTTGTGATAAAGAGGAACTTTCTAACAGCTCAAAGTTTTCAACAACAGATTGATCAGTCTAGTACACAAGTTAGTAAGTCCCCTATCCCTGGAAGCCAAGCAGGCGCTGCATTACTGCCCTCTTTTAGAGAGAGGTTCTGACTCATTCCCTTTAAGATGCCAACTACTGAATTTTGCTTCTCTTGAAAGAGAGAGAGGGCCCTGGGAAGGCTAACTCCCTTCCATTAGCACAGATTACTTAAATATATAAGGTCTTTGAACCAGGCTGTATTTTCCAAGGTGACAAAATGGATGAAACAGAATAAGACAAGGAAGGCGTTATTTCAGAGGATCATGGCAGAAAGAAATCCTAAAAAAAAAAAAAAAAAAAAGCAAAACAGGCCATGAAAAGAAGACAGTGTACTACATAGGAGAGGCCTCAGGTTTTAAAGAAGAATGCCAAGTTCAGCAGATGAATCAAAGACCAATTTGGCCTTCTTTAAAATTCTGCTATCCTCCAGAAATTAAAGTACAGACCAAGATCTCACACTGTATATCAGGAGAAGCTCCAAATGGGTACATAATTTAGACATAAATTAAAGGAGCAAGGAAGAAATTACCTTTAAGATCTATGGCTAGGGAAACAGTTCGTGACTAAATGAGGGATAGAGAGGATCACATAAGATAAAATGGACAATTTTGACTATATACAATTGAAAAGACTTTGAACAAACAAAACCAATGAAGTTAAAATTAGAAGTGAAACGGGTAACTGGACAGAGATGGGAGGGGGAATCTTTGCAGTAAAATTCTCTAATAAGTCCTTCATTTTCAAGATATATAGAGAAACTGATTCAAATTTATTCTTATAAGAGCTGTTCTCCAATTGATAGATGGACAAAGGATATAAACACAGAAAACTGAAGGGATGGTAGGGCAACATCTGGTTTTTGTTTGTTGTCTTAAGGCTGTCTCTCTATCTCACCCAGGCTGGAAGTATAGAGGTCACTCAGCCTGATCCCATTACTGATAAGCACAGGAGTTTGGAACAGCTCCATTTCTGACCTATCCAGTTTGCCTGCACCTTCTTAGGAAGCCTGGTCACCCCTACTCCCAAGGGACTCACTATATACAGACAGCATGGACAAGTCCAGTTTGATGTAACCTAGAATTCCAAACCTCAAGCCATCTACCAGTATCCAACTTTCTTATAGCAAGGATCATGGCTTGTGCCATCACACCAAGCTATGAAATGTTCAAAGAAAGTAATCTAAGTAATATGAAAAAAATTTCCAAATCACAAATAATTAGAAAAATGAAAATTAAAGTAACTCTTCAAATTAAACTACCTTGCATGCACTAGATCAGCAGAGTTGACAAAAAAAGAAAATGACAAATGTTGGAGGGGCTGCAGGAAAACAGGCACATTAATGCACTTTTCATGGAGCTATGAATTAGTACAGCTATTCTGGAAAGCAATTTGGAACTATGCCCAAAAAGTCATTAAACTGTACATATCCTTTGACCTAGCAATACCACTACTAAGTCTACACCCCAAAGAGATCAAAGAAAGGGGAAAAGGATCCATATGTACAAAAATATCCATAGCAGTTCATTGTGTAGTAACAAACAAATGGAAACTTCCCATCAATTAGAGAATGGATGAAAAAAATCATGGTATTTCAATGGAATGGAATACTATTGTACAATAACAAATGATGAAAGGAACAGTTTCACCAAAACCTGGGGAGACTGGCATGAGCTGTCACAGAGTGAAGTGAACAGAACAGCAAGAACAATTCATTCAATAAGAACAACAGAAACAGAACAAGCAATTTTCGAAGACTTAAGAACTCCAGTCAACAGAGTGACCAGTCATGTTTCCAAAGGAATGATAATGAACCTACTCCTCTTTCTGAAGGAGACATGATAGACTCAAGGGGCAGAATAAGACTTTTTTTTTTAAACATGGCCAAAACTAGAATTTTTTTTGCATGACTATGTATATTTGTCACAGGGGATTTGGGGTTGGGGGGAAGGGATTGTTTGTGTGTTTGCTTTTTCCAGAGTGGAAAAGGAGAGAAAATCTATTTTTGTTTGTTGAAAAAATAACTTTAATTTGAAAAATAAACAATTATGTTGTCCTCTCTACTGGGAACACAGGTAAACCATGGAGAAGGGAATGAATCTGAGCAGGAAGTGAGGTTGGCCATTGAATCAAGATGCAAATCATCCTTTAAGGCTTCATGATCTATTGGTGGATTCCAGCACTAGATCTCTAAGATACCTTCTGATCATAGTTTTAAGCTAACTAAAATCAAGTTTTAAACTAATGACAAATCTTTTTTAACCCTGGAATAACCTTCACCTCTGAAAAGCTCTGACCTAGCTCTCCTAACCCACTCTAGTTGTTTCTAAAGAATAAAAGGAGTGGGGTGGCTAGATGGTGCAGTAAATAGAGCATTGTCCCTGGAGTGAGGAGGACCTGAGTTCAAATCCAGCCTGAGACACTGAACACAAAAACTAGCAGTGTGACAGTGGACAAGTTATTTAACCCCAATTGCCCTCCAAAAAGAAAAAAAAAAGGAAGAAGAAGAAGAAGAAAAGGTCTTGCGACCCAGATCTTTCCTCTTTGAAAAAGTCAAAAACACTTTGCTAACAAGAGCAATATTTTGATAATATAAGGAACTGTCTTGACCATTACCACATCCTGATGATATTCCATATAATATTAGAGGTCTTAGAAATTAACTAGTCTGACTCCTTCATTTTACAAACTTATAGAGACAGATTTACTTGTCTCAAGGTAACATAACTATTGGCAAAACCAAGACTATTGCCTGGGTCTTTTAACTAAAAGTCAAACGTATTTCAAGATGAGTTATTATTATCCCTGTTCCACAGATGAAGAAATTGAGGACCCCAGGGTCTTTGAAATATTAATCTAAATATTCACAGACCACTAAAAGTCTATCACAATCAGAGATGTTCTGGAGCTAATAACTAGAGAGAGCAAGCTGTTAAATTTTCAGTGTGAGCATTTACCCCTCAGAAATCAAAAAAATCAGGACTTAAGTTATTGTTTTGTTGATTGTTCAAAGTTAACAAAGTGATGGAGAGGAGGCTAGGTGGCACAATGAATAGAGCACTGGTCCTGGAGTCAGGAGGACCTGAGTTCAAATCTGGCCTCAGACACTTAACACTTACTAGCTGTACAACCTTGGACAAGTCACTTAATCCCAATTGCTCTGCCCTCCCCCCTCCAAAATGACAAAAAAAAGGTGATGGGGAAAATGTAAATAATGCAAATTAAATTTAAAATGAATTTAAATTTAAAATAAGTAAAATTTTTAATTAAATTAAATAAATTTACAATAAAATAATAAAAATGTAATATTTTTTTCAGATGACTATATGTTAGACATTTATTTACTGGCATACTCTTGTTCATAATCCAGCTCTAACCTACCTTTCAAGTCTTATTACACATTACTATCCATCACACCCTCTACAATCCAGCCAAACTGGTGTTCTTACTTCTTGTCACACTCAATATTGCATCTTCCATCTCCATTCCTTTCTGGGGCTACATCCTTTGACTAGAACACACTCACTCCTCACCTTAACCTCTCATTCCCTTCTCAGCCCAAGTTCCAGCTTCTACATGAAACCTTGGTGATACTCCAAGCTATCAGCAGTGCCTTCTTCTCCAAAATTGTCTTATGTTACAGAGATTTGGACCAGTGGTAAACCAGTTTTCAAAGTCTGCTTTAAATGTTCTGTATGGTCTCAACCTATATAGAAGCACTAGGAGTCTCCTTTTAGAAATTCATGATGCAGTTGTGCATGGTACATTCAAAAAAAAAAGTGACCAAGTATTAGGGCATAAAAACCTCACAAACAAATGCAGAAAGGCAGAAACATTAAATGCATCTTTTTCTAACCATAATGCAGTAAGAATTACATTCAATAAAGGGTTAAAGTATGGTTTAAAACTAAATAACTTAATCCTAATGAATAGGTGGAGTCAAAGAACACATCATAGAAAGAATCTCACTAAAGATAATGATAGTAATAAAACAACACACCAAAATTTGTGGTATGCTGCCAAAGAAATACTTAGGGGAAAATGTATATCTCTGAATGCTTACATTTATATAAAAGAAAGAGAAGAACAATGAATTGGTCATGAAGCTAAAACACTAGAAAGCCAAAGAACTAAAAGTCCTCAATTAAACCCCAAAATAGAAACCCTGAAGATCAAAGGAGATATTAACAAAGGTGAATTGTTTTTTTAATGAACTAGTAAATAAAAGTAAGAACTGTTTAAAAAAAACAAAGTACATAAGCCACTGGCTAATTTGATTTGATAAAGAAAGGAAGAAAGAAAAGAAGGAAGGAAGGAAGAAAGGAAGGAAGGAAGGAAGGAAGGAAGAAAGAAAGAAAGAAAGAAAGAAAGAAAGAAAGAAAGAAAGAAAGAAAGAAAGAAAGAAAGAAAGAAAGAAAGAAAGAAAGAAAGAAAGAAAGAAAGGAAGGAAGGAAGGAAGGAAGGAAGGAAGAAAGAAAGAAAGAAAGAAAGAAAGAAAGAAAGAAAGGGAGGAAAGGAGGAAGGGAGGGAGGAAGGGAGGGAGGGAGAGAGGGAGGAAGGGAGGGATGGAGGGAGGGAGGAAGGGAGGAAGGGAAAGAAAGAAGAAAACCAAATTGCTGTTATGTTATTGTTTGTTCAGTCATGACTGACTCCTTGTGATCCTATTTGGTGTTTTCTTGGCAAAGGTACTGGAGTGATTTGTCATTTCCTTCTCCAGCTCATTTTATTGATGAAGAAACTGAAAGGCAAACAGAGTGAAGTGACCTGCCCAGAATCTTACAGGTAGTAAGTGTTTGAGATTGGATTTGAACTCAGATAGATAAAGTCTTCCTTGACTTCAAGTCCAGCACTCTAACCATTGTGCTACCTAGCTGCCAAATTACCAAAAGGTAAAAGTGAATTCACAACCAATGGAGAAGAAATAAGAGCAATCATTAAGAGGCGGTCGTTTTGTCTAACTATATGCCAATAAAACTAACAATTTAAGTTAAATGCATGAATATTGACAAAAATTTAATTTGCCCAGCTTAATATAACAGGAAATAGGATATTCAAATAACCCATGCCTCACTTGCTCATTGTTTGTGTTTTGATGTCTCAGAGTTAGTATAAATAGCAATTGGTTCTATTCTGGCCAGAAACCCCAAAGGTCTTCTCCTCCCATGTTGATTTTTTCTTTTTTAAGTAGGCAAACTGACCATCTTTTGCCTCATTTCTTACCTACCCTTAAATCACTAAATGGGTGTTGGCTCAGACAAATTGAGACCTGGGAAAGACCTTAGCTTAAGAAGGTGAAGGTCTTCCACTATGTCAGGGGCCATCTCCAGTTGTCCTGATATAAGTCTTGGATTCAGATGACTGTGGAGGAAAGAATAAAGCTAAAGATTTTGCACAGCCTCACTTCAATTCACTTGCAAATCAAGACATCATCCTCCTGACTTCTTTGGTCCTTTTCTAGAACAAAGGAGGAACAACAGCTCTTTTACCTCTACCCCAAGAAATTGGCCCCAAGGCAATATTTGTTTCCACTCTGCATTCTTTGTCCTCCTCCATCTCAGGGCTGGAAGTTATCCTCATGGGACCAGGAAATTCTAGTCATAATGACCTTGGAGTCAAGATTGCATGCAGGTTGGTATAATAGCCAGCCCACCATGAAGGCTTGAGAAATCAGAGTACCTGGGAATCAAGTTTAAAGGCGGTTTTGGACTTGGAATCAGTACTATGCTCTGTGGTAACCCAGTTAAGCTAAGAACTGAACCCCTTTTCCCTCCACAGAGATTGAGGTGGAACAAGGAGAGAGGGGAATTATGCTTCCCATGTGTCAGGGGAGTAAATTTATATATTTATGATTATACATTTTGAAAAAAATATTTCTTTGTCAAAGTTGACTTTCAGTGGATAAATGGAACTGAGATTCAGGGGACCACCCCCTATAATTAAGGAAACAACATTGGTGGGTCTGGAGTCATTTGCAGAGAGCCAAGAGGTCCCCCAAGCCCCTCAAAGGTAATGGAGAACCTTTGGGGAGGAATAAAATTTGACCTTCCTGGCCTTCAGGTGGTGAGGGCCAAGGTGACCAGTATTATACACATAAAAATAGGTCTAAATAATTGGAGAAATATTACTTGTTCATAGGTGGGCCAAGACAATATTTAAAAAAATGACAACACTGCCTAAATTAATTTTATTATTTAATGTCATGCCAATCAATCCATCAAAGACTCTGTGGAGTCACAGAGCTAGAATAAAATAATAACAAAATTCATCTGAAGAAACAAAAGGTCAGGAATATCTAGGGAATCAATGCAATGATCCAAGACAGTTTTTAGAGGAAAAAAAAAATCCAAGCTATCAAAAGCCATCGGGGCGGCTAGGTGGCGCAGTGAATAGAGCACCGGCCCTGGAGTCAGGAGTACCTCAGTTCAAATCCAGCCTCAGACACTTAACACAAAAAACTAGCCGTGTGACCTTGGGCAAGTCACTTAACCCCAAATGCCCTCCAAAAAGCAAAAAAAAAAAAAGCCATATAAAAAAATGCTCTAAATCATTCATAATTAGAAAAATGCAAACTAAAACAACTCTGAAGTACCAATTCATACCCATCATATTGGCTAAGATGACAAAAAAGGAAAATGACAAATGCTGAAAGAAATGTGAGAAAACAGGTACACTAATGCACTGTTGGTGAAGTTGTAAACTAGGTCAACCATTTCTAGAAAGCAGTTTGGAACTCTACCCAAAAAACTATCAAACTATGCATGCTTTGACCCTTTGATTCAGTGATGCTTCACTACTAGCTTTATACTCCAAAGAGGAAAAGAACCCATATGTAGAAAAAGTTGCTGTAGCTCTTTTAGTGGTGGCCAAAAACTGGAAACTGAGCAAATGCTCATTAATTGGGGAATGGCTGAAATAACTACTATATATGAAAGTTACAGATTAGTACTGTGCTATAAAAAAATGATGAAGGAAATGGTTTCAGAAAAACCTGGGAAGACTTATTCGAACTGACACAAAGTGAAGTGAGAAGAACCGGGGGAACAATTTACACAGTGACAGCAATATTGAAAAGATAACCAGCTGGTTCAGTCGGCGACGCCCTCCTCTCCTGTGGCCCTCGTTTCCTCCCTCACCCTCCCTCCCTCGCTCGCTCCTTTCCGGAACCATGGCCTCTGGGGTGGCTGTCTCGGACGGGGTGATCAAGGTCTTCAATGACATGAAGGTACGCAAGTCGTCGACCCCGAGGAGGTGAAGAAGCGCAAGAAGGCGGTGCTGTTCTGCCTGAGTGAGGACAAGAAGAACATCGTGCTGGAGGCGGGCAAGGAGATCCTGGTGGGGGACGTGGGGCAGACGGTGGACGACACCTACACCACCTTCGTCAAGATGCTGCCTGACAAGGACTGTCGCTACGCGCTCTATGATGCCACCTACGAGACCAAGGAGAGCAAGAAGGAGGACCTGGTGTTCATCTTCTGGGCCCCCGAGTGTGCCCCCCTCAAGAGCAAGATGATCTATGCCAGCTCCAAGGACGCCATCAAGAAGAAACTGACAGGAATCAAACATGAATTACAAGCCAATTGTTACGAGGAAGTGAAGGACCGCTGTACTCTGGCCGAGAAACTGGGGGGCAATGCCATGATTTCCCTGGAGGGGAAGCCCTTGTGAGTCTCCCAACTCTGGCCCCCCTGCTGGGGCTGCCCAAGCCCAGTGGGGGACTAGGCTTACCCTCTTCCTGCCAGACCCAAGGGGCTGGGGGGATCCTAGCAGGGGCAGGGCAATCCCTTCACCCATTTGCCAAACCGCCCCCAACCCCTGACCTCTCCCACTTCACCCCAGTGGCTCTGGCCTTCCCAAATCGCCTTTGATATTCTCATTCCTCTTGAGTTGTAGCAGACCAAGGCCCCCCACACACACCCACAGGGGGGGAGGCCAGTATTTTTTTTAACTGACACCCCCAGTTTTCCTCTTTCCCCAGTGCTGCCAACTTCTAACCACAATAGTGGCTTTGTGCTTGTTGTTTAGTTTTGTGTATAAATGGAATGTTGTGGAGACCCCCTTTCCCACACAGCCGGCTCCCCTTCCCCCTTTCCCAGTTACTCATGTGGCCAGTAAAAGGAAAGTTCTATTTAAAAAAAGACAAATAAAGAAAAGGTGAGCTGTTAAAAAAAAAAAAAAAGATAACCAGCTTTTAAAGATTTAGTGTCTCTGATCAACACAATGACCAACCACAGATCCTAAGAATTCACATTGAAACATACTATCCATGGGGGGTGGAGCCAAGATGGTGAAGTAAAAGCAGGAACTTGCTTAAGCTCCTGCTCCAACCACCTCCAATACCTGTAAAAAAAAAATTACTCTAAACAAATTTTAGAGCTACAGAACCCACAAAGTGACAGAGAGAAACAAATCTCCTGCTGAAACCAGCATGGCAGGTTGATAGAAAGGGTCTACTGCACCAGACTGGGAGCCAAGCACAGTCCCGCATGAGCCATGCAGGCCCATCCTTGGGGCAGCCCCAACCAACGGCGTAGACTGGCCAGAGCAAACTTCAGGAAAGTGAACCACCAGCAGCTGTGGTGGTTTCCAAACTTCTCAACCCATAAAGGCCAGAGAGAAAGTGAAAGGTCAATGGGGAACTCTTTTGGAACTGAGTGACTGAAGAGCATGGTCCAGCCCCTGCCTCTGGGGCAAGAGGTGGTAGAGGCATGGCAGCTACAGCTGCTGCCACGTGGCTGCCTCTGGAGCTCCTGGCCTGCGGATCATAGGGGGACCAAGTGACCATTCAGAGGGTAATCACTCTTGCTTTGACCTGCCTGGATCTGGGTCACCGTCTTGGGTGGTGGTCCTAGAGTGTGTGGCCAGTGTGCCAGAGTTTGTGATGGCTGTAGAGAGGGTGCCCTCCTCATAGCTCAGACAACAGCTCTGACAACCGTGAAAATCCAAGAGATTTGGGATACAGTTCTCTACCCTCTGGAAACAGAATTCTTCCGTGGCAAAGGAATTGACTGGCAAGATGAGCAAGCAGAGGAAGCATAGTCAGACCACAGAATCCTTTTTGGGGGACAAAAAGGATCAAAACATGGAACCAGAAGACAACAAAGTCAACACTCCTGCATCAAAAGCTTCCAAGAAAAATATGAACTAGTAACAGGCTATGGAGGAGCTCAAGAAGGATTTTGAAAATCAAGTAAGAGAAGTGGAGGAAAAATTGGGAAGAGAAATGAGAACGATGCGAGAAAATCATGAAAACTGAAGAATATATTGGGAGAAGGAGAAAAGAAGAGATAAAATAGGGTAAATTATCTCATATAAAAGAGGCAAGAGAAAACTGTTACAATGGAGGGGAAGAGCAGGAAGGTGTATGTGTGTATAAATACATATGTGATTATGTGTATATGTGTACATATATACATAGACAGAAGGCACAGGATCAGTTGAACAGGAAGGGATGATGCCTAAAAAATAAAATTAAGGGGTGAGAAAGGAATACAATGAAAGAAGGAAAAAGAGAGAGAGAGAATTAATTATCTCATATAAAAGAGGCAAGAAAAAACTTTTACAATGGAGGAGAAGAACAAGAAGGTGGGAGGGAATGGGACAAACTTTCTTTCATTGAATTTCACTTAAGGAGAGGATAACATACACACTCAATTGGGCATCTTATTTTACAGGAAAGTAGGGGGAAGGGGATAAGAGAGGAGATGAAAGATGGGAGGGAAGACTGGGGGAGAGGGTAGTTAGAAACAAACACTTTTGAAAAGGGACAGGGTCAAAGGAGAAAATAGAATAAGTGGGGGGGCAGGATAGGATGGAGGGAAATATAGTTAGTCTTTCATAATATAAATACTTTGGAAATGTTTTGGGTAACTACACACATACAACCTATATTGAATTGCTTGTCTTCCCAGTGGGGGTGGGTGAGGAGGGAAGAAGGGAAAGAATCTGGAAGTCAAAGTTTTTAAAACAAGTGCTAAAAATGTTTTAAATTGTTTTTACATGCAACTAGGAAATAAGATATACAGGCACTGGGGTATAGAAATCCATCTTGCCCTACTAGAAAGTTAGGGGGGTATGGGGATATAAAAGAGAACAGATTGGAGGAAAGGATATTCAGTAGGCTTGCTATCTTGGGGTGGGGAAAGATGGGGAGAAAAATTTGTAACTCAAAATCTTGTGGAAATGAATGTTGAACTAATGCATTGTTGGTGGAGCTGCAAACTGATACAACCATTAAGGAGAGCAATCTGGAACTATGCCCAAAGGGCTATAAATAATTGCATATCCTTTGACCCAGTAATACCACTTCTGGGGCTGTATTCCAAAGAAATCATAGAAGCAGGAGGAAGACCCATATGTACAAAAATATTTGTTGCAGCTCTCTTTGTAGTGGCAAAAAACTGGAAATTAAGAGGATGCCCATCAATTGGGGAATGGCTAAACAAGTTGTGGTATATGAGGGTAATGGAATATTATTGTGCTATAAGAAATGGGGAGGAGATGGACTTCATATTTACCTGGAGAGGCTTATACGAATTGATGCTAAGTGAGAAGAGCAGAATCAGGAAAAATTTGTACACAATCACAGACACATCGTATGTGTGACGACCAACCTTGATAAAATGGACTCTTCTCAGCAACACACAGGTATATGACAATTCTACAAGCCTCAGGATGGGAGGAGATACCTACATTCAGAGAAAGATCTAGAAAGAACAGAGTTTAAATGGAGACTGAAGCAATCTACATGCTATCTCTCTTTTCCATGTTTGGTTTTGTTTCTTTTTTTCCCATTGTCCACTCCATTGGTCACGACCCTTCTATACAACCAGACTAATGTCCAATGTGAAAGTATTTGCAGATTCTATACTTGACTGCTTGTCATCATGGGTAGGGGGTGGGGAGGGAGGGGAGAAAACTTGAAACTCAAGGGACTCTGGAACTGAATCTTATAAACTAAAAGTAAATAAACAAATTAATTTAAATTTTAAAAAATAAAATAAAATTTAAAAAATTTTAGTAAGTTAAAAAAAGAATGTTGAAAACTAAAAATAAATAAATAAATTGAAATATTAAAACAAGAAACATACTATCCACCTTCACAGAGAGAGCTAGTGGATTCAAAGAGCAGATTGAAATGCACTTTCTTCTTTCTTTCTTCTTTCTTTTTGTCTGTCATGGTTAATGCAGAAATTTATCTGATATAACTATATATCCAGTTATTGCTTCCACAATTGCAGGGGTTAGAGACCTAATGCCCTTGCAGTCTAGAAAATCTACATAAAATTTTTTGCTCCTCCCTTCATACCAGAGAAGTCTGATTTTTTTTTTCTTTTTCTTTTCTGGTATATTTACAACACATTATTGTAAAATTTGGGTTAAGTATTTGGTCATATGTCATATGCAGATGTCATTTTTCTGTGTCATTTGCAGCTTCCACAAAACTCAAAAAAATTCCCATTTAATTTCTTATGCTGACCTGTGGTATATCAAAACCACAATGGGGAAAGTCACAATATGGAAAGGATAACTGTATTTGTAATAAGTTTTGTCTTTCTTGCCTGCTCAAGAGGAGGGAGGGAAGCAAGAGAATTTGGTACTGAAAATAAAATAAAATTGAATTTTTAAAAGCAATTTTTAAAATTAAGAAATGCATGATAATATATAATAGAGAGGCATATTCCCTTCAGAGGATACACAGATCTTTGACCATTTCCTATCTACTTCATAGTAATGAAAGGTCTTTTTGATTGGTTCTGAGTCAAAACTGAGTGTGAGTTTCTCTATTCCCTGGTGATTTTCAAGGGAGGAAGAATAAGCTCTGTGAATGCATGGCATGGCTCTATTGTGCTCATTCTCTCCCCATCCTAGGTAAATGAGTTTCTAGAACAGGAAGACCTTGAAGGCTGAAAAAGGTAGGAAGAGTCACCGGAGATCCAGTGGCAGGAATTCACAGCAGTCTGCTGCAGCCACAGCCGCCAAGTCTGATAAACCTACCCATCGCTGAGAAGTAACCTACTTGGCTGCCAGTTGGCAAGCCATATCCTGCACCCAGAAATGAACTTAGTGGGTAGGAATGTTTTCTAATGAAGCACTTTATTGGTGTTTTTTTTAATCTTACCCAGGTTAGAAGTCAGCAGGTACTCATGGGCCTGACCCCACTGCTGGTCAGCATGGAAACCTTGCCCTATTCTGTTCCCAACATGGATTGGTTCACTCCGTCAGCAACCTGGTGATTCCTCATTCTGGGAATTCACTACATTAGAGCCAAACATAGTATGAACATCCAAATCAGCTTTAACCCTATTGCTGCACAAAACTCCCGAATTGAGAAATCTGCTACCTTTGACATCCTCCAATAGCAAAGGCTATAAGCATGAGCCACCATGCTTAGTTCCCAGTAAATTTGAGTCTGCTCACACCAAGATGAAGAGAAGAAAGTATACTCTGTCTTAGAGGAGATCACTTTGTACCTCAAACTAGAAGATATAGATCTTCTAGCAAATATCCTTTGTAAAAGCTAATGGAAGGCAATTAGGTGGCACAGTGAATAGAGCACTGGCCCTGGAGTCAGGAGGACCTGAGTTCAAATTCAATCTCAGACACTTAACACTTTGTAGCTGTGTGACTTTGGGCAAGTCACTTAACCCCAATTACCCTACCTTCCTCCCTCTAATACAGTGGTTCTCAACCTTCCTAATGCTGCAACCCTTTAATACTGGTATTTGGGTGTTATCTGCATGTGGGTGGACCCACCTAGAGACGGATAGAGGAGCAGTGTCTCAGTTCCTAAGACCATTGGAAATATGTGTTTTCCGATGGCCTTAGGTGACCCCTGTGACCCCTGTGAAAGGGTTGTTCGACCCCCAAACGGGTTGTGACCCACAGGTTGAGAACCACTGCTCTAAAAAGATTTTTTTTAAAAAGCTAATGGGCCCTGGACAAGTCACTTAGACTCTCTTTACAGGTTTCCTCACCTGTAAAATGGGTATAAAACCCTCCAGGGTTGTTGGAAGAATAAAACAAGATATTTGTCAAGCACTTTACAAACCTTAGAATGCACTATAAATGCTGGCTATTATTACTGCCATTGTTATCATCTTAACTGATTATCCATGATTTGGAGAAAACTGATGTCAGGGTGCTAATCATGCCAGTGGTATTAAAGAGATATTAATGGGTCAATTAATGCTTGGGGAAATAAATTGGATGAAGACTCAAGAGTGATAGTATCAGAAGATTCACCCCAGTTCCTCAAGGATACCCTTAAAACCTTAAAACACTGAAGAAGGAAATCCTTACTCCAAGGACTCAATCTTGCAGTTCAAGTATGGGTTGGGGGAGTGAGTCAAAGAGCCTTTCTGTGCTATATTAGGCTATAGTATATTAATAATATATAATAATGCAATTATATATTACCCAATATAATTTATAATCATGTTAAATATGTAATAAATATAATAATTTATTACATTGACAAATATTATCTTTATTATTATGCATGATATTATGTGTTATATAAATATATAATATATGTATGTTTTTCCTCCCCCCAATGTTAAACTATGGGCTTTGTATTCCTGTTCCCATAATAATAATAAACACAATAAATGCTTATTGATTGGTCAATTATGGTCATACCCATCTAGGCTTCCACAGTAAGAAACAGAGCCAAGAATAAAATGTTGGGCTTCCATTAACATGGCATGTACTCCTTAGCACCGAGTCATTCTAGCACTAGAGATATCCCAAGCTAAAAGAAGCTACACTTCTTTTGGGGACTCACAGGAAAACATTCTTTTTCCCTCTATTAAGTCAACTGCTGCCAAATAGAAGAGGTGGGAAGGAAGGACTGGGATGGGCAGGAGGTGCTGCCTTGTTATTAACAGTAATGTTGATTCACTCACCCTCCTAATTGGGAAGCCTTCTAATTAGGAAACCCTGGGAAGCATCGAGCTGGATAGACTGGCTATGTTACCAGCACCTTGCTTTCCCATACCCTCAGGGGAAAGCAGGGAGGTGGGAGATGGGATGAGGCAAAGAGGGAGACGGAAAAGGGGGTGAGATGGGATGGGAGGAGAAAGGTGTCAGTCAGTCCTGTGACAAAGGGAGGGATTTCCAGAATGGTCCTTTCTCCTCTGATCCTCAGAACCAGAGTGGAAGGCAGGCTTCCACTGCTGTGTTCTGGCTGGACAGTCAAGTTGCTGATGCCATGTTTTTTTCACAGGTTCAGACGCAGCCTTCATTGGGCTCTGGCTGAAGCCACTCAACCCACTGGCCCAGTGGGACTAATTATAGCATTTACAGTAAAGCATGCAAGCAAATGTATCTCCCCATCTCCATCTCACTGAGTTTACTGAAGGATAACCTACTACATTACACAGATTAATACTCCAGTGAGCAAATTAATCCTTGGAATTTCACTCACTACCTGTGGCTTATAAATTTTAATTGGCTCTAAACTGCCACATGAATTTATGTGAGTGTATAGTGATGCAGTGAAGGGGATCAGAACCAGCTCTATCAACATTCACGGCTTCCAGGAGAAAAGAGAGAGCAGGAGAAAGCTGGGGCCAATTAGAAGTAGGCCTATGGGATGGCAAAGGGAAGCAGGAAGAGATGCAAAACTTCTCCCTGAATTACCTGCTTCCTGCTTTTTACTAGGATTAAATCAGGAGAAAGGAAGGGAAACATGGTGCCTGTCTACCTTTCCAGATTCCTTTTGCCTTCTTCCCTAGTCCCCTTCACTCATACCATGTCCCAACCATGCTGGCTAGTATGTCTTTTTCCCTCTCAAGCCTTTCCACAGGCTGACTCTCCATTCCTGGAAGGGACTCTGTCCTTGCCTCCAACTCTTAGAATTCCTAGCTTCATTCAATGCTTGGATCACATTGCCTTCTCCTAAGATGAACTTTTCCTGTTCCTCTAGCTGTCAGCACTCCCCCCCTTCCTCAAACTGTCATGTTAACAGGTTATACTCCCTATCCATCTCCCGGTTCTCTGTTTGCACCCCATCACCTAACCCTGCCTTGCTCAGAGTAGACACTTAATATATTTTTGTTCAACTGGATTCACTCAGAAGCTCTGAATCTTGAAGACAATTCCTTCTTTGCCTAGAAAAAAAGCAAGTCACATATAGAAGTTTTATGAAGCCTAAAGTTTTATGAAGCGCTTTCCCCACCAGCAAGATTATGAATCCCATTTTAGGGGAGAGAAAATTGAGGCCCAGTCAAACTTGTCAATGGTCTCAAAGCTCCTCATTTGGGGCTAAGATTCAAACACAAGTCTCCTCATTCCAGTCCCAGCATCCCATCTACTACATTATACTTTCTGTCTCTCCCCGATCCCATCCAAATCCTACCCATCTTTGGAGGCACAGCCCAAGACCAATTTCCTCCAGGTAGGCTTCCCTGACCACACCTCCCCACAGTGATTAAATTCTATAGTATTTATTAGCTGATCCACTCAGCACATTTTGGGTAGCAGAGGGAGACAAGACCCATTATTTCACTGGTGTAGGGCAGAGGACTAGAACCAGATTATAGTGTAATTGGAAAATATTTGAAAAATTAAATTGAAATTTCAACAGAATATAGAGAATGTCAATATGTGTGGGTTTTTAAGTAAACCCTCGGGGTTCCTTACCTATGGTTTAGTGACCCCTATTTCTATTTGAGTTTGACACCACAGGTGTAGGGAACTCCCACTGAGCAAAATCACTCTCCCAATACCGATTGGCAACTGGGAAGCATCACACTGTAGAAATAGGGGTAGCTCTGGAATCCAAGGATTTAGGATTAAAGCCCACCTCTGATATTTACTGAGAAGCCACTCTACCTTGGTGGGAGTCATTGTCTTCCTTTGTAAAATGTGAAAGCTGGACGGGTTGTCTTCTCTGTTCCTTATCTGGTCTAGATTCAAGATGCCTCAACCGTTCTGCAATTTACAATCTCAGAAAGCAATCTGTGGCATTGAAAGATGGTATGGCTCACTTGGTACTGCCGAGCCAGGATGCATCAAAGGCAAAGCTTAGACCCGGCTCTTGTTGTCTCTGAGACCTACTTTGAGAAATCCATTCTCTTAGCGTCGTATCTCTAGATAGCATCTAGCATTGAACATTGCTTGAGTTTCCTTTTCCTATTTGCCTTACCTCCTCCTCTAGAGTGTACTCATCTTGATTGTAGGGATCATGTCTTACCTTGGTATCCTCCTTAAAATCTAGCCAGTTCCTTGCACCCAGGGTACTTCATAAATATTGATGAGCTGATTATCTCTACAAGGCTCAGTACAGTGACTGACATATAGTAAACATTTCATAAATGTCTTTTGACTGATAGAAATATGTAACTTGTGCATTTAACTGTCCCCTACTCTAACTTGCACTTGTAAAATGCCCCCTTTTTGTTTTTTATCATCAGTCAACAAACAAGCATTTATGAACCACCTACTGTATGCAAGGAACTAGACTAAGTGTTGGGGATACACAGACATAAATGAGACAGTTCTAGCCCTCAAGGGGATTACCAGAAAAATAAGCATAACTGCCTATCAGAAACCAGGCATAAAATGGAGGAAAAATAGTCACAGACCTAAAAGATTTATATTTTTATAAATTCATATCCTCCCAGAAGCTAATAGCAGTTTTATGAATCACGAAGATGCAAGAGAGATTAGAAAGAAAGGGATGGATGAGGAAAGATCTGGCTTTGTGATATGCCTTAGGACCTTCTCTCCCCCTTCCCAGTTTCCAATCCTCTTCTTGAAATCCTGGACATTCCATGATGAGACCCTGGAAACTAATCACTCCATGGGACTATTCCTCCTTTCCAAGGCACCAAGTGAAAACTCTAATCCAAAGAAAACAGATCTCCAGCAAATGCTTCCCAAAGGAGGGGTCTGTTCTGTGCTGGACCTGAAAATTAATTAGTTAATATCATCTAAGGAAGGTTAGGGGAAGAGATGAAATGAGCTAATGCTTCTCTTAACACTAGACACAGGCATTTGAGGGCCCCTCCCAAACAAAGCTCTGCCTCTACCACATCCGCTCCTTAGAGAATGAATCAAGCTTGAAGGCTGGCCCTCCGAGCCCATTCAAGGAGGGAATAAAGGTTTCTTTTACTCAGAAATATTAATCTAAATATTCACATGCCGTTAAAATATGTTTGAGATCTTTAGAATATGATGTTCATAAATAGATAAGGTCTAAGTGGATGATTTTTCAGCCTTGATTTTCCCTTACTGAAATATAATTAACACTTCCTGAAACCAGCTAGGCATGGAATAATTTAGTTCAATTGTAAGTATGCAAAACACTTAACAATTAGCTCCCTGAAATGAGACCAGCAGAACCCGCCTGACTTCATTAATGCTCTAAGTGCATATGCCTTATGAAAAGAGCTTTCAGAAATATTGTATAAATCTGAACCACCTCAGAGAATGGAGCTGGGAGGGAATTAGCAGATTATTTTAATTCATTTGAAAGCTACATCTCACATACACACGGTCATCTGAAAGAAAGCAGCAATTGGTTTTAATATTTTTGATAGCCGCTTCCTCGGTGGTTAAAAAAGAAAGGAAGAAAGAAAAAGAATGAGTGTATTGTTATGGGAGCTTAAAAGCTGGTATGACTTAACCTGCTGGGATGATTTTTGTGGGACTCTGTGTTGAACCATGGAATGTGCTAGGGACCATGGAAGAAAGGAGTATGTAGGGTCACCAAGAAAAAAGGAAAGATCTAGAAAGCCAGCCAGGTTTCTCATGCTAGATTTCAAAAATTAGAGAATGGGAGATCTCAGCTTCTCATCTGGAGAAAGAAGAGGTTCGATCAAGACAATGGCAGGTCACATTTACATGGCAGCTTTGAGGTTTGCCATGTGCTTTGCCCAAGTATCTCATTTGAGCCTCACAACAACCCTGGGAAGTAAGTGCTATTATTATACCCATTTTACAGGCAAGGAAACTGAGGCACAGTGAGGTTAAAGTAGTTTCCCCAGGGTCACTCAGCTATCAAGTATCTGAGCCCAGATTTGAACCAGGTTTTTCTGACTCCAAGTATGGTACTTTATTCATTATGCCTTGCTGCCTTTGAGACAGAGAAAAATGAAACAATCACAGGAACTTAACATTGGAAGGGACTTCTGAGGCTTGCTAACTCACTCAACCCTTACCTGCTCAAGAACTGCCTTCACAATGTTTAGAACTTCCCCAGTCATCAAGATTTGAAGTGATAGGGAATCTACCAGGCACCTACTGAGGCAGCCCACCCAACTTTGGGATAGCTCTAATGATTAGAAAATTTGTCTTACCATTGATCTTGAATCTGCTTGTCTACAACCTCTATCTGCTGTAACTTGTCCCAAATGACCCAGGGCAGAAGCAAGACTGGGTGTCCTAACTCCTACCTAATCTGGCACTCCAGTGACAACACAAGCTCTCTTCAAATCCCAGAACTGGAGAATGTCAACAGTCTTTCCCACCAATAGGTCTACTTGTTATCCCTTGTCCTTCCCATGAAACTGACTCCTGATCATACAATTCTTCAAGAACATCCTCTATTCTCATTGCTCTTTGAAATTCCTCATCAGAAGAATGTCATTGGATAGAATATGACCTAATCTGATCCAATCAAAAAAGCATTTAAGTGCCTACCATGTACAAGGCAACTTAAGGTAATAGATAAGGTTAAGCTGTCCTCAAAGCCAGGAAGATCTAAGTTCAAGTCCTAATTCTGATACATACTGGTTGTATGAACCTAGGCAAGTCATTGAATCACTCAGTGCTCTAGGTGGCTTTCTAAGGCTATAAGTAGCAGAGAAGGTGCCAACCTGCATGAGTACAGAGAACTAGGAATTCCCTATGCCTATGAAATCATAAATCCACTTCATATCTCATTGTACACAGCACTGTGCAAGGTCCTAGGGATACAAAGGCAAAAGGAAAAATCATCTCATTCTCCAAGATTTCCAGGAGTGAGGTGAGAGGTTACAGTATTATTCAGGGATGTGGAGAGTGCTAACTGGTAGGGAGATCAGGAAAGGATGACCTTGCTTTGTTTGAAGCTATACTAGTACTTCTCCATTAACTTTCCAACTAACTCTGGGATTACAGAAAGAGCTGGGTGGAAAGAGGGAGGAAAGAGCAGGGGATCATGTAGTCAGAGTTGATCTTTGACCCCTTCTCATTTCCCTAGCCAATGCAGTTTGAAGGTTTAATCATCTGTTAGTTCTCACCACGGCATCTTACTAAACTTATTCTTCCATATCAACCTCCTGAAATAAGACATAGACAACTCAGGCAGAGGTCAGGAGTGAAATTCAAGCACGTTATATACTTCTTGGTAACCCAGAGGGCAATGGGGTAGGTATGTGGTGGACAGAGTAGGCTGCAATACTTTAACATGCAAAAACATAATGGGAGATTAAGTTATCATCAGTGATGGAAAAGGAAAAGTAGGTAGACCAGTCATGGAAAGAGGAAGAGATAAGAAATAGAAGGTAGCCCATGTTCTCCAATGATCCATGCAGTGTCAAGAGATCTTAATGGAGAAGGGCTGAGCACACTGGGTGGATCCCCTGGGGAGGATTTACTGCAGGACATAGGCAAAATTTGCACAAGATTAGAAGGTGTGGATGGGTTACAGCATGAACTATTTGAAAGGGTATCCACACTGATGCAAAGGATCAAAGCATCTAGTCCATGCCAGGTTTGCAGACAGTCAGTCCATCGTCAAGACTCTAAGTTGAGGAATCATCTTTCAAGACTCAAACCCTCCACAGCCGGGGCAAAGGCTCATTCAGAGACATTGCTGTATTTGTCCATGAACTTACTGGAACCAAAGCTATGTAAAAACTGCATGAAGTTTGAACCCACTCTCCCCAGGGACCAAGGTGGGCTAGTTCAGTGATATTTGTACTTTGTTTCTAATTATGTCTTCTAAATAAATATTCCTTTGTTGAAGCTACTGATGTTAACTGGTTAAATGGAACTGGAACATTAAGCATTGGCAGTTAACAATGTGGGTGCCATCCTGGAATGGGGGCCCTAGCCAATAGATAAGAGGTACAACCATTCTTCAATGAATAGAACCCTAAGGATGAGGTGTAACCATCCTTGCTCCTGGAGAATAGGGCCCCAGAACCTGTGTGGCTCAGAGGATAGAGCACAGGTCCTGGAGTCAGGAAGACCTGAATTTAAATCTGGCCTCCGACACTTACTAACTATGTGACCCTGGGCAAATTCCTTAACTTCTCTCTGCCTCAGTTTCCTCACCTGTAAAATGGGGGTCATAATAACAAATCAAACTGGATAGTATTTGTAAAGTGCTTGTAAATGCATCAATGTGTCAGGCAAATAGTGTCAAAAAGGAAACAACAATATATGAAATAACAAAAAAAGCACATTCAGAATGGAGATACTGCTAATAATAGGGGAGATCAGGAAAGATCTTCCATCAAATATTCTTCAATACTTCGATAAATTCATGATCTCATCAGCAAGGTTATTTTTTCCAATAGGACAGGTTGCCATCCATTCCTGCCTTCTTATCCTGTGTTATTACTATCCACATCCTTCTCAAAGAATCCACCCAGCATCCTGTAGTTCTACTAATAACTATAACTCACATTTGTAGAGTTCTTTAAGGTTTAAGAGAATTTAAGGCACTATGAGTATTGTTCAATCCATTCACAGAAGAAGAAATTGAAGCATGAGTGGATACATGATTTGTACATAATCCTACAACTCAAAAGTATCTGGCTCAGCATTTGAAAGCATTTCTCCTGACTTCAAGTCCAAGACTCTCTCTCCTGAATCACAAATAGTGCAGCACATGGGCCATCCATCTGTCATCCCTCGGTTTTGCTATATGACCTATTAAAGTCCTCATGCTGATGTTAATGCATATCATCACTACCTTATACCCAACATATGTCTTTCCATTACCCTAGGAGGAACATGCAGTTTTGATTCTTAGGAGGGTAGATATTCTATATTTCACAGCTATCTACACGTGCTTATCAGAATACTGTTGTTAAAAAATATGGGGCTTTGTCTAAACACCATGTAATTACATTGACCCAGCTTGGTCCTTGAAAAGAATAGAGAAAATGTACCTCACCCACTTACCAATGAGGCACCTGAGGTTTGGAGTGATTTGTCCGTGATCACAGCTTAGTATCTAATAAAGAATTCAGTCCAGAATTCCTGACTCCGCTCTATCCACTCCCTTTTATTAACTTCATCCCACAAAGCTGGAAGAGACTTCAGGGCATGTTTAATCCAATTTTCTCATTTGAGAGATGAAAGAACTGAGATTCAAGCATTCTCTAATTCTAGATAATAGTAGAGGAGAAAAAGAGAGTTGCCCTTGGAGTCAGGAGACCAGGGTTGAAATCAAAGTCCTGCCAGAATGACCATGATGAACAAGTCTCTGAGACTCAGTTTTGTCATCTGTATCTAGTGGGAAGGATCAAGAGAATCTCTGATTTGCTAAAATGGGACACTTTGCAAGGAGCAGGATGTGTATCTTAATGAGATGATGTAATATTTCTTGATTGGTTCCTATTGACTAGGGCTGTGTCAAATGGAGTTTTACCAAAGATGACTGGTTATTGAATATGAGGGAAATTGCCTCATTCTCAAAAACCACTATCCCTTATAGTATATAAGAGTGAGACTCTACTCTAAAGTCCATTCTCTTCTCTGTGGGAACTCCAATAGCACTTGTTCTCCATTGTCTTCCAGTAAGTGTAGAAAGGGAGGAAATTATTTCTCTCCCCACCTCCAGAGTATTGGTGGCTATGAGCACATAATAGCAAGAACATGTGCTTGCATGGGAAAGCCTGGACCCCTGGTAACTTTCTTCTGCCTTTCTTTTTTCTCACTGAGCATAGGTCATGGACCAACAATCTTGAGAAATAGTCATATACATCCTTGGCAGCCACCTCTTGAGTTCAGAAGTCTCTGAGTGAGGTATCAGGTGACCAGAAGGAGGTGATTTCTACTGCAGAACTGCTTCTGAAGGAAAAGTACCACCTTCAGGAAGACCCTGCATCAGAAGAACAAAAGAAAGTCTGAGCCTCAATCTGACCATCCAAGAGAACTGGACCTGGTGAGCTGACACGGACCAGGATATGTGGACCTGGTGAGCCACTCTGACCAGGAGATATGGACCTGGTGAACCACTCTGATCAGGAAACTTGTACCTGGTAAGCTGACACTGACCAAGAGATCTGGATCTGGTGAGCCACTCTAACCAGGAGATCTGGACCTGATGAACCACTCTGACTAGGAAACCTGGATCTGGTGAGCTAACACTAACCAGGACATGTGGACCTGGTGAGCTGACACTGACCAGGAGATGTGGACCTTGTGAGCTGATTAGCTGATCCATTGAGATGAATAAAATCTATCTGTTCCAGGGGCAATGAGAGAGAAAAAGTTGACACCTTGTTAGAGTCAGCCCCCACTCAGGTTGAGCCTGGGTCACTGTGAATTCAATGCCAAAGTACTTTAGTAGGGGGAGGAGGATCTGGACCCAAGATCACATGTAAAATAGGGATGCATAACTCGTCCTTCCAAGCTCACAGGTTTGTTGTGAGGAAAGAGTTTTGTAAGTCTGGAAAAGCTGTAAAAATTGTGAGATATTATATTTGTTATGTTTATTCTCTGGATGAGTTCCTCCCTCTCCCTCCCAGTGAATTCAGAACCTAGCATGTAAGTGCTATAAACTTTCTCACTTCCTCTTATCTAAGAGGAGATAGCCTCCCCTTGCTCCAAAAGTGTAAAAATGTTTTGAAAAATAGACCTCAGCACAATTTACTGCAGATGCCCTTCAAGCCTCTTCTAGCGGAATCATTTATCATATGTGCGAAAAAAAAGTGTCAGGGAGTAAGGGCTCCTGAGCCTGAGCCTAAATTGCATTTTATATATGAATTAATGAACAGCATGATAAATCAGGAAAAGACTGCCACTTGGCTTGGATTGCTCGTCTGGGGCAAGTCCTTTTCCTGGGCACTCCCTCCAAGATGGGTGGGGAGAGCCTGCAAGGGAATAGGGGGGATATTCCAGGAGAAATTAACTAAACCTCCAGGTGTGTTTGCTCCAGTCAGGGTAGGTAGGGGTTTCCAAAGCATCTGCAGTCTCCTATAACGTTGAAACAATGCAAACCTCAAAAGGCCCTCCAGCTCTCCACTTCACTTCCCCTTCTGACAATCGAAGACCCCCAAAACCCAAAAAGGTAAAATGAACCCAACATGTAAAAAAGAATAGAGAAATTAGTGAGAGTAAAACCAGATTCTAACACTGAGTAGGACTAATAATAATTGCTAGCATTTTGTATAGTATTTTAATGCTTGAAAAACACCATACGTCTTCTCAGTTGATTCTCACAACAAACCCTGGGAGGTAGGTGCCATTACTACCTCTGTTTTATAGATGAGGAAACTGAGTCTGAAAACAGGAGATCTGCTTGGAGTCACACAGCTAATAGGTGTGAAGTGAGATTTTAATTCAATTTCAATACTCTTACTCACTGCACCACCTAACTAATCTAGTAGAGTGGGGAGGAAAGGGGGGCAGAAGGGAATGCTGCATTTGGATACAGGAGGCATTTGACATGTCCTGCCTCTAACAATGTCTCAACTATGGTGACTATGAGTTGTCCCTCATATGCAGAATACACTATCTCCTCTCCTTTCTCTTAGAACACCTAGTGGAAAAGGAAAGGGTCTATTTGAACAAAAATATTTGGAGCGGCTCTTTTTGTGGTGGCAAAGAACTGGAAATGCAGGGGAGGCCCATTAACTGGAGAATGGCTAAGCAAGTTGTGGTATATGAATGTAATGGCACTAGTGTGCTATAAGAAATGATGAACAGAAAGGTTTCAGAAAAACCTGTAAAGTTTCATACGAACTGATACAAAGCAAAAGTAAAAGAATAAGGAGAGCGTTATAACAGTAACAGCAATAATGTACAAGGAGCAACTGTAAAAGAATTAGATCAAGACAATGATCCAAGACAATTCCAAAGAGCTCTTGATGAAAAATGCTATCAGCCTCCAAAGAGAACTGACAAACTCTGAGGACAGACTGAAGCACAATTTTTTCACTTTATTTTTCTTGCTTTTTATTCCTTTTTACAACATGACTAATACAGAAATATGCTTTGTATGACATCACATTTGTAATTGATATATTATTTGCTTTGACAATGAGTGGGGTGAGGGGAAAAGGGAGGGAGAAAACTTGGAATTGAAAATTTTTTAAATGAATGTTAAAATGTTTCATGTAACTGGGAAATATTTTTTAAATTATTTTTTTAATTTTTTAAAAGAACACCTAGTCCCCTTTCAGACATATTTCAAGTACCACTTCTTACATAAGGCCTTTCCTAATCTCATAGCTGCTATTGACTACATTCCAAAATTATCATAAATACACATACACACACAGATAGAGAAATGATAGATAGACAGACAGATAGATAGATAGATAGATAGATAGATAGATAGATAGATAGATAGATAGACGGCTTTAATAACTATTAAATAACTATTATATTATAACATATTATATTGATAATATATTATAGCTTTTAAAGTTTAAGACTGAACCAAGACTTTAGAAATACCCAGTATTTACATGTAACATTTTGATTCCTCTGATGGAATTTAAGCTCCTTGATGGAAGGAATTTTTTTATCTTTATCTTTATATGGACAGTACCTGGTACCTAATAGGCACTTAATAAATATTTATTGATTTACTGCAATGAGAGGGCCTACAACCAACAAAATCATCTTTATGGTATTGCAAAAGGAACATCCCTTATAAGAACACTTGTTCCCACTTTCCACTTGGAGAAAAGATGCCCAGATAAAGCCTTCAAGGTGCTTCCCAGCTCTAATGTTCTATATTCCATGACAACAAGCTAACGTGATAAATGAATCCATGTTATCACGTTAAGTAGCCTATATGCTACCATTAATACCTTTGGTTTAGGGCATCGTCTCTGGAAGAACTCTGCTCAAATATAAATGTTTTGCAAAGATGATAATATCTCAACCCAAAGGAGTGACTAACATAAGAATCTCAAGCATCAAAACAACCTAATGAGAAAGATATCAAACCAGACAGCTTTTAGGGACCCCAAATCACACTCTAGCTTTTGTCTGCCTACCTGTTGAGGTAGCTATCTTAACAAGGAATACAGTTAAATTGGCAGGCAAGGAGGGGGGAAAAAAGAACCCTGCAAGATAGTTCCTTTGTCTACACCTCTGTCCACCTTCTGAAACCTCTTCCCCCAAAGCATTAAAATAGGATCTGGCTCAGGTTCAAAGCTTCTGTCTGCCTATCTGTCTGTTTGTCTGCCTTCCCAACAACAGTGGAGGAAAGAGGGATGTTCTCCAGCCTCCCCTTAGAGTTGTTTACCTTCTATTTTACACTCACCAGTCCCTTTTCAATTCAAATCAATATTTCTTAGACACCTACTAGGTGAAGAGTCAATTGATGAGGAAGACAGTAAGATATATCCCATGGTTTTATGAAGTTTACACATTACCTATAGCATAAAAGATGATGCTCTGAGAAACACCATGAACAACTGAAGAAGCAAAAGGTATCATGGAAGAGAAGAAAGGATACTGACTTGTAAACTCAGACTACTTGGGTTCAAATTCCGGCCCTTCTACTTGCCATCTGAGTGACCCTGGGCAATTTATTGCCCTCCTCTGGACCTTAATAATCTCATAACATGGCTGTACCAAGAGGAGCCACGTGATGTAAAAGCCCTAAACTCCAGCCTGAGAGTTCCTATGCAAGGGGTTTGCTTCTCTAGCAATCCAAGTCTAAGTATTCCAGAAGTCAGCCTGCTATAAAAATTTTTTAAATTTTAAAAAGAGGAACTCTCTTAGCACCATTCCCATGAGGAAAAAAAAAGTCAAGCACATGGCCCCCAAGCTAGAAATGCAGGAAGGAACTCATGCCATGATATGGAGGACCTGGAAATCTAATATGATCATGACCTGTTCAGATGGCATGAGTTTGAATGAATGGAATGGAACAGCCTCCTTAGCAACCCCATATGAGTTTTCCTTCACAGACTAGAACCATAAAACTAGGTGGCTCCATGAGCGTCTGGGATGAAGACAGGACTCATTGGAGTGTCTGGGGGTTGTCTTTTAAAGGAAGTACAAACTCAGAATGACATTATGAGTCTGAGGGACTTTAGGACCCCAGGGACAGTGGGAATTAAGATGAAGGAAAATTTTTTGTTTTGATTGTTTTCAGCTATTATGAGTCAATTATGTGTATTATGCATTTGTGAATGGAGTTCCTAGAATCCATTTTGATTTCTACATTTTTTTACCGTGGGAATAAAAAACAAGGCTGTCCTTTACCTAGCATACGCCCTTGTTACCCTGAGGGCTTATATAGAATTTGAGGACCCTTGTCCACATCTGTAGAGATAACCTAGACACATATTCAGGGGTTTTTTCCAGGTGGGGGCATTACAAGCTAAGAATGAAGTGATTTGGGGAGATCCAGATCCAAGCTTGAACCCTATCCACAAAACAGAAAGTCTGGATCATCAGGCCACAGATTACCCAGCATGTGGTAACCTGACCTCTTAGTCTTTCAGAAAGGGGAAGGAAAGAAAGCCCAGAGAAGCTAGGCTATTTTCTACCTCTTCATAATTAACTCCCATACATGGTTGCCAGCTTGAACTCTCCTCGAATCCCCAAGATCATCCCTTCTCTGAGGGAAGAGAGGGCATTCATTGATGTCTCAGTGGCAGAGCACAGTGCGATGTTGTGATAGGGAAGCCTGCAAGACCGTGACTCTTAATTGGCTATTAGAATCACTGCGGTGGAAGTGTTCTGTTATCTCTAACTCTCGCAGTGTATCACACACAGAGACACACACCAGCAGTTTGTTGTTTTGCTTTCTTGCTTTCTTTCTTTTTTTTTAAGTAAGTCTGCTGTTTCTGCTGCTCTCTATTTGACCTTTCTTAAGAATTCAGAGTCAGATCTCTCAGGCAAAAATGGAACTGATCAGCAGAGCAGAGGGAGCTGGATAAGACAAGCCATGTGGCACTCACATATGAGGCAGCCTCCTGGTTTCATCTTTATGGCACCTATGCCGAGATAGGTGTTAGGGGCAAAGGAGGAGGAAGGAATAGTTACATCATTTAATGGGAGGAGGAAGTAAACATTCTAAGCCATTTAAATGAAGGAGGAAGACAGAAAAGAGATCTGCCTAGAATACAGAACAATACAGCTCAGCTTTACCACTCCTGCTATGAGAACTAGAAGAAAATTAGAGAATTTTGGTGCCATAAAGAACCTGAGAAATGATCTGATTCAATTTCATCCTTCTTGCAGGAATCTCCTCAACAGCACCTCCATTTGAACACCTTCCTTGGGGCAGGTTGCCATCCAATGAGGTAGCCCATTCCATTTTTGAATGCCTCAGTGACTCATTGTAATGTTAATGAAATCAGAAGATCTTCCATGCCCCTTTCTATTGGCACCTACTGAAGGCACTTGGCACCTCAAAGGCTTAGCTCCTTACTTCCAGTTAACTCCTTAGGAGTAATCACAGCTGGAGTTGAGAGGA
>CM053598.1:46452019-46502246 GCA_028646575.1 Pseudocheirus occidentalis | reverse complement strand
TTGGGACTCAGTGTTATGGTTTCTGAATAAAGACCTTGGTTCTGCCTTCCATGTGGAGAGTTTGCTATATTTTGTGATCCAAAACTACACCAACATATTCATAACCATCATGGGTGTTGTGAATATCTCATTATTGATACACTCATGCTCCCACCTAAGGTTATCCCTGGGAATGTCATTTCTCTCTCTGCCTCCCCCACCACCACCACCACCAAAAATCTGTCCTTGGAACATCAGAATTAGGTTCATGTCTGCAGACACCAAGCAAGCATGCAGACTAACAAAACATTAGGTATACGACAAGTTTTATCTAATCTACCAACAGCAAATACAAATGACTCATATTTGAACCCCGTGGTTCAAAATGGTAAAATAACTGTGTTCCTCCCTAGTATGCCTGCACCTTTCCCAAGGACCCAATTAGCCCTCCAGACTGATGGCACTACAATGGCTGGCTGTCCTAACAAGTAAGGAGAATGAAAAAATTTAGGGTTTCTAGGCAGTTCAACTCCTACCTTGGTGAGTCCCATCTTCTCCAGAATAAATGGATGAGCATTCAATGTTTATTATATGTTAGGCTCTGGGCTAAGTGCTACAGATATAAATACAAGAAAGCAAGATAGTCCCTATCTTCAAGGGATTTACATAGGGGAACACAGAACATATAGGGAGTTGGAAAGAAAGGTGGGATACAGTGATATGGTTTAGAGATGGTAGAAAAACAGTCTGGTGGACTGAGGTGAAGGAAGGTGAAAACTCAACCCTCAGAGCCCAGGGTTCCCCAAGCAAGAGCCTGAGCTCTAGTGGGAGGGCCAAAGCACAGGTGACGTGGTTTGAGGCCATCAGGATATCATTCCAGTCCTCTGGACTTATGGTACCACCCTGGATGAGTAAGCACTGAACTAGTTTCAGTAAACTAGTCTTAGCTCAGTTAGGGCAAACTCCGATTCAGCTGTGCCAAAGGAGGCGCCGTGGAACAATGCTTCCAACTCATGACATATTTTTGTCCTTGTAAGGGACTTAATGGTAAAAAAAAAAAAAAGTAACAACCTTTATTCAGGCCCCTGGTCCAATTGAGGGGAAGAGATCAAGCATTTCTTAAGTACTTACTGTATGCCAAGTATGATGCTAACCACTGTTACAAATATGGTCTCATCTGATCCTCTCAATAGCCTTGGGAAGCAGGCGCTATTATTAGCCCCAATTTATAGATGAGAAAGCTGGGAGAGTCTGGGTAACTCGTGAAGGGTCACACAGCTAGTGAGTACTGGAGGCAGAATTGGAACTTGGGACTTCCCCACCCCAGGTCTGGCTCTCTATTGTCTGCCCCCCTCCCCACATCTGCCTCTGAGCAGGAGGCTGAAAATCAAGGATGTGACTAAAATTCTGAATCCAACTCTGCCGCTTACCTGCTTTCTGTTACCTTCCCTGAGCCTCGGTTTCCCCACCAGCATGATGAGGGGTTTGGATAGTTCTAGAGGACTTACATTTGTTTTTCTGGGCATTGGTTTTGTTCCCATATTCATATTTGTAATGGTTTTGTTTTTCTTGATTTCTCACTGAGCAGGGGGAAGGGAAAATAGGGAGAGAATGTGAAGATAAAATAAAAGAAGTTTTTCAATGAGGGGGTTAGATTACATAATGTCTAAGGTCCCTTCTGCCTCTCACATGCTGTGATCCTGATTTTAAAAAGTGATCAGTTCTGATTTTTCACTTTTTTGCCTCCCTTCAAAACACTTGATGCCTCTCACGAGTCTCCAGGCTCACAATCCCTCACCCTCATCCCATACCCACCTCTCTGGACTCATTTTGCTATAAAAGGTCAAAAATGCTCATTCTCAAAGGGACCCTGAGGTCATAGGAGGAAAGTTAGATTTAAAATGACCCACTCAGAGAGACCCCCCGGAAATTTTCTGTACCTCCTAGAAGGAATATCAGGAAGGTAAAGAAGACGGATCCAGTGCCTGCTCTCCCCAGACTGTGAAAGATGGATGGGTTGACTTCCCCAAAACAGCACCAGTCCCAAAAGGGCTTAGATATGTGTAGTTTCCAAAGGCCATTGCTATCTATACAGAATCAGATGTATCCTCAAACTGAATAGAAGCTTCTTCAGGGTGGGATCTGGTTTTCATGTGTTTTTTGAATGCTCAATGCCTAGTAACAAGCAGTGAGTGCCCTGAATACAATAGGCACTAAATAAACTATCAACCAGAATTTATGAAGGGCCTACAATGTTCCAGGAACTACTCACTGGGTTATATGGGATTGATCCAGTACAGAGAAGGAAAGAAGGTGGAAGGCCTCCAGGACCAGCCTGAAACAAAATAGCAAAGGATATTTTGAAATTGGTCCTCCTTCCTCCCCTTTGATTCAAGGCTCTCCCTTCTATCTCCACCCATTGATTCCTGCAGCAAAATGAATTTATCTGATGCCTTCCTCCAAAAGTAGTCTTAGAAAGCTAGTGAGGAAGAGGCTTGGAGCAAAGGGGATTGCCTCCATGTACCCCTTAAATTAGGTAAAAGATCCAGGACCCTGGAAGCAAGTTAGTCACAAACCCATTACCCACAAACACACACACACACTTCCTTATAAATTCACATAGATTCATATTATTCACATAATAATAATTCATATAAATTCACTGTCAACAGGTTTGATGGCCCAGTGCAAACAGGCATACCAAACCAATCCCAGCTGGGATCAAGGTAGTTGTTAACTGACTTTGAGGAAATACAAGTTACAAATCAACCTGTGCCAAGCCTGGCCTTGGGCCTGCCAATGAACCCGAACCTTCTGCCACTCACTGTCAGCTCCCTCCCCCACCCTTACACCCCAATCACTGCCACCTCCTTAGGCTGGCTGTGTCTAAGGACTATGTGCAGCTGGGTTGGGGAAATTGTATTACCTCCTACTGTCAACTCCCCTGGGGCTTAAAAGTCAAGGGCATCCTTGAGACATTTCCCAATCCTAAATGTTATTCCTCCCAGATACTTCTAACCACCAGGCTAGAGGACTATCCTTCCTGAGAAAGAAGGGTTAGAAGGCAGTCACTGGTCAGGCAGCTGCACTGATGGAGAAATCAAATTAATCATAGAATCATAAAACTAGAAAGACCCTTGGACACCATCTAATCTAAACCATTCATTTGAATTTTTTAAAAAAGGTAAGAGGTAAAGTGATTTGTCCAAAGTCTCACAGCAAAATATCAGCAGGGCCAAAATAGAAACAAAGGCCATTGCTCCTTCCATTGTGCCGATGGTGTCCAACTCAAATAGAAAAGAGACCATTCATCAGTTTCTAAGGATCCCTAGGGTCATGTATTAACTTGATTTTTAAAACAAAATGTTATCCATATTTTATTGTATTTTTGTTGATTTTGTTAAATATTTTCCAATTACATCTTAATCTGGTTCAACCCACAGCAGATGGTAGGTAGGCTCATAATACACCATGCTACCATTTCTTCTTGTTTTTAGGGACACCATCCCCCATGGTCAAGCTCAAGGCCCACCTTGTCCATGAAGCCTTCCATGACCACTCTAGCCTCACTTTGAAATTCATAAAGCACTTATGAGTCAACTAGAAAACAATTAGTAAAATGCTCAATTGTGTTGTTCATAAAATGTTTCTTAGTCTCATCTTCCCCAACTATGCCGTGAGATTCCTGAAGTCAACAGTGGCATCTTCTACTTTTTTCATGATCTATAATATTTGGCACAGAGAGGCAAAACTGAACTCAGTGAAGACTCACTTGGAGTTTGTGATTTTTCTTAGAGGACCTTTGCTCCTCAAAATTATTCCTCATTAGCTCATATTAAAGTGGGTTTTAATTCTCTGAGTACATACGTGCTGACTAGAAGACTGGTCCTGAAAACAGGGACTCCTACCAGCCTGAGGTTAAACATCTACCACATGTAGGTCACTGAGAGTGGGATGTCCTTGAAACTGACCTCATCACTGACACAGCCTCTGCTAGAGAAACTCAGCTGGCCCAGAAATAGCCTTGCCCATGTGAAATACATTCAGGAAACAGATGTATTAGATTAGGGTTGAAATAGACCACTCAAATAGGGGAGAAGATGGAACAAAGTTGTGTAGAGCCTTGAATATCATCTAAAGGAATTTGCCACAATGAATTTTTCAATGAGAAGTAATACAATCAAGTCAATATAATTTGAGGATCACTTGTTAAGCACTGAGAGTGTGATGTGGTGGGATGGGGAAGATACTAAAACAAAATCCAAAATAACCTCTGCCGTTACATTCTACATTTAGACATTGTGTAAAAATATGCATATAAATGAAAATTGGGGGAGGAAGAGGAAGAGGAGAAAAAGGATTAGGAGGAGGAGAAGGGAGAGAGGAGGAAGGAGATCAAGAAAGGCAGCTGGGTAGCACAATGGTAAGAGGGCTGGGCTTGAAGTTAGGAAGACCTGAATTTGAATCCTGCCTCAGATACTTATTAAGCTGTGTGACCTTCTTCTTCTTCTTCTTCTTCTTCTTCTTCTTCTTCTTCTTCTTCTTCTTCTTTTTCTTCTTCTTCTTCTTCTTCTTCTCCTCCTCCTCCTCTTCCTCTTCCTCATCATCATCATCATCTTCCTACTCCTTCTTATTCTTGTTATTCATCCTTTCAACCCAAAGAGAACCAATGACATCATGAGGGCTATCTTCTGTGTCAATTCTTACCTAATTCTTTGTCATTTTATCTTAGACACAATAGAAACTACTTTAAAATTCTCAAGCAAGAGAATTGATATGGGTCTTACTGGCTTTAGAAAGCATTTTTTTTTAGTTCCATATTCCTTCCCTCTCTCCACCCATTGAAAAGTCTAAAAATACCCATTATATAGATGAAGTTATACAAAGCATATTTAAGAAGAGTATTTTGGCAGCTGTATGGAAAATTAATTGGGTAAGGGAGAGATCTGAAACTGGGAGACCAATGAGGAAGCTATTGCAGGGGTCTAATCATAATGAAGACCTGAACTAGTGTATCCTTATAAGTGGGAAGAGAGGAAAGATATGGAAAATGTTATAGAAAAAACAACTTGGCAACTAATTTGCTATGGGGACAGAGGCAAGAGCAGAGAGTAACTGAGTCTTTGAACTTCATTTCCTTGAAGTCTGATGCTACCCTAAAAAGAAATAGAGAAGAAATAGGAATCAAAGCAATGGCTTAAGATTCTTCTGGCCACAATGAAGATAGTGGGTTGGTGAAGGGGATGCCCCTTGTTAGCACCAAGGTATGTCAGAGAATTATACAACTACAAGGAAGTTTGGGTCATCTAGTCCAATTTTCATTCTTTAGTTGAAAAATCTGAAGTTAGAAGCCAAGTAATTTAGCCACGGTCTTACAGATGGTGAGTGGCAGAACTGGGATTTAGATTGGGTTCTCTGACTACAAATACCATTCTCTACACTCCTCCATGTTGCTTCCCATGGTGATAAGGATATGAACCAAGGCCACATTAAGGAAGAAAGAGATGCATGAGATTTTGTGATGTAAGAAATTAACAGGATTTAGTGACTACTCCCTCTTCGTGGTCCTTGCCCACACACACACACATACATATATCCAATCAAAAATACTAAGAATCTGAGCCTGGCTGACTGGCAGAATGGCAGCACCATTGGCAGAAATGAAGACAATGGGAGGTGAAACTGGCTTGAGGGATCCTATAATGAATTCAGTCATAGTCTCAGTCAGGAAGTCCAGGTGGAGCTGTCCAAAAGGCAGCTAGAAATGCAGGATAATAGGTTGAGAAGAGAAGGTGAGAGCTGGAGATACAGCAGATCTAAGTCAAGTGTATAGAGGTAAGAATTAAAACTGTAAGCATAAACACAATCTCCATAGTATGGGGCAGGGAGGTGGGGGGGGGGGCAGTGTATAATAAGGGAGATAGTCAGGCCTTCCCACTGCCCTCAAAATCTCACCAGCTAGGCAGTCATCTACCTGGACCCTGAATAAAGCTGACCTTGGCAATGGATTCTATCTCCACTAGTGCAGGAGTGAAGAAATTCCTTCATTTCCCCTCACTACTTCTCAATAAGGTAGAACTTAAGTCAGTCTTAATTACCAAACAAAAAATAATCAGATGATCCTCTCACTGTATGTCTTTATTTATACTGTCATCTGCTCCAGCATTTTAATATCCAACTTTCAGTTAGAAGACAGATGCCTGGTTCTTAACACCCTGTTTTAATGGCTTAATACCCTAGGTACTGGAAGGGGGAGGGGAGCTCTAAGAAAGAAGGGGGAGGGAAGAAAGAGCCACATTGAACACAACTTTTGAGCAAATGGGCTTGAATATTCATTAAACAACATTTAATTTAAACACCAAAACTCTGAAAGCAGCAACATATGGCATGTTTTATTTTACATAAACTGAATAGGAGGTTGGGCCATTAGCTTCTCTAGACATAATGTTCATTACAAATGAAGTATGCTCTCCTTTAGGGACAGCCCACTGCCATCCCTGGTCCCTGATGCCCGGCTGGTCTGTCCCCACAGGCTGGGCCATACTTCAAACCAAAAGTACTTTGGACCACATTCTCAGAAATGTAAACTAAATTCCCATTAATCACTGAGGGACAGGGAGAAGTGAATTAAGTCTTTATTAAGGGATAAATGAGGCTACTGCAACTCTTCTGTTGACGTTTGATTGGAGCAATTGGGATGGAATTCTATTTTCCCCAGTGTGGTTTTTTTTTCTTTTTCACTTGGGTGCTTCACAAGCACATAGTATATATAAGACTTTACACGCCTCTGCTGGCTTGGTGGCTGCCTTGCAAAACCCATGCCAGGCTTGACTGGCACTCCCTCAGCCTACACAGGAATTTCTGTGTGTGCACAGGTTTGCACATCATTCTGTGTGTGGGTAACTCCACACCTGCAGAAGGACATAGGTATGTACATGTAGCTTTGTACAGAGCCACAACTAGCCAGTGGCAAATAGGGTTTTGCCCCAGGGCACAGACATTAATCAATCAAAAAGTATTCATTGAAAACTTATCATGTGCCAGGAACTGTGCTAAATAATTGGTGGAGGGGAGAACAGGGTATGTTTCCTTCCCAGGGCTCACATCTATACTTCTTCCCTATGGAGAGTGTTGACCCTACCTCACAAAGACATAGCTCTCTCTACCTCTGCAACTACACTCAGGATGGGATTGTCTTTTTTATGTCTTGCTGCTGTCCCATCCCACAAATGAATTATCTTCAGTTGTACTTTTCACTAATTCAAGTGCTAGCTCTGTGTTTGAGGGTGTGGGAGTGTAAGTATGTTTTTTCAGTCAATGTAACTCTGAGTCAGGGGCAAAGAGAGTACATATAAAATAAAGTTCTGAAGAGTGGTCTAGTCTCGTTCCCTCTGCTTCCTCACCAACCACTCTCACCTCAATCCTTTGCTTTCTTGCTTCTTTTCTTGTCACTACTAAAATTACTCCCTCCAAGGTCACCAATGACTTTTTAATAGACAAATATAATGACCACCTTTTCTCACTCCTTATCCTCCTTGGTCTCTAAGAAGTATTTGACATTGTTGATCATACCTTCCTTCAGGATACTCTTTCTTCAGGATAGCACTCCTTCTGAAGCACTTTCACAGTTTCATCTTCCTTCTTTTACCCACTAAGTGTGTATCCCCTAAGGCTTTGTCATTTGGTGCTTTGCTCACCCCTTCTACACTCTGCCTTGGCAATCTCATCCTTTTCCATGACTTCCATCATGATCTCTATGATCTTGAAATGTCCAAATCTACATATCAAACCCTAATCTTTCCTCTGTGCTTAAGTCCCCTTGAGAGTAACTCACCCTACGAATGTCTCACAGTCATCATAAACTCAACATTTCCAAATATGTACTCATTCCCCACCTCCCCTCTAAATCTGCTCCTCCTCCCAACTTCTCTATTTTTGTTGGGTCGCCACGTTTCTGATCATGAAGGCTCAGAACATCAGTGATCTTTTAATCTTCCATCCACCTCACACTGCCAATGCAATCAGTTAGTATGCCCTATCAATTCTAGCTCCCTATTGTCCCCGGATAGCATCCCCTCCTCTTCACAAATATTGCCATCTTCCTAACTCAGCCTCTCATCACTTCTTGCCTGGGCTACCACATTTTGTATTAATTTGGCTCTCTCCTCTCTAATCCACACTTCACACAGCTGCCCCCAAAAACTTGTTTCTAAGATAAAAGACTGAGTATATCACTCTTCTGCTTTAAAAAAAGAAATAAAAGGAAAAAAACTTTGTAGTAGTTCCCTGTTGCCTATAGAATAAAATACAAGTTCCATAGACTAGCATTTAAGGTCCTCTACAAATAGGCTCCAATCATAATTTCCAACCTTATTTCACACTGCTTTTAACATTATAGGTCCAGCAAAACCAGACTACTTTCCTATTTCCAGGCTCATCTTGGATTCTTCCATTTCCCTGTCTTCTTACTGTCTCATAATCCACACCCTCTTCATCTCTATCTGTTGAGAGTCTTCTCTTTCTTCAGAGTCCAACATAGGAATCATTTCCTCTGGGGGAAAAATAGTAACACAGCTACTGTGTGAAGAATATTATGCAAAACATTGGAAAAGATACAGTTTTGATGAGTGACAGTCACTGTCTTCAGGGAGTTTACACACTCTGGTGCAGGGCTGAGACAACACAAATAATTATCATTCTTAATATTGTGTAGCAAAGAATATAGTTTTACTTTGCTTACAACGTCTTGCTCCCAGCTATTCCCTTATGTCACAGGTCAACTCAAGGTAAGTAATGGATGCAGTAGCACAGGGAATGAATGGGAGGCCTTTGGAGAATTGGGAAGAAAGCCATGGGGACTACAATATCTACAGGGAGGAATTTTATAATAGGGAAAGAGTTAAAGAACCTAGAATGGAAGTGACCTAGGATGTGGCCAGAATGGGCTATATTTTGTAAACAGAAAAATGGCAAGCCATTTGAGGAACCTCTCCCTACACCAGAACTGCCCTGGAAGCTAGATCCACTGAATAGTACATGAAAAGTGAGCAAGAATGAAACAGCAAATAAGGTATCTTCTATGACTCAGCCAGTAAGGCAGCTGATTGAGGAAACAGCCAGAGAGAAAGATTATATGTCCTTACTTGACCATGAAGGAAAGAGAAAGAGAGGGAGAAGAAAGAGGAGGAGAAGGAGGAAGAGAAGGAAGAGGAAGAGAAAGAGGAAGAGGAGGAGGAGGAGGAGGAGGAGGAGGAGGAGGAGGAAGAGAAGGAGGAGAAGGAGGCAAAATGTCCTGGGTTCCCATAACCAGACACTGATCCACTAGAAGTCTTGAAGGTATGCCAGCTAGATCCTGTACGGTCAGATGAGCCTGAGGTTTAAATCTAAGCACTCCAACTGTTTTGCTAAATACATTTTTATTGATATTTTCTGTTTCTTATATCAACATAGTATTCAATGTATCCCTCTACCACCCATTCCAGGGGAAGCAACCCATATATAATCATATTTTTGGAGGGGAGAGGAAAAAAACATCAACATGACTGATCACTACATTGAAAAAGTCTAAAAATGTATAATATGTGACAACTATGAACATCCCACCTGCACAAAAGGGGTAGGTTGGGATGTCTTCTCTCATCTCTTCATTTGAGTCCCACTTTATCTTTTTAATTTTGTTACATTTACTTTTTATTTCTTTTTTGGTGCGTAATTGTTCTTTCCAAGTACATTGTCATAGTTACTGTGTATATTGTTTTCTTGGCTTTAGTTACTTCACTATGCATAAGTTCACCAAGATTTTCCCATGCTTCTCTATATTCATCACACACATCATTTCATACAGTACGGTGATATTCCATTACTTTCATACACCACAATTTATTTAGCCATTCCCAAATCAATGGGCATCTACTTTGTCTCCTATTCTTAACTATTACAAGTGATTTTTAAGTATATTGGTACTTTTTTTCTTATCAATGGCTTCTTTGGGGTATAAGCTCAGTAATGGATTCTTTAGTTCAAAGGGTATGAACATTCTAGTCACTTTATTTGCATAATTCCAAATTGCTTTCCAAAATGGTTGTACTATTTCACAGCTCCACTAACAATGTATTAGTGTGCCTGCCTTTCCACAATCCTTCCAGCATTGACTGTTGTCAGTTTTCGCCAGTTTTCAGGGTATGAAGTAAAACTACAGGGCTATTTTAATTTGCATTTCTCTTTTTATTTGTGATTTGGAGCATTTTTTGTCATGTGATTGTAAATACTTTGCAGTTCATTTGAAAACTGTTCATATCTTTTGACACTTATTTGTTGAGGAACAATTATTATACATACACACACACACACACACACACACACACACACCCGCATTTATTTGTTTATTGTTTATATAGTTTGGATACCAAGCCCTTATCAGAGAATTTGATACTTTTTTCCTATTTGACTTCCATTCTTTTCTCAAATTCATTAATGTTTTCTGTGCAGAAGTTTTTAAATTTCAAATTACCTCTTCCGCTGTCAACACAGCATTATATTCCTTCAGTTACTTTACTTTTGTCTTTTTTTAAGGTGGCCCTGTTCCCACTGGTTCTTCTCCACACAGCCATTATCCTCTCTTTTAATTTGATATTCCCCCTTCTCTCCTTCAGCTAGTCCTGTTCCTTAAGTTTTTTAATTTCTTTTTTTGTGCACCTTTCCAAAAAGAATTTCTCTCCCTCTCTTCATTATCCATCTTCTCCTTCTGTTTATTCTAGATCCTCATTCTCTGATTCAGGATCCCTGTAAATATATGTTGTCTCTTTTCTTTGTATTCTTCATGCATTCAAAGCTTCCAAGGTATTCATTCACTCTCAGTGCTTTCTGCCCCTGCCTTGTAGGGCTTGCCCCATGGATCCCTCTTCTCAGCTATGCTTCCCTTATGGAACAATGTCGATTATTGCAGGTGTCAAAAAGGATACTGCCCCATTGTAAGGTCCTTTCTCTGCCCCTGATTATACAGCGCACCACTATTCTATTCCATCACTTGTTGACCTTTTTTCTTACATTTGCCTGGAAATCTCCACCTTCTATTCATGCTCTCCCACTTCTCCAAGTGCCTATTGCCTCCAAGGGTTTCAACTCCCCTTCCCCAAGACAAGTAGACTTTTCAAGCACCAAATTCCCATTCCAATGTAAGATCCTCATCTCTTTTCACTGACTATTTCTCTTCACTCATAGGCACATTCATCAATAGAAGCCCTCTTACCTCCATAATAAAGCCTCCTTCCTTTCCTCCCCTTTCCAGTCTTTCCCCTTCCCCTCTTTACCCATTCTTCTGGTTCTCTTCTTTCTGAAACAACAGAAATCAACTTACCCTGATTACTAGCACTTGATTTTACCCCAGTGCATCACTCACTCTTCTCTATCCCCCTCCTCTCTTCTGCCTCTTTATGTACCCTCCCACATTGTAATGTAGTCCCAAAAAAGAAGAATCACCTGTAGGCAGAGTGTCACCAGGTTCTATCCATAATGCCCCTCCCTTCATTGTTACCTCTACCAAGTTTTCATCTTCACTCTCATCTCTTTGTGTATATTTATGCCCTTTTTTGGAGGAGCAATTGGGTTTGATTTGCCCAAGGTCACACGGCTAGTAACTATTAAGTGTCTGAAGCTGGATTTGAACTCAGGTCCTCCTGACTCCAGGGCCAGCGTTCTACTGACTGTACCACCTAGCCACTTCCCTTTTGTGTACATTTAGAAAGAAGCCTCTTACTGGTCTCTGTCACTGTTGCTGTTGCTGTCCTTGTCTACACTGATTCACTCCTCTTCCTTTTCTGTTTGAGGTGTTTGGAATAGCAAATAATTTCTTCAGTTCTGGTTTTCTTTCTTAAAATGTTCCCAATTCTTCTTTATCATTGAATGTCTATCTTTGTGCTATATGGTTAAACTACCATTTGTAGAATGGGTCATCCTGGGCTTCATCCTGAGCTCCAATACATCATTCCATTCCCACCTTTTTCTAGTGGGTGCAGAATATTGTTATGTTATTCTAATGTCTTTTCCCTTGTATTTGAACGTCTTTCTTCTCCTAATGCCTTACAGAACTTATTGGTTCTGAATTTAAATGTTAAATGTTGGACAGCTTGGTGGTGCAGTCAATAGAGCACATGCCTTGGAGTCAGAAGGACCTGAGTTCAAATCCGGCCTCAGACACTCTACCCAAAAAAACTTAGCTATGTGACCTTGGGCAAGTCACTTAACCCCAATTACCCTCCCAAAAAAAAGAAATGTTAAATGTTACCATTATGTGTCTTGGAGTTTGCTGCCTTGGGTTTTTTTTTCTAGAGGTGATCTGTGAATCCTTTCTATTAGAATTTCATTTTAGGGGTAGCTAGGTGGTGCAGTGAATAGAGCACCAGCCCTGAAGTCAGGAGGACCTGAGTTCAAATTCGACTTCAGACATTTGACACACTTATGAGCTGTGTGACTTTGGGAAAGTCCAATTGCCCTCCAAAAAGAAAAAAAAAGAATTTCATTTTCTATGTTTAGAAGTTCTAGACTGTTCTGTTATTTCTTTCATTATAGTCTTAAGGGGTTTTGTACTGTCATGCTTTTCTGGGAGACCTATGATCCTTAAGCTGTCTCTGTGCATCTTGTCTTCAGGATGTTTTGCTTGCATGTGAGCATATTTTCTTTTCATGTTCTTGCTTTTCACTTCTTCTAGATTGTCCTTTGCTTCTGTGCATTTGCATCCCCATTCTATCCTTCTCTCTTTTGGTTCTTTAGTGAGACTTGCCATTACAGATTCAAGTTTTTGTATTCTGTTCATTATTTTTGCTGTGCAGAACAAAAATTCTGCTCCCATAATTCTTGTTTCTCTTTTAAACCATTCAGGAAGAGCATGTTATGGTTCATTTTCTCAAATTCTAAGGGTTTCCTGTCTCAGAAGGTGTGAGGTCATTTTTCTTTATTTTGAAATGTTTATTCTTAGATGTCTGAACTCATTTAATAGATATGGAGGTCATGTTTCCAATGTTTTTCCTGTTGATTTATCTGTTTATGTTCAGGGTCTTTGAGTTTTCTTCTTCCTGATTATGTTCAGTCTTTTTCTCTTTATTTTCTTTATCATTCACTTCCTGACTTCTTCCCTTCTGGTTGTGGTTTCTTTTTGCGGATGGATCTCAAAGCTTCTCAGCCACCTCCCACCCTGAGCAATTCATAATTCAGCCACCCAGGTCCATGCCCCAACTGATTTAGGGGTGGTAGAATTGGGTCCAGCTGCAGACTGTGCTCTTTCCACCAAGCTTGGTGGGGTTCTACAGAGTCATACACACACACACACACACACACACACACACACACACACACATCCTGGTGACCTGTCCCATTCTAGTACCCACAGTTCAGGAAATTGCAGAGCTAACATTTCTGGTTTGCCACCCCTAAAAGGCTTTTGCTCCTGAAGGACTATGGCCAAGATGGCTGTTGAGACCCAAACAAACTTCTGCAACCTGAATTCAGGCTCTGGGGCAGCTCCAAAGCACTAGAAAGAGGGAGGTGGGACTAGGGTGTAGGGGTGGGCTTTGTTGTAAGCCTGTGTCATGTCCTTGGGACCACTAGTGTAGCCTTACTGCCTGTAGTGGGGGATGTGGGGGAAGGGTACTGAGTCACATCTCAGAGTCAATGACTATCAGTTCCTGAGTTCTGTTTGTTTTTTCTTTTAACCTTATTTTGGATTCTAGACCATGGAGACCCCTGAGGTTGCTTTATCTTTGGTGCATAATTTCTGTTTGGGAGATATTTGAAAGATTATAGGGATAGGAGAAAATGTGTAGTCTGACCTCTTGTTGCTCGTATGGCCTGAAAGACTGAACTGTGTCCTTTAAATTCCAAGGTTTCTTTTGGACTTCTCTGCAAGTAGGGAGGTTTGAATCTCAGCACCAAACTATGTTTCTGACCTGAAGACCACAAAGGGTCTGGGCTGCTGAGGATGGGGATGAACCATGTAGTAACTTTGAATGCATTTGATTTATTTCTTGTGCTTCTATAGTTAGAAGTTTTAAAACTGCAATTAAGCCACTTTGTAATTGTTTTAGCCCATATTTATATAGCTTGCAAAGTGTTTTTTTATATATTACTTCCTTTGGTCTGCAAACCAAGCTTGTGAGATTGATGCCATTAAATCATGGTTAGGATATTGAAATGCATTGAAATGCAACCTGGAAGGGAAGAAGACATCAGATTTATTTGTTTGTTTTTGTTTTACAAGGACCACCCTCACCCACTAGGGCAGTTAAAGTGGTACAAGGGTAGCTAAGTAGTGCAGTAGATAGAGTGCTGGGGCTGGAGTCAGGAAGATGCCTCTTCCTAAGTTCAAATCTAGTCTCAGACTCTTACTAACTGTGTGACCCTGGGCAAGTCGCTTAATCCTGTTTACCTCAGTTTCCTAATCCATAAAATGAATTGGAGAAGGAAATGATGAATCACTCTAGTATCTTTGCCAAGAAAACCACAAGTGGGTCACAGAGAGTTGAAAACTACTAAAAAATGACCAATCATCTACCACCCAAGTATCAGCTTGGACCATTAAAATCAAATTGAATAAAATCTACATATACCCTACCCATAAAACTGATGAGACAAGCATGACTCCTCGAAAAAGAAATAGCACTGATACATGGGTCTCTGACAGTGTCTCAGACAACTCAGCAGTTAATTCTTGAGTTCCCTCTTGTATTGGGTAGAGCAAACAACTGTTGGAATGAATGTGGAATTGCCAACTCTTAGCCGTCATTAACAAATAGGATCCAGAGCTTGGCCAATGATGCCTGCTAGTGGTTAAAAGTAAATGTGTTCATTAGAGGGGTGCAAAACAAAAGCTTTGTGAAAAGATGAAAATCATCACCAACTCAGGGGGATCAAGGAAGGCACTTTGGAACTGGACAGAAATTCAGCAACTGAATGAGGGAGTGTGGGCAATAAAAAATGTGCATCCTGAACAAAGTCATAAATAAAAATGCAGAAATTGGAAGGTAGGACTTTAAATGTAAAGAAAGTATGTAAAGAAAGGCAAAGGGCTAGGAATTGGGAGTAGTACAGTTTGGCTATAGGACAGAGTACACAAAGGGAAGGGATAATGGGAAAATGGTAGAAAGTTTAGATGATAGGGGGCAGCTAGGTGGCTCAGTGAATGGAGCACAGGCCTTAGAGTAAGGAGGACCTGAGTTCAAATCTGGTCTTGGATGCTTGACATTTACTAGTTGTGTGATCTTGGGCAAGTCACTTAACCTAACCAAGTACCTTGCCTTCCCCCCTCCAAAAAAAAAACTTGAGGTGATGTCAGATTGAGGGCCTTGAATATCAGAGTCAATTTTTTATTTTATTCTGTACTTAGTAAGAAGTAACTGAAGAAATTTAAGAAGAGTTATATGATCATATCTATTCAGTTGAAAGACACCTCTGTCAATAATATAATGTGTGTATTGGAAGGTTAAGAGAGTAGAATGTGAAAAAAGCTATTGAGAGTTTGTTATTGCACTATAGCAGGCAGTTGATGCTCTTCATCATTCTCTTCTCCCTGATATTCTCTTCTCCCTAGGTTTTTGGGACACTCTTCTCTGCAGGATCCTCATCCAGGTCATGTCCTCTAACTGTAGGTATGCCACAGGGTTTTATCCTGGGCCCTGTTCACTTCTCCCTCTATATTGCTTCACTTGGTGGTCGCATCAGCAACCATGGATTTGGTTACCATTTCTAGGGTGATCTGTCTCAAATCTACCTATCTTGCTCTCTCTTCTGACCTCTAATCTTGCATCCCCAACTACCTTTTATAATATCTCCAATTGGATGCCCAATATGCACCTTAAACTCAGCACATCCAAAGCAGAACTCATTATCTTTCCCTCTAAACCCTTCCTTACCTACTAATTTCCATATTACTATCAAGTGCAACAACATTATTCCACTCCCTCAGGCTCCTAACCTAGGTGCCATCCTCTACTCCTCACTATCTCTCGCATCCCATTTCCAATCCATTACCAGTTCATCACTAATATCCTTCTAAACATCCCTTGTAGATTTCCCCTTCTTTCCTCTTACAATGCCATAACTCTAAGCATACATCCTCATCACCTCATCCACTTACTGGTGGATCTACCTGCCTCAAAGCTCTAAGCAATCTACATGTTCTCACTCTTTTCCATGTTTGGTTTTGTTTCCTTTTCCCCATTGTCCACTCCATTGGTTAAAACCCTTCTATACAACCAGACTAATGTCCAGTGTGAAAGTATCTGTAGATTCTATACTTGACTGCATGCTGCCATGGAGGGGGTGGAGAGGAAGGGGAGAAAACTTGAAACCCAAGGGACTCTGGAACTGAATCTTGTAAACTAAAAATAAAAAAACGAATCAATTTAAATTTTTAAAAAAGCTCTCCCCATTCCAATCCATCCTCCACTTAGTCACTAAAATGCAGTTCTGATCATGTCAACCCTACCTCCATCACCATGCCCCACTCAGTAAACTCTGATGGCTCCTTATTGCTTCCAGGAGCAAACACAAAATATTGTTTGGCATTCAAAGCCCTTCATAACCTAGCTTTCTATCTTTCCAGTGATCTTACACCTTATTCCCTTACTCTTACACTTTGTTCTTCAATCCAGTGACACTGACCTCCTTGCTGTTTCACAAACAAGACCTTCCATCCAATGCTCTCCTTCTACATCTTTTCCTCCTAACTACCCTAGCTTCCTTTAAGTCCCAACTAAAATCCCATCTTCTACAAGAAGTCTTTCCCAACCCTTCTTCATTCTAATGCCTTTTCTCTTTCAACTATTTTCTATTTCACTCTTTAACAGTACTGAGGACTTCAAAAGAGCTTTTGCTTCTGTGAGTATCAATATTTACCATATCAGAATTTAAAGCTGATAGAATTTTTAAAGTTATTTGTTCATTCATTTTAAAGTAACAGTAATAAATCTACTACATGCTAACATAAATAACATATTTTATGAATAGTAACCATATTTCCCAAAACAAAAAAAATAGTAAGAAGAGTGACAATGTTTTACATATTTTTGCTAATTTCTTTAATGTCTGGCTTAATAGAAGACAGCTGGATTCTTAGACTTCTGCATTCAGTCTGTTGTGATGGGCTGTTTTGGTTGAAGTATGTTAAAAAAAAAATCCATCCTCATACAGATATGTAGTGGAAAAAGAAAGGGGGTATTTTGATAGGCAAATAATGTCTTAGCATTACGAAAATAGATCACACTTTAAGAACTACTACTCTAAGCAATTCTCTAAGACTTTGTGTTGCAAAGAAGATGCTGATCTGCACTGGTAGAGGGAGTTTCCTCACCTGGGATTTCCCTGCGTCCATGAAATCACAGATTCTGTCTTTATCCTCTAGAGCAAAGATGTCAAGCACACAACCACAGCCATGTGGCTTTCTATGTCAATATGAGCCTGCAGAAATACTTATGTACTATTTAATGGCCCCCATCTCTATTTGAATTTGAAGTCATTGGCCTTAGAGCAGTTTATAGGGGACAAACACCTATGACAAAACAATCTTGTGAGGCATTTGGGTCAGATACTATTGTTCTCATTTTGTAGATGAGGACTGGAGATGTAAGTAACTTGCCTAAGGTTGCACAGCTGGAAAGTGATCAAGTCAAGACCTAAACTCAAGTCTCCTAACTCCAAAACCATTGCTCTTTCATCTACAACACACATAAATAAAGAAAAAGAAAAAAGAAGAGAAAAAAGAAACCAAAAGAAATCTAACTTCCTTTATCCAACTCTCAGATTGCTCATGGCCCTGACCTCTCTTATCATCAGCATCTCAGTAGTGCAGCTGGACCAATTTCTGCAGGAGAGAGTAGAACAAGGAACCAGGTGGGCTGGCCATGCATTAATGGATTTCCATCCTCAATGCAAAGCAGTTAAACTTGCTTCCAACTTATGTGAAGGTCTTTAAATTAGCCAGCTGTCTTCCTCCTGAATTTCCTATCAGGCGGTGATGTTGTGACCCACCATCAGCAGGGCATAAGTTTGAGATGCTTTTTCCAACAGTCTAGATGGATTTGCACTGACGCATCCATGCCCTCCTCTTCTGGCTCCCTTTTGTGACCGATAGCATGCCTTTACTGGACAGCTGGATGGGGTTAGGGGTGTAAGGGATGACTGGGGAATCCAGAACTGGTTTGAATGAGCAGTAAACCCATGACCTCATTAATGTCAAGCTCTCAGCTGCTGAGATGACACTGGAGAGTTAACCTGCCATCATTCAGGCTTCATGTAGAACATAAAGAGATAGACTGCAACTACAACATATAAGCATGGGGGAGACCTAAAGAATGTGGAGTCTTAGAGCCGGGAAACCTTTGGCATCCTCTCTTTTCCAATATAAAAAACGTTCCAGGGGCGGCTAGGTAGTGCAGTGAATAGAGCACTGGCCCTGGATTCAGAAGGACCTGAGTTCATATGCGGCCTCAGACACTTGACAGACTTACTAGCCATGTGACTTTGAGCAAATCATTAACCCCAATTGCCCTGCCTTCCCCCCTCCAAAAAGCAATAAATAAATAAATAGATGGAAAGATGGAAGGAAGGAAGGAAGGAAGGAAGGAAGGAAGGAAGGAAGGAAGGAAGGAAGAAAATTCCGAGGTTCTTGGTTCTGACCTCTAGTGCCAATCCAGGACAATGAGGGGTGATCAAAAGTCCTGGGTTGGAAATCTAAGTATCTGGATTCAAATCCTGTTTCTGTCCTTTTCTAGTAGTGTGAGCTTGGGAAAATCATTTTTCTGGACCTTGGTTTCCTCATCTGTCATATAAGAGGGATGGAATAAATAACTAAAGTATCTAGATGGTAGAGTATGTAGAGCACTGGACAAACCTAGAATCAGGGAGACCTGAGTTCAAACTCTGTCTCAATCAGTTATTAGCTGTGTGGCCCTGGACAAGTCACTTGACATTTCTATGCCTCAGTTTGCTTACCTGTAAAATGAAGGGGCTAAAGATCATGGCTTATAAGTTCCCTTCCAGGATCTAAAACTAGGATTGGCAAAACTTTTGCTTACCAGAAAGTCACTTAACCTCAAAATTACAAGTAACGTCAAAGACCAGCCAGAAAGATTATCTTATACATAGGAAGGAATTTCCTCCGTGGTGTCTCTGACATTCAGTTTTGATACCAGTGATAGGGCACCCCACCTCCTAGCTCCCTAAGCAATCCATTCTACTTTTGGTCAGCTCTAATCATCAGGAAGAACCCCCATACAGCCAGCCTAATCTGATTTTTTTCTACAATTTCCCTTCTAGTGCCAAGTAAAACAAGTCTAATACCTCTTCTACAGTCCAGCGCTTCAAAACCTTGAAAACGACTATTGTATCTCCAAATCTAGATAAATATCTTTCCTTCTTAAAACCTATAAATGTACAAAAATGACTCTTTTCCCTCCCTGGATCCTGATTCTCCTGAATCTCCTGATCTCAGTCACTTCCATGGAAAGCTATTGTTGTAGTTTGTCCTTCATTCTCAAAGAAGACCATGACATCAGAAAGTTGATGCCATGACATGCAAGTGACTTGGATTTATGTGAGGTAAGATGGTGCAAAGTCACCAGCCTCACTTTTTCTTCCAGAGCCATATGGGCCATTGGTGGTGAGATATAGATCAGGATTACCAAAGACACCAAATCTAAATAAATATTTTTCCTTCATAACATACAAATTTATAAAAGTGACCCTTTTTTTTTCCTCCAAAGATCCTGCTTCTCTTGCCACTACTCACTTCCATGGAAAGGTACTACTGAGAGGGGAGGGATTGTCAGTAGAAAACAAGAGATCAGGCTAAAACTCTGAAACTGCCCATAAGTGACAGAGAAAACCTAGGCTTGTGGCTTGGTGTTATTAGTCTGGCCCATCCTACTGTGGTCAAACTGAGTGTTTTGGAAGAAATGAGAGCAAGAGAATCAGGCTGCGAACTCTTTCTGACAGAGCCTAAATGTTGCTAGTCACCTGGATAGCTTTCTCATTCCTTGTATTGAATAAATCGCTAGGGAAAGTCTTGTGTCTTGGGTTGTGATGTTGCTCTGAGCTTGTGGTCTTCGTTAGAAAAAATACCAAAAAGCCGGTGAGGATGATCCTCTGTCTCAACACCAGTAATACCAGCCTGCCTCCATGATACCTTCCTGAGTCCTTTACTCTTCTCCCAGATACACTGTATAAGAGATCTCAGAAGCCTGATATTCTCATTCTCAGTGATTTTATTAAATATTACCGTTTTCTCAAGAAGAATCCTATTTTTCACAGTGAGTTTCTGAACATGTGATTGCTGCACCAGTTTCAAGTGGAGGCTGATGGTAAAGCAAAGCCCAGTGAAGTTGTACATCCCAACTTTCTTTCACAGTCTTACTAATGACTAGACCAATAAGACACAGTATAAACCCTCTAAGGACCAACTCTAAAAGAAGGCTCAGGGAGAATAGGAGGGGAAAATCCAAAAGGAGGTAGCCAAGCATCACATGGATAGAAGATTAAAGAGGAGTGCTGGTGGGATGAGGAAGCAGCTGGGAGCCAGGCTTAGCTTCACCATCAACCTGCTATGCTGAAAGGAATTTCTCTAAGAAGCAGGTGAACTATCTGCCCAGTGATTTGAAGCAAAATGTAATTTTAAAGGAAAGCAAACAGCCCCAGATTGCTATCCTGGGAACTCTGCCTAGGGTTCTGACTCTCCCAGTTTATCCAGAAACATACTTTCACCTTCAGGATGGAGAAACAGGTCCAGAGAAGTTCCTCCCTCCCTCCTTCTCCAGCCACACAGAGACCATTGTGAAAATTAATGGGATAACAGATGAAGTGCCTCAGAGGAAATGGGTTACATAAATCCAAAGTGTTGTTATTAAATTCCAAATTTAGCTCTTGGGATCAGTGAGACATGACAGATCTGGGCTTATAGGACTAGTTTCTATCATCACTGCTTTTAGCAGGGACCCTCTATTAAACAGAGGCTTCATAGCAGGACTCCATAACTACCATTTCATAAACCAGGACATAGTCCCCCAGTTCAAGCTTACTTTATATGTATGATGATTCTATCAGGGGTATCTCTGAGTGAAACCTCAGGAAGGAAGGGTTCAGTGCATCCAACTTTGCCCCCTCCCCATTCTGAGCTTTCACTTCTCAAGGATCGCAGAATTTATCTCTAGAAGGGACCTGAGAGCCCTTCTTGTCTAACTCCTTATTTTATAGGTATTATAGAAAGAACACCAGACTTGGAGGCACAAAATCTGGGTTTGACTGACACCAGTGATTTGATTATAGACAGGTTCCAACCTCCCTCGGCCTCTGTTTCCTCATATGTGAACCGCAAATAGTAATATCTATCATACCTCCCTCACAAGGCTGCTGTGAGATTCAGATGAAATAGCGCAAGGGAGAGCTTTACAAACCTTAACACCAATAAGCAGAGGCATGCTGAAGCTAACTCCAGTAGAGAACTGCTTGTTAAATTTTTAGTATAAGCATTAACACTTCAGAAATCAGCAAGTGCTACCAATCGAGACAATTTATTATTTTGTTGATTGTCTAGACTTAGTGATGGAGGAAGTGTTCATCATTCAACATGTTGGATCTACATTTTTTCCCTAGAAAGCTGGTTGTTAAACATCTACCAGAATACCCTTATATATGAGTTGGCAATGACAATGGTGGTGATGACATAAAATACTTTATAAAACTTCTAAGAGTGATAAATACCCACTCTTCTAATCCCCTAATCCCACAGCTGATATTCTGTCCACTATACTATACTGCTTTCTATCCACCCCAAGGTCTACCTGCTTTTTCTGGTAACTTGGGCTGAAATAAAGAAGGAAAAATCTAAGTAAGCAAAAAAGCTGAATAGGTTTGATTCCTTCTTTTCTTTTTTTTAAATTTTTTTTTAATTTTTTTTTAGAGGGCAATTGGGGTTGAGTGACTTGCCCAAAGTCACATGGCTAGTTTTTGTGTTAAGTGTCTGAGGTCACATTTGAACTCAGGTCCTCCTGATTCCAGGACCGGTGCTCTATTCACTGTGTCACCTAGCTGCCCCCTGATTCCTTCTTTTCAAGAGTTTTCGTAAACAGTGAGTAGAAACAAGGCCTACTACCTCTCAGGAAAGCTACAAGTATAGGCATCCTATAACGAAAGGGTGAAAAACAGGGAAGTAGGGTGGAAGTGGGAAATGTCACCATTCACCAGCAAAGTGGGTTTCTTCTTTTTGGGGGGGTTCAGGGAGTAAGGGGAGAGTAGGTTTTTTAAAATGCCTTTTGTTTTTACATCACAGTCATTTCTAGATATCTTTTCACATACAGTGACAAAACCGAACCCTCCCTTGTAACAAATACAGTTAAGCAGAAACAACTGGAAACAGATAGAATGATCCCTTCTGACCCAATGCATACAACATTCTGCATCCTTCCATCACCACCTCTATGCCAAAAGGAGAGATGTATGACTCATCTCTTTTCTGGAACCAAGAATGGTTAATAATTGATTTGGGTTTTCTTTTAATTTTTATTATTATAATCATAATTTATACTCTTCTTCCTCCCATCTCCTGCACTCTGAAATAGTACATACAAGTACTCCACATATCTCTCCAAATTCTTCGTTTTCATCATTTCTTGCTGCACAATAATATTCCATCACACTCTTGTAACATAGTTTATTGAGCCATAAGGACATAGCCCAGCCAGCCCAATCAAGGGGCACCCATCCCTTTTCCAATTCTTTGCTGCTGGAATCATTTGCAAACAGTAATAAAAGGTTTTTGTAGTGTTTCAAAGTTTTCAAAGCACTTAACTTATTTTGAATCATTTGACCCTCACAATAACCTTGGAAGATGCTATTGTTTTCTTCACATTACAGATGAGAAAAATGAAGCCCAGATAAGTTCAGTGACTTACCCAGGGTCAAGTGTCTGAGGAAGGATTCAAATTTAGGTCTTCCTGAGGCCAAGTCTTGGTGTTGTAGTCATTGAACCATAAAGCTATCTCTATGAGAATATGGGTGAGTTTATAGGGCATAAATGATTTATCCCATTTCTAGAGATGAGGTTGGAAGCTTTCACAAGGAACAATTTTCTCAAATAAATAATAGATGGATGGATAGATACATAGATACATAGATGATGGATGGATGGATAGATGGATGGATAGATAAAATAGATACATAGATACATAGATGTAGATAGTACATACATACATACATAGATGTACATAACAGATAGATAGATAGATAGATAGATAGATAGATAGATAGATAGATAGATAGATAGATAGATAGCTATGTAGGTAGATAAATGGATGAATAGATAAAGTGAATGTATCAGTGAGTGAGCTTATCTACACCTAAACCAAGACAACTAGCGAGAGCAATGGTGTCCTCAAAGGACAGATGTGGTGGTAGCAGCAACTGTTCCAGTTCAGGATACAAGGAAGAAATAAGCAGAAAGGGAGGAGAAATGAAACTTAAAGGAGTCAAGGGCAGTGAACTATTCACTCCCCTCCTGGGGCTTTTTCTTTTGGAAACATTGGATTTTGGTCCAATTGGGGCGGGGGGGAGGGGGGAGGGGTCATCCTTCATGAGAAACTTGAGAGTTAGCCATTTCCAATGTCAGCTCTTGGCTCATTTCTCAGAACCAGGTTCAGCCAGTGTGAGTTGCTAGGTCAGCCATGAAGAGAAGTGGAGGATCATTCTCCCTGATCTTTCTTGAGAGCACAAATGACAACCTAATTCAATGCAGCTAAAGCTTATTAGTTGCCAGTCATGAGCAAGTCACTGAGAGTTGGGGGGGGAATACAAAAATGAAAAGTGACACAGTCTCTGCCCCCAAGGAACCTACAATCTACTAGAGAATGTACACACATATACACAAAGCAGTGCCTGTAAAATAGAAGACAATCAGACCAAAGAAAGGCCTCCAGACAATTCTCTAAGGACATTTGAAAAAGAAGAGAAGTCTTTTGGGTGGGGACTTCAAGATGAAGATTGCCATAGAAGCTCAATGAGACACCAGTACCTACAGGTTCACATTTAAGGCAGTACTGGGGCTCATTGCCCTGGACTTCAGATTCTTACTAGCTCCAAGACCCTGGGCAAGTCACCTAACCAGGCATAGTACCTGACAAACAGTAGGTGCTTAATAAGTGTTAGGACTCATGATAAAAAATGTTATCCATGTTCAAAGAAAGAACTTATGAACTCTGAGTGCAGATTAAAGACTATTTTTTCACTTTATTTTTCTTGGTTTTTTGGCAACATGCCCAATATGGAAATATGTTTTGTGTGACTTTACATGTGTAATGGGTATCATATGGCTTGCCTTTTCAGTGGGTGGGGTAGAAGCTAAAGGGAGGGAGAAATTTTGGAACTCAAATTTTTTTTAGAAAAAACTAATGTCATAAGTATCTCTAATAAAGATCTTATTTCTCAAATATATAGAGAACTGTCAAATTTATGAAAATTCAAGTTATTCCTCAATTGATAAGTGACCAAAGGATATGAACAGGCAGTTTTCAAACAAAAAAATCAAAGCGATCTCTAGTCATATGAAAAAAAATGCTCTAAATCACTATTGATGAGAGAAATGCAAATTAAAACAACTCTGAAGTACCACCTCACACCTATCAGATTGACTAATATGACAAAAAAAAGGGAAATGTTGGATGTTGGATGGGATGTGGGAAAACTGGGACACTAACGCATTGTTGGTGGAGTTGTGAAAGGATCCAACAATTGGGAAAAGCAATTTGTAACTGTGCCCAAAAGGCTATAAATCTGTGCATATCCTTTAATCCAACAATACCACTGCTAGGTCTATATCCCAAAGACATCCAAAAAATGGAGAAAGGACCCATTTATACAAAAAAAATATTTTAGCAATTCTTTTTGAGGTGGCTAAGAATTGGAAATCAAAGAGATGCCTATCAATTAGGGAATGGCTGAACAAGCTGTGATATATGATTGAAATGGAATATTATTGTGCTATAAGAAATGACTAGCAGGACGATTTCAGAAAAACCTGGACTTACATGAACTGATGCAAAGTGAAGTGGTCAGAACCAGGATAATGTTATACACAGTAACAGCAATGTTGTTTGATGAACGGTGAACAACTTTGCATTACTTCCCCTAACACCCAACCCTGGCCCCAAACGTGCTGACTTTAACAAACTGACTTCATAAGCCAACACTCTAGTATCACTATCAATACATTACTATCTGCTATTTTAATAATTGACTTAATAAGCCAATATCCTAATAGCCATTCCCTGAGCTGCTATTAAAGTTTAAAACTTCACTAAGATTTTTAGAACTTCCTTATATAATCCAACCTTAGACACTTAACATTTACTAGCCATGTGACCTTAGGCAAGTCACTTAACCCCAATTTCCCAGCCTTCCCCCCTCCAAAAAAGCAAGAGAACTTCCTTATATAACAGATAACTCCAATCATCCTGCTCCCTTACTACTGAATATTGGGTGGGGGGGAGACCCAAATTAAACTGGTTTCCAATAGCTTCCAGTGGCTCTATGATCTCAATCTTGTGCTCCTTTTAATGATTCAAATCAAAACCCATCTAAGCCTAACCATCCTGCAACTCCTTCTCCATATCTTCCCACAGATTTGCCACAAGGGATTTAGCCAATATGAAAGGCATATTGTGCTAGTTCTCTTGACATTATATGGATTCCAAAAGAACACGCAGCCTATCCATCAGTTATCCTTCATTCTCCCTGCATGACTATCCTATATTTGTTTCCAGTTAAACATTTCCCTAATGACATGCTTTACATTTGTAGCAGTCAGAATTTAACAAAGGGAAGACTGAGGCAATTCTCCAAGCAAGATGTCCTTTATTAGCAGGGGCATGAAGCCTGATAACAAAGGGGTCTTACAATCAGCCTCCATTTGAGCCAAAGGCACAGACTGAAGGCTGACAGCATCTTTCATACCTAAGTGGGTCTTCCTTCTCGTGGACCTGAAAGTACATCATTTGGACATGCCCTGGAAAATGTAAAGCAACCCTGATTGGTGGATATTTTATTGAGAGGCTGGGTTAATAGTTCTGAGCTCCTCTCTTTTACTTCATCATGAGCAGGTAGAACTAATCCTCAGTATCAGTTTCCAGCAAGGAAAAGGGACTGACTTTCAGATGTGGCTGATCACACCCCTTTGTAACATCCAAGGAATGCCAATTGCTCCATGAGAGCAGCCTTGCTTAGAAAAATAAGCCATCTCAACCAGGTTTATATTGACCTGGTCTTCCTTTTTGTAGAGCAAGTCACCTTAATTTTTTTTTTTTTGCTTTTTGGAGCGGGGAAGGCTGGGCAATTGGGGGTTAATTGACTTGCCCAAAGTCACACAGCTAGTAAGTGTAAAGTATCTGAGGCCTGATTTGAACTCAGGCCCTCCTGACTCCAGGGTTGGTGCTCTATTCACTGCACCACCTAGCCACCCCATCACCCTAAATTTTGTTGAAGAGAAAAGCAAGGACAAAGGAAGATAGCCCTGGGAGAGAACCTAGCTCAGGTTGGTTTATGTTTATTTTTGCTGTTTGTCCTTTGTTTTCAAAGAGGATCAGTGACATCACAAGGCAATGTCTTAACTCTCCAGTGAATTTAATATAAATGAGGCAGAGTTGCACAAAGTCATCAGCCTCTCTTCCAGAGTCATTTAAGACCAATGATAAAACAAAAGTCAGGCTGACTTTTGATAGTCAGGGATGCAGCAGATGACCCTGGCTTCTTCAATATCTGACCACACCCTAAGTGTTCCACTGTGTCTCCTTCATGGTCATTGAAATAAATTGTTCTCATCTACCAATTCTACCAGGGAAAGTCTTCACATGCTTGGGGTAGACAACCCCCTAACTCACCAATGGGTTTGTGACCCCTAGGTTACCTTTAATCAGTTAGCCCTGCTGCCACTGCTCATGCAACAGCTTATTGGAGCCAAGGGTGAGAGTTGTGACAGGTGGACACCAAAAGTGGATAGGGAACCCTGGAAAGGGCTCAACAAGTACTCACATTGGAAATGCCAGTCCTTGAACACCCATATACCCTCACTTCTGTTTACAGGGTAAACAAAAGCCAGGGACACTGCCCAGGTAAAGGACTTGGCAGCTAGGACTAATTTTCTTACTCAGTTACACCCTTCAGAAACTGCCTGACCTCCAGACATTATGGGTCTGAGGAAATGGATAGATTCACATAGAAATATTGGTAATAAATAATAAAGTCGAACATTAATTTTCCTCACATAACTCCTTCTGCAGCAATGTGAGCAGATACTTAAAAATGGACAGTGAGCTGGATTCTGAACACAACAATAGGTGGAAAGTAGACTGGACTGCCTTTGGGAGATTGCAGACTGCTTTAATGACCTCCAAGTTTTTGCCGGAAGCAAAAGTCCAGCTTTTTAACATCATAATTCTTGCTGTGAAATGTTATGGCTTCAAGCAGAGGAACTCCAAAGAGTGGAAGTTGAGCATAGCCCAAAGGATAATGGAAAGTTACATGGTAGATGGGAGCAGGCTGTAGCCCATTACAACTGAGCAAGCTGATTTGACTCATCATAAATTGATGGCACATGACCACATCTGGGCAACCAATGACCTCAACAATCCTACTCTCCTCTTTTTGGTTCCCTAGTTCATTCACCACAGTAACTTAACTCTATCACATATAAATACATACACACACAGTTAAGATGACTTGCCTTTGCCTTCTCACTGAAGTAGACCTATATGACAGAAGTGAAGTAGACCTGCCATATGACAGAATCCCCTCAACTCACAAAGTTTCTCAGTATTAGGAAACAGACTCTCCTCTTTCCCTCCTATCTTAGAGAACTAAATGTATCTATTCCTCTCTAAGGCTAATAATCCCTCTTTCTATATCCTTGATCCCATTTCCTTTGTCCTCTTCCAAAGACCTTAAGCCAGCAATCTTTCCCTCTCTGTCATTTATCTTCTATTTCTCCCTCTCTCTTGACATCTTCCCAACTACTCACCCAAAGGGCACCTTCACTTCCCACCTACTTGCCAATTCACCCTGACTGAACGCTGAGCCCCAGTCCCACCCTCTCAGGAGGAAATCCAGAGCCTACATTGCACTCTGACCCTCAAGCTCACTCTTCTCCTGCCAGAGGCTATGGACCAGGCCACCATAGTGTCCCCAGCCCCTACTAGAGCTGCTTCCAGTGTTTCCATTGCTTTGCAGAGCACCAGTCATCAACTACAATCCTTCTGATAAGATGAAGGACCACCACACCTTACCATCTGCTCTACCACTATACCCTTACTGCTAATGAACCCTAAGGACAACTGGGCCTTTCCATCCGCCCTACAGCAAAGTCAGAGATCAAAGATCTAGAGTCTGAAGGGACTTCAGAGTCCATTTAGTTCAACCATTCATTTTACAGATGAGGAGCCCAGGCCTAGGTAAGCTAAAGGCCTTGCCTGAAATCGCAGACATAATAAGCGTCAAACTTGGGATTTGAACCAAGTTCCACTGACTCCAAAAACAGAACTCTTTCTACCATATGTGTTGTCTTCTATAATTAGAGTGAGATTCATGAGAGCAGGAACTATCTCACTTTTCTATTTAATAACATAGCTAGCATCTATATAGTACCTTAAGGTTCACAAAGCTCTGTACAAATATCGTCATTTTTATCCTCACGACCCTATGATATAGGTTTTATCATTGTGACCATTTTATAGTTGAGGAAATCAAGGCAAACAGAGGTTAAGTGACTTCCCCAGGGTCACCCAGCTAGTAAATATCTAAGACCAGTTTGAACTCAGTTCTCCTTAACTCCAAGCCCAGAGAACTATGCCATCTTGATATTTCATATGTGTATCCCTTACACTTAACACAGTGCTTGGCACACAGTAAATGCCTGGTAAATGCTCCATTCATTTATACTTTGAGATTTGTTCATCTACCCAGACCTAAAAAAAAAATCCTTCCTTTGACCTTTCTACTCTCTCCAGTTATTTTCCCATCTCCTTTCTCCCGATCTCAGTCAAACTTCTTAAAAAGTTGTCCACTCCACCAACCTCTGACTTCCTCCACCATCTGCTTTTGCCTAAACCCCTTTCAATCTGGCTTCCATCCCTGACAATCTACTGAATTTGCTTTTTCAGAAGTCACCAGTGACTTCTTACTCTCTGAATCCAGTGTATCTTTTTTGAATTCTCATTTTCCCAGACCTCTCTGCAGCGTACCCCGTACCTCCTCCATCTGGTTCAGAAACACAACCTTCCCCTCTCTCTCTTCCTACTTCTCTAAAGGTTCCTTTTCTTCTTCCTTCTTCCTGGATGCTTATCTTGGTCTTCAGGTATTTGTCCAGGTTGGTTCCTTGGACTTCTCTCCTCATTCTACATTAACACCCTTGGGAACCTCCTCCATCAGCTCTCACTCCAATATAGAGGACTCCATGGCAAGGATGTCTCTGGCTGGATAACCTACTACTGTCTCAATATCCTACCACCATCTCAAATTCACACCATGCTTTTGTTCTCTACCCAGTGTTCCATATTCCAAACCCAGAATCAGAGAGTCACAGAACTGGAGAGTTGGAAGGAAACTCAGTGACTAGAGAATCCAACATGTACAGAAAAATGAATTCCCAGCAGAACATCCCTGACACATGATCATCCTTTCTCTGTTTGAAGCCCTCCAAGAAAGGGGAACCTGCCATCTACCAAAGCAGCTCATTCCATTTTTCTACAGCTCTAATTAATTACTGGAAGTTCTTCCTAAATATGTCTCCTTGCACTTTCCACCCATTGCAGCTACTTGTGCCTTCTGGAGCCAAAAAGAATAAGTCTGATCTCTTTTCTGCATGATAAGACTTCTGATGTTCAAACACATAGCCATCGTGTTCTCCCTGAGTCTTCTTTTCTCCAGGATAATCCTGCCCACTCCTTTACCTAATCATGTTATGAACTCAAGGTCTTTCACCATCCTGGCTGCCTTCCTCTAGACACTCTCTAGCTCACTTTCCTAAGTCCTTCTTAAACCACAGTGCCTAGAACTGAACATAGCATTCCAGTTGAAATTTAGACAAGGTAAAGGACAGTGAGATTATCATCTCCTTCCTGGAAGCCAGACCTCTCCTAATGTAGCCAAGGTCACACTAGTAGTCCTTTTGGCTGTCCTATGAGAGTGCTGATTCATTTTGAGTTTGCAATTCACTAAAACCATAAGATCCTAAAAAACAAAAAAACATGTTTATCCAGACCTTCTCCTTTTGGTACTGGTGGAGTTGATTTTCTTCATCCCTATTGAATATCATCCCATTAGATTCAGATCAAAGCTTTAACATGGAGCTCTTGGGGGGAAGGGGGAGACAACAAATATCTATTAAAGTGCCTACTGTGTACCAGGTACTGTTCTAATCACTGTACAAATATTACTTCATTTGCTCTTTACAATCTTGTAAGATGAGTATTAGTATTATCCCCAGTTTACAGTTGAGGAAATTGAGGCAAACTCAGGTTAAATTACTTACTCAGCTAGTAAGTTACTGACGCCATATTTGAACACAGGTCTTCCTGATTCCAGGCTCAATTTTAGACCACTGTGCCATGAGCTGCATGTCACAACTCTTTTGGGCCCTGACTGTTACCTTTTGTCTCTTCCTCCTCCCCCAAAGTCATATCCAAACATGGTCTGTCAATTCTACTTCTACAATACCTTGTTCATCTTCTTCTCCTCCCTGATCCCATAGCCACCACCCACAAACAAGTCCTCATTACCATCCACTTGAAGCTGATCAAGATTGATTCTATATCATTTTCATATTGATCCTATTTACAATTGATTGATTGTGTCCTGTAATTGCTTAAGTCATGGTTCTCTCTGAACTTAGTGCACAATTCAGTTGGTCAGTTCAGAAAGTTAAGTTCAGAAATCCTGTTTTCTTATTAATCACTATTCTATTTTTTTTTTTTACTTTTTTGGAGGGGAGAAGGCAGAGCAATTGGGTTTAAGTGACTTGTCCAAGGTCATATGATTAGTAAGTGTGCCAAGTGTCTGAGGCCAAATTTAAACTCAGGTCCTCCTGACTCCAGGGCTAGTGCTCTATTCACTGCATCACCTGGCCACCCCACACTATTCTATTCTTGCCTCAAGGAATTTTGCCCACTTTGGGGGATGTGTGGACACCAGGGAGTTCTGTCTAATATCTTTATACCACCAAGCTATCCTTCAAGGATGTCTAATTTGTTGTCCAAAAAGTCTGGACCACTATCTTACAGGTAGATTCAAACAACTTCTTAGTCACTGGAGAAAGGAGGGCATCTTGCTAGCCCCTCATTACCAGACTTCCAACCAATTATATTGCTCCACAGTTGTGGGGTTAACCAATCATGTTGTCTTCAACCCTATGATGTCACCTACCCTGGTTTTAGATTACTGGGGAAGTTGACATCCCATTTATTCATAGATTCACACTTTACAAATAAACTGAACATGCTCAAAAATCTTGTGTCTCATTTTAAGTTATCTTTTAACTGTTACAATAACATTGATCAATTAACAAATTTATTAAGCATGTACCATCTACATGGCATTATTCTAGGTCGTTGGAGGTACAATGGCAAAGAGTAAAACCATTCCATCTCTAAAGGAACTTGTATACTATTGGAGGAGACTACATGGAAAGAGAGAGACAGAGACAGAGAGAGAGGGAGACATACAGAGAGGGGGGGGGAGAGAGAGAGAGGGAGAGAGAGAGAGAGAGAGAGGGAGAGAGAGAGAGAGAGAGAGGGAGAGAGAGAGGGAGAGGGAGAGGGAGAGAGACAGAGAGAGACAGAGAGAGGAAGACAAACAGAAAGAGTCAGAGAGAGACACAAAGAGACAGAGACAGACAGACAGAAAGACAGAGAGACAGAGATGATAGATGATAGACACATATTAAGATATAGAAATAGATGTGTACACACACACACACACACACCACAAAACAAAAACAAAGTAAACAGGGGAAATAGCAGATGAGAGGCTTAGGAAAGGCTGTATGTAGATGGTGGTGCACAAGCTGTATCCTGAAGGAAAAAAGGAATGCTGTGAGGTGTATATATGAGGAAGGAGTACATTCCAGCCACTTCAGATTGCCAGTGAAAAGGCAAGAAGTGGATGCCATGTGTGAAGACCAAGGCAAAGTCGAGTCAAGCTGGGTTATGGGAAGAGAAGTAATGTAGAATGACATTGTAGAGAGAAGTTGGGGCCAGGTTTTGAAAGGCCTTAAAAGTCAGAGGAATTTCTACTCTACCCTAAAGATAATAGGGAGTTACTGGGTAGGACAGTGACAGGGTCAGATCGGCATGCAAGGGGAATCACTTTAGCCCTTGTGTGAAGGCTGGGTTGCAGTGAGGAATGACTTAAGATAATGAGAACAATTGGGAGGTTATTGTGATAGCCTGAAAGAGGCTCTTTATTCTTTCCCTTCTCCAGACACCTTTGTGGCACTGCCAGGCTTAGCTCAATTCATAAATCTAGTCATGTCCTTTCTCTGCTGAAACAATCCAGTGGCTCTCTACGGTCAATCCAGGGGCTCACTACTTTCCATCAAATGAAGTTCAAACTCTTCTGACAGATATTTAAGGCCTTCCAGAATATAACATCACCCTTTCTTTCTAATCTTATCTCCTCTTCATGTATTCTGTTCTCTGCCTTAACTGGACTATTTACTATTCCCTATACAGAATCTGCATTTTCCTGTCTCTGTTCACATGATTCACTGTGTCTTAAAATCCTTCATCTCATCCTCCACCTGTGTAATTCCTGTCCATCCTTTAAGTCCCAACTCAAATTCTACCTCCTTCAGCATAGGCAGGCAGCTTAAAAAAGAAAAAAAAAACTCAAATCCCACAAATCTCTGCTACTTACTGAGTTACCTTGGACAAGTCACTTAACCTCTAGAGGCCTGTTTTGTCACCTGTATAATGAGGGAGCTGGACTAGATGATCTCTAAGGTCAAGTAACTCCTATATCATCAATGGTCATTTCTAATCCTTCCCAATCCCTCCATACTCCATTACCCATATACCTTTCTCCACCTATGTCCTTTCCCATAGATACCCTCATTTAGCATGATTTATGTGTGTATTTAGAATGTATCACTATCTTGTATATATTTACATATGTCATATTCCCCCTACTAAACTGTAAAGCACCATGAGGTCAGATACCCTGTCTTGTCTAAACTGTCCTTCATCTAGTGCCTAATAGTGTTCTGAACATACTGAGTATTTAATATTTATTGATTTGAACTGAATTAAATCTTTAAGAACTTAATTTCCACAGGGCAGTAGAATTAAAGACATATTACTAACGCAGTGTGGTCCCAGGAGCTGGGGAGCAGTTGCAGAGAGGCTGGGGGCACCAATCCTTGGATGAATGAGCACAAACCACCTTTCTCTAAGACAGTCCCAGGAGGAGGGGGGAAAAAATCCAGCAGCAAAGAGAAGAGAAGGAGGATGTAAATCTTTCTCCCTGCTTGGCAATGCAGAGTACAAATCCATAGATGTAAATCCTGGGCAGCTAAATAGCTGGATGTCGCGTTTAATGCTGTTGGAAAGGTTCCACCTTCCCTGCTGCCTTTGCACTGAGTCCCTTGGAAACGCCTCCTTAAAAGAATCTATGAGATTGATGTCATGCAGCACAGCTCAGGCTCCTCCTGCATCCTGAGTACTTTTCAAAAGAAACACAAAAGGCTCTTCTGCCGTCCTGTGGTTAGCTCTTGTCAAAGGCTTTGCAAGTGGAGAAAGCCAGGAGGGATGCTTTTTTGTGTGTGTGCTTCCTTCCAAGGTAGATAAGCCAAAAAGAACAAGGCAGTGTGACCAAGTGAAATTAACCCTGGAGAGAAGGCAAGGGACCAAGGTTCTAGTCTGGGCTTCACCGCTGACCGGCTACAGGACATTCTTTCCAATCTTATACAGTGCTTTGCAGTCCCTTCTCACTGTTCCTCATACATGCCACACACAATCTCCCCACTCTCTACCTTTCCCTTGGCTTTCCTTCATGCCTTTAATGCTCATCCTCCTTATCTTTGCCTCTTAGAATCTCTTGTCTCTTTCAAAATTCTACCCACCATCTTCCACATGAAGCCTTTCCTCAGCCCTCAACTGGAGTGCATTCCCTCTCAAAATACCTTGGACTTGATTACTTTGTATGTATTTGTTTTTATTCATTTTACATTTAGGCTGTACGTATTGATAAGAAATACATTATGCATAATATGTTTCTTGTCCATATATTATATGCAGAGAAATACATTGTATATATGTGCATACACATATACACTGTATTTCATAGATATATACACACACAATGTATTTGTCTATATATACATCTAGACAAGAAACATTGTATATGTGTGTGGTGTGTAGTACACACACACATATACAATGAATGTCACACAGACGTGCATGCACACACACAAACACAATGTATTTCTTGTCTCCCACATTAGGAATGCAAGTTCTTTACAAGTGGGGATCATTTCATTCTTTGTACATGCAACCTCAGTGCCTGGCAGAGAGCTGACAATGAAAAATTCTTGATAACCAACCGATTAAATAAACACACATAAGTATATTCTTGATAACCAACCGATTAAATAAACACATATAACACAAGGAAAATTGATACAGGGGAGCAATAACAGTGGAAGAAGGAGTTGGGAAGGGAAGTCAGGGAAGGCTTCATGGAAGAGGTAGAACCTCTTTCAAGCCTTGAAGGAACCCAAGGATTATGATGGGCAGGGCACATTCCAGGCTTGGGGATGGTCTGTAAGACTGCAGGTCAGGGAGGATCAAGTTGGGAGAACAGGTAATAGTCTATTTTTTGCTAGAACATAGAGCTTGTAAAATGAAGTAGGTTGGAAAGGGAGGTGTCAGACAAAATATCAGCCTAGAAATAAGAAAGTCACTGAAGGTATTTGAGCAAGGAAGTTAAGGGGAGTATAGAATAGAGGGAAATTCAATAGTTTGGGGGGTGGTACTATAGGCATCAATAAAAGCAAAGGTAAAGGGTAGGGGCCATGGGGCAAGTTCAAGGGATATAAAAGGAATATGAAATAACCTAATGAGGTTGGAATTTAGAGTCCATGAAGGGGAGTAGTATGGATCAGAGCCAGGAAGGTAGAGAAGATACAGAAAAAACAGTTTGCATGTGGTGTGATATATATAGTGATGTCAAAAGGCATGGTTAGACATGTTTACTCCTGCCCAAAATATTCCTGGAAGTGGTCCTTATAACAACGCGCACAGATTTTCTTAGGGAAATGATCCCTTGTGAACAAACCACCAGACCTGGCTAAATCTTTAGAAGAAAGGACAGTCTCCTCAGATGATCTGGCATCAGCCTCCCTCACTTATCCATGATGGCAGACCCTGAACAAGCCTACAATTTTCCTTCATTTCTTTGTTCACACTCCCCCCTAGTGATAGCTCTAGTTTTTAATTTAAAAAAAACCCTTTGCATTTCCTTTTCCTGGTGAATCACAAATTCCCTCTTGCAGTCCAAGATGCTAAAGGAGATGCAATCCTTTACCTATAGCCATGCATTTCTATTCATTGTTCCTAGGATATGAACTGTACTTCCCTACCTCCAGAGTCTGAGTAAATAAACATTTAAGTGCCTACTATGTGCCAGGAACTGGTACCAGGTGCTGCAAATACAGAAAAAGGCATAAGACAGTCCTCCACACTTTTCATCACATCATTCCCCCATTACAACGCCCTCCCTCTTCCCTGAAGCTTTTTCCCTGTCATTCAAGGCCCAGATCAAGTCCCACATAGCTATGAGGATATTCCTAAACAGTGGAATAATCGTTCACTGCACTGAACACTTATAGCCTGTCCACTCATACCAGCCTTTGCTGGGATGATGATTAAACTATATTTCCAGGGTCCCTGGTTTCTACAGTGTGGAAACTTCCTTCACCAACATACCACAATTTTCAATTTAGTAGATAAAGCCAAAGCTTAGAGAGAGTAAATGGACTTGCCCTTAGTCACAGGACATAAGTCAGAGAATTTAGACACAGATCTTGACACCAAACATTCGCACCTGATAAATTAGCCACATTTAGAATAACATTTCCTTATAATAGCATTTATTTTTCATAATTTCTTATATTAATGTTTCTTTCATATTCCTCATGTTTCTTTCATATTCTCTAAAGGTTGGTCATTTTTTTTACAAATGCCATCTCAAATCAAACCTTAAACTGCTATATAAGGGCTAACTATTATTATTCCTATTATTGCCTAAGGTGAACTCATGATGGTTTTTCTGTTTTGAAAGTCCAGAAGATAGGACTAATCCGTGATTTTTAAAGGTAATCTCAACAAACATTTTAATATGTCTTAATTAACAGTGGGAAGAATGTTAGATTTTGAATCAAAGGACCTGAATTTGAATCCCAGCTTTGCCACTTAATGCTATATAACCTTGGACAAGTCACTCCCATTTCTCTGGGCCTCAGTTTCCACACCTGTAAAATGAGGGAGTTAATCTATGACATCGATGCTACTTGAAATACATATTTGAAATGAAATTTCTCTCCACAGGAGTATATTTGCTAGAAGCTGGATGCCCAGGGGTAAATTACAGAATGTCTGGCATCTTGATGTTTTAAGGACAGAAATATCGCCTGCCAATTTAACACTTCTCCCGCTATGGCTCAAAAAGAGATCCTGTTTCAGATAACTTTGGTTTCTGCTTCCCTCTAATCTCTTTGTAGGATCATACTATACACATTCTCATCTCTCAGCTTTGTTTCTCTTACCTGAAATGCCCCTTCTCCAATACCAATCCAACCTACCGCCCTGTTTACTATGGATTAAAAGGGCTGCAGTATGTCCTCAGCAATGTTCTAACCACTATTGTTGACCAGTACTTTCAGGCCATAAGGAAGCAATACGCCATCCCAGTAAGCTAACGAAAGCTAATGGGAGCCAAAGTTCATCTCTGAGTTAATACTAATTCTTTTATGTTATATCTAGTGCTGATTCAAAATTTCTTTTAAACACCTTCTGCATCCTTGATGAAGTTCTTGTGCCTTCCCCAATCCCATCAAAATAATTTCAGGGATTCTTAATAAAAAGATTGTAGAAAACAGGTGATAATACACTTACCCCCAAAAAGAGACAACGTAAATTTTGTTGGATTTTTCACTAAATGGTCAATTAAGATTTAGTGTCTTAAAAGGATATTTTTTTCAATGTAAACATTCTAACCATGGTTCTCATCTTGTAATTCTTTTCCAGGTAGTCTCATTAGCCTTCATTAGATCTACTTTGTTTAAAACAGTCAAAAGTTCACAGGTATAAGAGACCTCATAGGTCAACTAGTTCAACCCATTCATTTTATTGATGAGGAAACTGACCTAAGATCGTCCAACCTTTAAGTGGTTATACAGTCAGGATTTAAGATTCCCCCTTTTCACTGTACACTATGCTCCCTATTCCAGTTACCAGTTGGGAGTACTCAAGCCATCACTTTTTCTGATCACACATTCTAAATGTTCTGCCATGCTATTATGCTGCAGGTTATTAACACCTACCCATAACAAAACAGTTGGATATTTTTAATTGAAGTTTAATAGTGCATTCTTCATGACTTAATATACAAGACAATGCCATGTTAGTAGCTGCTTAATGTTTGACTTAAGCATAACTGAAACATCTATCTGAAAATCCAACATTTTGTGTACCAGACTTTCCAAGTCTTCACCAAAAATCATCTCATTTCATTTTTCAAATCTGGAGTAACATTTACCCTAGGGCCTCCAAGTTCTCAGTTGTCAACTATCAAGGGTTTTGTCCACATATTTTATTCCTCATTTCCCAAATTATAATCAAAATCTCTTTAGTGTTCATTATACTACCAGGTCAAAGAAGCTAGTTTTTACCTGTTAAAGAAAAAGGTGCCAAATGTTTTCATTTCCCAAGGACACATTTTATTCTTAATTAGGAGGGCGCATGTATGATCTTGAGAGTGGATCAATGTTGTGGTGACTTGAATTTATTGATAAACTTCCTAAAATGTGGTTGACTGGGACTGAAGACAAAACTCTATAGGCTTTCAATAACTTAACTTACTGAAATTGTAAATTATCTGAATTTGTATAGCCTGTTACTACATTAGTAACTTTTTTGCTTGCTTTTCAAAACTTCATATCCCAAATGAAAAGGTTTTTTTGTAAAAATTTAAAACTAGGAGGTCTAACATTTTTTACTTTTCTAATATTTCAAATGTATGTATCTTTGCAAAGTATCCAGTCTTTGTTATGACCAAGAGACAGATGTCAGCCAGCACTGGTGAGCACCATCTAATCACAACTGCTAACACTAACTGCAGTCCATAAGAAAGCTATGAAGCTATCACTTGGCTAATGGAGAACTGTGACAGCTAACAAAAGGGGGCAAAAGTACTCCAGGCTCAAATTAAACTAATATTTTTTACTGTGTTTAGCATTTATTCAAAGACCATGGTCCCAGACAAATATGACAAGGTTAGGAAATTCCAACTTCTGCTACAACCTTGCTTTGTACACTTCTGAATTTATAAAAATTTCTTGTAGAATTACGTGTAATTGTTATTACAAGGAAAGGCTGGGAGGGGGGTGGCGCTAGGTGGTGCAGTGAATAGAGCACTGGCCCTGGAGTCAAGGGGACCTGAGTTGAAGTCCAGCCTCAGACACTTAACACTTACTAGCCTTGTGATCTTGGGCAAGTCACTTAACCCCAATTGCCCTACCTTCACACCTCCAAAAAGCAAAAAACAAAAAGTGAGGAAAAACATGAAGCATGAACATTACCCAAAAACAAAGAGGAAGAGCATAATGAAAATAATACTGGTCAAAGGAAATCTGCCCCGTTACTCACTCTCCCTGTGAATTAGCCTACCCTGTTTTTCTCATATTTATATTTTTGTGTTCTCCTGTGATTTTTGATGTCTCAAGTCTCTATTCAGGTAAAATCAAAGTAGTTTGTTTTCTAAGTCTAAATTACTAAGCTTCTTTATGTGCATTTTTTTAAATCAATGTATTTACTAAGGGCTAAGTATTAAACACTGCTGGGAAAAGGTAAGTATAACATCCCTTGCCTTCAAGTTTACATTCTAATGGAGCCAAGACAAAAGTAGAAAGGGGAAAGATAACAGCATTTTTAGCAGCCATTAATAGACAAACTAAAACTTTAAAATCAATTTTATCATTTTTAGGACCCAATATTTACATACACCAGTCACTTGTATTTGCTGATGATCCATTGTTTATACCACCTCCGTCTCAGGATAGGGACCAAGTATAAACTTTTTTCCTTTAAAGAATCTAAGTACACAATATATTCAGTGAATACTACTTATAAATGTCTAAGGACTTCTTTTTAATAAAAGATCTGTCCCAAATTATACCGAATTCAGGCTAATTTATTATAAATTTCCACCACATCGAAAAGGAAGCTAATAGGGACAAGCTATTATCCAGGAGACTTTGAAAGCTAACATGTTTTCCCAATTAAAAGCTGGGCTAGAAATGAAATTCAAAATTAAGTACCTATTTGAAAGGCAGGAAAACGAGCTTCTTGAGAAAAATCACCGAGTAAACATGGTAGAACACCAGCCCTGAAAAAAGTATTTTCTTCCCCAGATTATGCTTAGCTCAAGTTAAAGTAGAGAAAAATGTCCCTTCTGCTACTTAAAAGGTATTGCACAGGTGCCAAAGAGCTGTGGCTACCTGCTTCCCTACCTCAGATCCCTCTTCTAGACCACCATTTCAGGACAACCCTGGGTTATGCCGTTTCCTACCTTCACTCCCTCCCCTCCAGCCACCTGTTACACACCCTGCCTTTTCCATACCTACACCCACAGATCATATCAATTGCCAGGTTCCCAGATGGGACCTGTCCATTCTCCTTACAGTACACCCCTTGTCTTAACAACTTTCTGGACCAAAGCCACTCTCCCCTGGCCATCAATCACACGTGTGTTTGCCCCCATTAGAACGTAAGCTCTTTATTAGTAGAGATTGTTTCATTCTTTGTAGCTGAATCACCTGTTATGTAGTAGGCACTTAAAATGCTTGGCTGTTTGTATTATATTTGTATCCCTGGTCCTTGAGACACAGCACCTGATCAATAAAAATACGATTAAATGTTGACACTGTGGTATAACCTTGTAAGAACAGAGAAAAAAGGCACTGGTTTTAGTATTGTAATAGTTGATTATCAATTGGATATCTCTAGAAAAACACCACTCTGAACATAAACCAAAAGTAAGGCCTGCTTTTACAGACATGTCACTTGCTCAATAGGGAGAGGAGGTAGGGGGGCACATTTCTAAGTCAATTCATATGCTATTTCAGAAGTATTTGAATTGGTGTGGGTATACACACACAAATTTGTTAGTATTATCAAAATTTGTGTTAAGGAGATTGTAGCAGATTCTACCTTGTTGCTGAGTTATTTCAATTGTTTCCAACTCTTCATCACCCCTTTTTGTGGGATTTTTCTTGGCAAAGATCCTGGAGTAGTTGGCTGCCATTCCTTCTCCAACTCATTTTACAGATAAGGAAACTGAGAATTCATGTGACTTAGCCAGGGTCCCATTCCAAGCCCAATGCTATATCCAGTACACCACCTAGCTACCCCTGATTCTACCTAATTTCAAGCTATCATACATACAAAATCTACTGAAGACTTTTGAAGTTTTACACAGTTTATTTGTGATCTGGTGAAAAATTATCTTCATGGATAAACATAATCCATAGTGCCTTTTAGTCCTTCTGTAAACAAAAAATAAAATAAAATAAAGTCAGATACTAAGATTCCAAGTTGGTCATTAACTAATCAAATATCCACATAAAAACATGTATTATGTATATGTAGAACCTTATATCAGACTGAGATTGTCTGGGGGAGGGGGAAGGGTGAAAATTTAGAACTCAAAAGTGAAGTGAAACAAAAAATAAACAAATTTTAATTAAAAAAAAACATTAGTAAATCAAGAACCTGGTTATTTTGGTCAATGTTCAATATAACAGCAAGAGTTAAATGAATGTTAATTTTAATAAGTTCCAGTTACAATTTATATAATAACAAGCAAACTACTATCAGTTAAAGGTTTAATCTTGGATATTTCTAAATCTACTTTCTAATGCACATGCTTCTCTAAAACTGGTATATATCAGTAACTAAAAAGACTACTCATCTAAACAAAAAGTTTGAATTGTACTACCTGTTATGAAATCTCCAGCTCACTGAATCAGTGGCAGCAAGAGGGAGAAAGATAAAGGAAAGAAAAGTGTCATTAATAGTTACTTTCAAACTCCAAAGGCAAAATGCATGTAAGTGAATGCACTTCTATACAGAATTTTAATTTTACCACTTGTAGGAAGACAGTCCCAATCACTATCAGATTCAAAGAAAAAAGGCTGACCAGCAACTGATAGTGTCAGAATGAAAAGCTCATTCATTACACCTAGGAGCTATGACAATCTGGACTACTAAATCCACTCCTGATTTAGACAGACCAAGTCCAAATACTCAAAGCAACTTTCTATGGTCAACCATATAAACAATGGTCAACAATGACTTGAGGACCAGCATGATAAATTACAGGACACTGAACTTGGAGTTGTTTAAATTTTCATGCAATCAATTTTCTTTCAGAGGATTTTAACTAACATACCTAAAGGAAGAAAACAGCAAAAACGGAATTTAGTTGAAGTTAAAATGTACAACTACTGTTGACAATTTGATGAAAATAACAATTGATACACTTTTCCAACAGTCCCAAACAACTGTTAACTTTCTGTACCTGACCTTAGAATTGATCATTCTGAGTTTTCAGACAAATGAACAATTTGACACTGATGGCATACATAGAGGCTATCACTTAACATCAAATATTCTGACAAAATGTTAGCAATTAAGACATGAAAGCTAGAAATGTGAATGGGAAAGAAATCAAATGTGTTAAATGTCTTTCAATCTTATCTCTAACAGCAAATTGTGACAATCTTTTTTCATTCCTGGACCTTGCTGGGCCAGCTTCTGACAGTTTTAAAGAAGGAAATGAAGCATTGGGAATTAATAATTCAAAATGTTTATTCTTAGTGGTGTCACTAAGAAAATAATCAAAGACACTTTTAATGTAAAATGATGAATTCACAGGATTTTTAATCTCATCAATGCCTAAGGCTGCAAAAAAATGTCACTCCAAATTTATACTGGAGTCAGAGCATTGCAGATCAACTTTAAAAAAATGTATCTACTATAGGGTTCTTTTCACAATAGACACTAGAGATTAACTAGAAAAGATGAAAAAGGTTGATATAATTAAAAAAAATTAAGTTTCCATTTGGAAGCAACTAACTCAAAGTGGTCACTGTGCATTTCCTTTGCGGTGGACTACTTAAAACTTCTACAAACAATTAAATGGACAATTTTTCCCTCAACATATTTCCCCCAAGTGCAAAGTAAATAGCTTTCTTATTGAGGTGCCACCCCTAGGTCATCCACAACATAACATGCATTTCAGTAACAAATACAATCAGTTTCCACTTCTTTGGTCTTAAAATTGTTCTTGTTCTAAAGCATGATATTCTGTACTACAGAATACCACCCAACTCCAAAGTGCAAAGCAGACATGCAAAGCAGAAACAAAACGTGATTGTGATGCAGTCCAATCATCACGCTGTGTTCAAACTCAGTACCTGCTAGACACTTCATTTCTGATGAACAAGAAATCCAAGAAAGTATGGAAGAAAGGCGAGAGAAAAGGTTAGGACTAAATGTGGCAGAAGCACTTGTTTAACCATTTAACAACCCACCATCTTAATGTCATTCAGACTCTAAGCTGCGTATTTGCACAATGCTATCATAAAGCTACCAGCAAGAGACATGATTAGTGGGGAACTGGAAAGTAACATAGCAAACTTAATACAAGAACTACTTCTCCAGCCCACTAACTAGGGAGGTACACACCCATGCTGATTCAAATATATTGTTCCTTGGACAGGCAGCAGTTTTAAAGACCTGATTAACTCCTAGAAAACATGTGCTGCTTTGCCCATGGTGATGAAGGAATAAACAGAACCTAAATGAAATGGAGCTTTTCAATTCCAATTTCTGAGAAGCTAGGATAAGTATAAGTGAACCAACACAGGACCCAAACTACCAAGTTATAAAGTGGCAAAGCTAAACTACCAAAAGGCATTCTACTGTATAGCTTCTCAAAAACATTACCTTCTGTTATCCAGAAAAAGTAGGGGGAAAATATTAAGAAAGGTTACTCAACGAAAAAACCCTTCCCTTCTATAAAATCAATTTTACATTGCATTTATTTAGAGGTTCTTCCTTCAATCTGCTATACCTTTTTGCCAGCACCAACATTTGCCTTTGCAGTACCCCTGACTTTCTTCATTCTGTTTTTACGTTCCTTTCGCTGCTTTCTTGATGTCTTTTTCTTCTCATACAGACCATGCTAAAAGGGGTAGAGATTAAATACTCAATTAAACATGTCATCCAATAATGCCAATACTCTTCTACTCTTGTGTACTCTTACTACTAGACAGCTCCTTATGATACTCTGATCCGTGTCACCCACAGGGCCTTAAACACTCTGGTATGCTTTGTGCAACAAATGCATGGCCATCCTATAATTGTGTACTCCCATTAAAATGAGAAAGAAGCTAACAACCCTTGAAGTAAAAGGGAAACATAATCCCAAGTACTCCATGCAAAAGCATGAAATTTTTCTTGAAAACTTCATTGCCTTCCTTGAGAGACTAAACCTACTCTCTCTTGCTGTTTCACCCGCTCCCATTTCATTTATCTCAAAAATTATCTTAATTATATCTCCTGGCTGATATAATTGTGAGATGATGGGCCCCAGTTAGTCAATAAGCATTAATCCAGGTACTGTGCAAAGAAAGGCCTTTCTCTGGTCTAAGGGAACCCAGCTGAGGGGGGAGAGACAACATGCAAATCATGTACATATAAAACATGTAGAAGCTAAACAAGAGGCGACCTCCAACACTGGCATTAAGGCCCTTCTTGCAGAAGGCAGGATTTCAACTGAGTCAGACTTGAAGACCAGGAGACAGAAATGAGGAATTCCAGGCACAGGAGATGATCAGTGAAAATGCAGTTGGGAAAAAAGAAGTTTGGATTTCAAATGAAAGTGTGGGGAAGCCCACATATCGAGCTGAGAGTGAGAGGAAAGGAAGGAGGCACTGACTATAACTGGACAGCCTTCTCAAGGAGTTCATCCACAAGGAGAAGCAAAAAAGTACAGATAATAGCAAGATGGGTCAGAGGGACTTTTTTTGAGGGTAGAGACAGGCATATTTGTGGGCCGAAAGGAAGCAGCCAATAGACAGTGAAAGATTGAAATTTAGTAACTAGTGAGCAGAGATGAGCAAAGGGACAATCTACTGGAGAAGGTACGTTGGAATAGGATCACTTATGCACACAGAGGAGCTTGCTTGTACCAGAAAAATCATTTTTTCAGATTTCTATGTGCTGCTGCACTATATTAACACTCAATCACAAGATACCTACCCTTGCAAGTCTGTGCTTTGGTTCATTTTTCTTTGCATAGTCAAGAGAATCATAAATCATGCCAAAGCCTGTTGTTTTGCCACCACCAAAATGGGTTCTAAATCCAAAGACAAAGATGACGTCTGGAGTTGTCTTGTACATCTTGGCCAGTTTTTCTCGAATTTCAGTCTTGGGCACTGTGGCCTTTCCAGGATGAAGCACATCTATAACCTAAAAATAAAGTGTATTTATAATTTTCTACTTATATAATGAAGTAGAGCATATGAAATTAAGGTTTAAAAAAATAAACCTGACTGATATTCTTACCATCTGTTTACGCTGAAGAAGTCTGTTTGTCATGAACTTCCTGGTTCTGATGGTTACAGTGTCATTCTGCAAACGTTAAAAAAAAAATTTACAACAAATTAAGGAAGGCAGTCTGGTACAATCAAGATTTCAATGTCAATGAGACCTAAGTTCAAGTGCAGCCTGACAAGCACACACACTAGCTGTCAGACTTCCAGGACCTCAGACAACTCTCTAGGACTATATAAAGGTAAGAACTATGTGGACGTAGGAAGATTGTCCACTGGGAGTTTCCAACATCAAAATCACAGACCAAATTTTAAAAATCTAAATCATTTCTTGATTGTCTAGCCCAGCCCATAACATCTTCCATTTATAGGACAGTTTAAGTCCTTATTCTAACTGGAAATTGCACTAAAAGTATCATTACTAAGGAATCATCAGTGAGCTACACCTTCTGTGTGGTCAGAGTTCAATTTAAGCTGCCAAATCATCTTTGGTCCTATTTTCCACATATGGCCTTTGCAACGTTTCAAGATCTTAAAAATGTGGAGCTTTACAACTTGACCCCATAAAGCTTCTGACACTCAAGACTTTGTGGAAAACTATCAAATTCAACATCTTCCTAAGTTATCAATCTGTCAGCATAAGTTTCTTTTTTCAATTTTCTTTTATAAGGACTAGCTGTCTACAGGAAAGAAGGTAACACAAAAGCAAAAAGACAGCACTAAAAGATGACAAAGAAAAAGGAGAAAAATCCCCTAGTACTGTACTTCAGTTCAGTAGCAGAAATAAATAAATCAAAGTAGGCTTGTTTCTTTAAATTCCAATACATTTACTGCCTAACGCTATTCTAAACAGCAGCACAATTTAAAATAACAAGTGCAAAACGTCTAACCAACATGTCATGGCTTAGGGCAACTTACCTCCAAGGCTCTATGCTAGGCACTAAGGATACAAAAGTAAAAAATGTTTACAGTCTAAGAATGAGTAGTAATAAACAGCATAATGAAATAAAAACTTATTTCACTTGGGAGTCAGGATTCAAATCTGTGCATGCTCCTGTGTCACCCGGGATCCCTTCCAACTTTCAAATTCTGGTAAATTCCTAAATTAAGGTGAAACCTTCCTCTTCTCATTTGGGCCAAGAAAATAATAAACAAAAAAATCACAAAGGGAAGCTATTTGGGGGTGGGGGGCCTCCACCTCCCCATGCCTAAGATTTTCTGCGTTTCCCGTACAGCGTAATCTCTTTCTACAAGCTCGGGTACCAAGGGGAAAGCATGTGCCACTCCGGTGAGAAAAATGGGGAAATTTGGCTAATACTGCAGAGGCACAGAAAACCCCCTACACGCGTGAATTCCCCCCCACCCCGGGCTCCCCAATAAAATGAACAGTGGCAACCCGACTCTGAATAAGGACCACGCCAGTGGGGGAGAAGGAAGGCTCCCTCTAACTCAACTCTTAATTTCAATAAATACGGCCCTAATCTGCTGCTTCTATGTAAAACTGCCTCTGCTTTACCCCCACCCACCCCTACGCAGGATGAGCCCGTGCCCATTTCACAGACAACCGAGGCTCGAGGAAAGGCAGCGCTCCGTTCACGGACTAGACCGCAGCCTCGGCCTCCCTTGCCCATCCCTACCCTCCTGCTCCCATTCCTAGGCCCCAAACCAGCCCGGCCCGGCCCCGTGCCCCTTCTGCCCACAACTCGCCGCTCTTGGAGCGCGGTTCCCGGCTAGTTTCAACATCGGAGCGGACAAGAGGCCTCCAGGAGACGGGCTGAGAGAAGAGTCGAGAGCCGAGCCGAAGGATGGCGCAGATGCGAGACCGATGGCGTCAGACCCCAGGAAGACTCACCATGGTGGCGGCCGGCTCCTTGAGCAGCAGGAGAGGGAAAGGGCCGCGAAAGGCAACAACCAATCATATCAGAGCTCGCCCAAGGACCCCAGCGGAAGGGGAGGGCCTTAGACTTTGGGAGCTACTTAAAGACTGCCTGATTGAAAAAGGCCAAAGGTAGCCCTCCATCTCCTTTCATAAATCCTAACGAGGGCAGCTTTTTTTTTTCTAGCTCTGTAGCCAAGCTAAGGAAGCACTTCCTACCTTTATGGAGCCGGGGGAAGGCAAGGGTCCCAGGTGCCGAAGCTGCCCTAGGACAGAGCTTGATTGAAAATATCAGACGCTCCGCCTCCTTTTTTTCCCCAAGAGCTCGGGTTCCCTTCCACTAAGCTAACCATGTGAACTTCTCCAGCCCGTGGGTCTTTGTATATACTTGTGTGTCATTTACATGATGGATACGGACTGAGTTTGGGATTGATATGCTTGAGACAGGGCACTCCCAGATGGAAAAACTCCACCCCCACCCCCACCCCATCAATGCAAAAAAGTGGAGTTTAAATAAAACTAAGGGTAGAGGTGAAGAGGTTTACTCAGAGGGTTAGGGATGCCTAAGACCCCAAAATACCAACACGCTAAGTCCTGCGAAAAGAATTCCCCTCAAGTCTTCTCAGCCAAAGAAAAACAAAGTTTATTGAAAGTTCAAGTTCACCATATGGGGTAGACTCTTAAGGAGCCAGTCTATGCTAGGTCGTTCTATGGCGCTTTCACACAGTAAGTCTATGCTAAGCTATTCTAAGGCACTCTCACACACGGAGGGAAGATGGAATTCTTGTATACAGAGGAATCTTGGGGTGATCTAGAGGAGGAGTTTGGAAGGGTCTTCCGGAGGAGTTAATGAGGTCAATGCAAGAGTGGATTGATATTTTGATAGGCTCCAGGGTGGGAAGCAGATGGACAATGGAAGGGCAGGCTAGTAACAGAGGTTTGGGCCCAACCACAATGAAATACTTATGGCCTCTGCAAATGTGCATCAAGTGGGAAGATTCAATCAGACTTCAAAGAGTTTCCCAGAGCATGTACATCAAAGATTCAAGGAGAGCTCAAGGGGGGGTCCCAGAGCCTATACCTCATCAGAGGGGGAGTAATATACAATGAGCCTGAAAATGTAGGATGGAGTCAATGCCAGTCATTCAAGCCAAAGAACATTTATTAAGAGGTTATTGTTTTTAAAAAGGTTACTATGTGCCAGACTCTGGGCTATATAAACCCCAGGAATTCAAAGAAAGTCAAAACATAGCTCCTACCCTCAAGGAGCTTGCTTTCTAATGGGAAAGGCAAACATGAAAATAACTGGCTGCATTCAAGATTTATGCGATAGATGGAAGGTAATCTCAGAAAATAACTGGGGGGACCAGGGCAAGCCTTCAACAGCGGGGGAATCTGAGTTGTGTCTTGGCTCAGGAAGACTAAGAAGCAGAGTGAAAGGGAAAGAGCATTCCAGGCATGGGGGCTCAGCCAATGCAAAGACACAGAGTTGGGAGAGATTTCAAGTAAGTTACTGTAACTGGCTTTTAAAGTATGTGGAGAGGAACAAAGCATGAGAATGTCAAACAGAGAAATTCTCATTTGATCCTAGAAGTAATAGGGAGTCTTGAGCAGAGAAATGACATGTTCAGAGCTGGGCTTTGAGAATATCATTTTGGCAGCTTTGTGTGGAAGATGGCTTGAAAAGGAGAAAAACTTGAGACAGACCGATTATTGTCAATAAGTCAGAGGTGAGAAGTGAAGAGTTCCTGGACTGGAGTGGGGTCCATCAGAATAGACAGAAAGGGATGGATGCTAGAGGTGACAGGGAGATGAAATGAACAAGACTTGGCCACTCATTGGATAGGAAGGATACAGGAGAGAGAAGAGTCAAGGATGACAGTGCATTCAACAAAAAGAGAGGTTCAGAAAAAAAATAATTAAATCTGCTTTAGATGTGTAAATCAAATTTTAAAACATAGCAGGAGCCTTACATTTTTGGACATGGACAACATGGGAATTTGTTTTGCTTGACTATACCTATTTGTTATAAGGATTTTGCTTTTTTTTCCTTTTAAATTAGAGAAAACAAATTCTTGTTCATCAAAAATTATAAAGTAAAATGAAACATAAAAGGCAACACGAATATGGAGGAATGAGAGTGGAGTTGGAATTGATGGAATTGGTAGCTAAAGAAAAGGGGACAAGAAAGATTTGAAACAGACACTGTGGAAAAAGGAAAAGGACCCATATGAACAAAAATATTTATAGCAACTCTTTTTGTGGTGGCAAACAATTGAAATTGAGGGGATGCCCATCAACTACTGAACAAGTTGTGGTATATGATTGTGATGGAATACTACTGTGCTTGAAGAGAATATGAACAGCATGATTTCAGAAAAACCTGGGAAGATTTATATGAACTGATACAAAGTAAAATGAGAAGAACCAAGAGAACATTGGTCACATTAACAGAAATATTGTAACAATAATGAACTGTGAAAGACTGTCCCGTCCACTGGGACTTGATCAATCGTGGGGCCGAGGGGGACCCAGCCTGAAAAAGAAACGGGCGAGAAAAGAGAGCGAGACCAAGCAGAGTTTTGTCAAGGTCTGTTTTAATGTTCTCAGGGCATGGCTTATATAGTTAAACTATAAGAAAGAAGGTATGAAGAACAACGTAGGGGCATTAATTGCTTCATGGTACAGAACATTCTGCGGTTGGGACATCTACTGCAGGGGGGGGGGCTGCAGTTGGCTGATTCTCGGAATTGTTCCCAGAATCAGCTCTTGGGGGTGTGGTTTTCTCATGGAGGGTCGGGGGCACCTGTGCTAAGGTCGCTGGCTCCCAACAATCTGGCTCCCAGCAGTCTGGCTCCCAACAGTTCCCCCTTTTACAGGTACGGAGGCAGTTGCAGCGGAGACCGGTGAAAGGCCTGTCTTAGGCTATATGGCCTGCATCCATGAGAACCAGCACCTGGCAGGGCTCCTGTCTTAGGCTATGCGGGTGGTCACCGCCCCCAGTGCCCCTGGCAAGATTATCAGGGACCTGATGATCCTGGATGCAGACCTGCACTAATCCCGTCATTGGATGCCTCTGCAGCCGGGATAGAAGGTTACCTGGGTCATGGGACCACAATACTCCCGTCATGGGCTCTTTTACAGCAATGGCTCCGGGGATAAGATTGTATGTAAGGCTATATCCCAAGGCAACGCCTCCACACCTTCCTATACCAAGGGAGGGAAATCTCAGCGGCCAAGGTGGAAAAACGGAGGCCTTCATGGGCTTCCTCACCCCGGGCTTGGGTAGCAAGCCTGTGGTAATGGACCGCAACGGTTTTCCGTAGAGCAGAATCTATCTGAGATTTAACAAAGGCAGTAAGTCTATTAAAGGCCCATGGGCCAAAGGAGAGAAGTAACAATATACCTACGAGGGGCCCTAAAAGGCTGGGGAGTAGGGGAGTAAGCCAAGGGGACGT
>CM053598.1:46441155-46451519 GCA_028646575.1 Pseudocheirus occidentalis | reverse complement strand
GAGAAACTTCAACACAATAATCCTTATGGGTCAAAAAGGAAATGACATCCACAAAGGTGGTTAATCCAGAGGAACAGGCAAAATAGGAATTATTTAATGCTGCTACATACAAATAGGAGGCATTCACCACAATAATTTGATTGCAAATTCCCTCTAACTGGCGGGGATGGAGCATGCCAGGTCCAACAATACAGACCCCCATGCCGGAAACCTTGCTGAGAGTCAACCCATGTGTATCTTCGACTCCCCAGCGCAGAAGAGAGGTATCGTTGGTAAATACAAGAGAACCAAAATGGGCAACACCTTCATAGAACGGGGGAAAGGAAGAATAGCAAACCCAACAATTTTCCAAGGAAATGTTGCTAATCCTACTAATAGTTTGAACAGAAGCATTAACCAGGGAAACAATAAGCATAGCAGAAGAGGGGGGGCCAACAGGAAGGGTTGGCCGAAAGGTCCCACTGGAATAATGTGTCAGGGTAGTGGGCTGCTGACCCTCATTAACCTGTTGCCTAGGCTCCGAACCTTGGTGAAGTTCGATGTTCGGGCCTATGGCCACCTTTTTGAAAACAAGGGGCGTTTTATGGAGTTTTATGGTGAAGGTCAGGCCGTCATCATAACATCTTTTGTAGAGTCTAATTCCCCAGGAAACACCCTGCTCCCAGGCAGCGTATTTTTTGCCCGAGGTGGTGAATTGAATAAGTAGGGGATGACACCAGCCACTGCATTCCAGTATAGTGGCCCAACTTGGAGTGTGGTAGTGCGAATAGTTGGCAGCAACCGTAATGAAGTCCCAGGAGGAGGAAGGCTGCCAGTAAGTGTCACCTGTGGTTTCACATCCCCAGCTACGGCAGTAATGGTCAGGGAGGCCCCCACACTTGTGCTCCAAAGCGCGGTTTCGATGGTACCCGGGGCAAACATAGAAGGTCAATTGTCGATACAATGATTCCAGACAATTCCAAAGCAGCCATAATGAAAAATGTTGTCCACTTCCAGAGAGAGAACTGATGAATTGAATTCAGATTGAAGCATACTTTTTTCACTTTATTTTTCTTGCTTTTTTTAATATGGCATTTTGAGGTTTACAAAGAACATTTCTCAAAACAGTCCTAAGAAGTAGGAGCTGCTGGTAATATCATTGTTATGTACCTGGGTAAAAGGAGTTGTGAGATACAGGGACCAGACAGGTTACTTAATTTACCTAAGGTAGTAAGTGGCAGACTTGGAACTTGAACTCTGGTCTTCTGACTCTAATTCAGTGGTAGTACATTAGAGCCATTAGGATTACAGGATTTAGAACAGTTTAGAACTCAAGCCAACCTTTGTGCATTGTTTTTCCCCCCATGAATATCAAGATGATTAGAGGCAGTGAGATGGTGTAATGGATAGAGCACTTCAATGACTATGTGACCCTGGGCAAGTCACTTAACCTGTCTGCCTCAATTTCCTCATCTGTAAAATGGGAATGATAGCACCTACCTCAAAGGGTTCAGATGAGATATCTTGTAATGTGCTTTGCAAACCTTAAAGCATTTGTAAAAATGCTAGTTATTGTTATAATTTTTATCCATTCCCCCCTGCTTTTACTGATGGGGAAGTCAAGGCCTAGGGAAAGTAAAATAACAAGCACAATTAGAACATTTATTAAGACAGTCAATGCCCTCAAGGATCCTCATTCTAGTGGAGCAATACACACAACACACAAAGGGAAAAAAAGGACCTCGCTGATCTTCAGTTTCCTCATCTATGAAATGGGACTCTCATTTTCCCTGAGTTGATATGAGGCTCAAATAATGTATGTAAAGTGCTTTTTAAATAAAAAAAACACTATATAAATGTTATTATTATTGATTCTCCATCATAGTTCACATTTCATTATTCTTTTATTTTTAAAAAATTGTAAGGATTATTTCCCCATTTTATAGATAAGGAAACTGAGGCTTAGAGAGTTTGAAGGACTCTGGGACCACTCCCTTAAAATTACTTTGTATTTACTTATCTGCGTTCCCATTACATCCCTCAGTGGAATTAGAAACACATCATGCTCCTTGAGGGCCAGGACTGTCTTTTGCCCCTTTCTGTATCTTCAAAGCTTAGCACAGTGCCTGGAACAAGAGCAGGTGCTTCATAAAGTTTTTATTGAATAAACAATTAGACTGGATTGTATTAATTCCTTAAGGTAGAAACTATTTCATTTTTCACCTTATATCTCTGAACCTATCTTTATTGAATAAATTGAACTGAGAATTGAATTCAATTACACATATACAGACTTCCTTCTTCTTGGTTGTCCTGCTCCCCTGTTCAACACAGTTGGGTGACCCCCACTGTAGTCATGGTTCTGCTCTTGAAACTAATACAGAGGGGTGGCTAGGTGGCACAGTGAATAGATCACAGGCCCTGGAGTCAGGAGGACCTGAGTTCAAATCCAGCCTCAGACAACTACTAGCCCTGTGACCTTGGGCAAGTCACTTAACCCCAATTCCCCTGCCTTCCTCCCTCCAAAAACAAACAAACAAACAAAAAAACTAACACAGAACTGAGGTAAAGGTGGATAGTTTAAGAAACAACGAGCTAACCAAAAAGAGTCCCATTAAAATCCATCTTTCAAAATTCTTCCCTAACTGGGTGTGGGTGAACCATCACAGTATTCCCCCTCTCTCTGGGATTTGGACACACAAAATATTAACTGAAAAGCTATCCAGAAACCCTTCATTTGCACGATGAAGATACTAATGAAGACTTTTCATTATAATTCAGATTCCAGTCTCCCTCAATCTGATTTATCCTAATGGAGTTTGGTCTTTGTGTTTTTTATCTTTTTAAAACTGTATTCTAGACAATAATATGCCACAGGAAGACAATCCCATGGTGGAAAGAGTGCCGGACTTCACACTTGGAAAATCTAGATCTGAATCCCACCTCAGCCTTTTCCTGGTTTAGTATAGGCTACCAACAAGTCCCTTCTCTGATCTGTTTCATCAACATGATCAATCGGTCAATGAGTTGATTGGTCTACAGGTATTAAGGAGATAATGTGCAAAAGGTTTAATCAGCCTTGACGAGCCCCTTATCTGGGAAAAGGCATAATGATGTCTGTTACTACCACAGAAAAGCTAGATAAAGTGCTTTGCAAAATTGATATACAGATTAGATTAGATGAAAGCTTTTATTTAGCTTTGCACAGGGCCAGGCATTATCAGTAGCCATCAAATATACAAACAAGAATATTTGAAAGGGCAAACTTTAGTTATTTACAATTTATTTTTTTTAAAGGGGGGGGTGTAGTGCCTAGATAGTCCAGTGGACAAAGAAAGCACTGGCCCTGGGATCGATAGGACCTGAGTTCAAATCCAGCCTCAGATACTTGATACCAGCTGTGTGACTCTGGGCAAGTCACTTAACTCCATTGTAGCAAAAAAATAAAAAGGAGGAAGAGCATTTTGTACTTTGAAAAGGTAATAATAGCCAATATTTATATATAGTAGGTTAAGATTTATAAAGCATTTTACATATATTATCTCATATCATTGCCATAGACACAGAAATTCTGTTTGCTTTTGTATTTCCTTCTGAATTATTTTCCTTCATATTGTTCCAGATTTTTGGTTATTTTTATTATTTCCCTCATAATAGTCAAGATTCTGTTATTCTGTTTCCATTCCTTCATTCACTTCATGCATCTTCCCTATGGGCTTTTCAGTCTTTCACATTTTCCCTTTCTTGGGATTGAATTAAAGAGGGGAGACTGGGACACTAGGAGACTAGGTTCAAATTCTCCCTGGGAACACAGTTGTATGAGCATGGTTCTAAACCACTGAACTTTCAAAGAGATATCTAACCAAGTGCTACCAATAGGGAAAGGGCAGCATCCTCAACACCATCAGTCCTGCTTCCAGACCAGTCCTCACAGCCATCATAACCAACTAGGTAGGACAGAGAGGAGGAAGCAGCAAGGCACCCTGAGTGAGAGACAGGAGGCATGTGCTAGAAAAATCATGCCACCACCCGCTTGACCACCATTTCCTCTCAGACCCAGATGGAGACAGCCCAGGACCCTGAACCCAAGAGCCTCGGGACCAGCCATCCTTCCATTCCAGCCCTCAGTCATCATCCTGGGAAGGAATCCCAGCTGCATCCTGGCAGCCTCCAAGGCTACAGCTACAATTACTGAAGACCCAGAAAACGAAGTTATGTCCTCCAAAGTGCTTGGCCGGGTCATGTGGCTCAGAATCAGAAACCTCTTGCTTTTATTAGTGGAAATGGCATTGAAGAAAAGCCATTTACATCTGCTTTGCCTTCCATAGGTGGTGTCTCCACCGTTAGCAGGAGAGGGAGCCCCTTGAGAGCAGGGACTGTCTCGGTTTTCTGTTGTAGCCCCTGTGTTTTGCACACATTAGGTGCTTAATAAATGCTCCATTAATTCTTTCATTCATGTTATACACAGTTATACACACAGTAACATCCCATTACGTTCATAGGTTACAATTTGTCCATCCTTTCCCTAATCGTTTGCATCTGTTGATCGGCCAGATTTCAATTCATTGGATCCCTCGGGTGTCTGCCCAGCCTTTCCTGACTTCCCTTGCGTGAAACTACCCTCCCCCCCCCCCCCATTAGACTGTAAGCTCCCTGCGGGCAGGAACTTTCATTTTTACTAACTGTATCCTCTGTGCCAGGCTCACAGTAGACGTTTAGTAAACGTTTCCCTGGTTGGGTTGATCTGGGTTGGATGGCTTCCCTTTGAGGCATTGGCCCCTCTTAGCACTGTTCCACTCTTACTTAACGCCTGGTGCAGCAGGAGGAGGCTGCGGGAGGAATTTCCCGGAGAATGAGGGAGCATCGTGACTGCGCTTTCCCGGAGGCGCCACCAGGAGGCGGTGTAGAGAAGAGCGAGCAACGCGATACCCCCAGCGCCCGCGCCTCTCCTCTTGCTCGGCTGCCGGAAGAGGAAGTGGTCGTCAGGCCGTCGCTACGGAAGCCGAGCTGGGTCCGCGGCTACGGCGCGAGCGAGGCCGAGCCGGGTCTCCGCGTGCGGCCGACCCGCCCTCTTTCCGCCTTCCCTGCTGCAGCGGCGCCGGCCTTGGCCCGGGCCCCGGCCCCGGCCCCTGGAGTCTCCGGAGGCAACCGCCCAGCAGCCGCCACCATGGTGAAGGAACAGTTCCGCGAGACGGATGTGGCCAAGAAAATGTGAGGAAAAGGGGGGGGTGGGGGGAAAGGGGGTCAAAGGTCATGGGATGGAGGCGGTGGCTCCCTGAGTCTCGTCTTCAGCTAGTACAGCCTTTCCCGTGGCGCTTTCCTACGCAGTGAGCTAGACGCCCGGTCGGGTAGCCTTATGCCCATTTTACAGACGAAGGAAACTGAGACCCAGAGGAAGTCCACTGCAGCGTGGGCATGTTGTCATCCTCCCCTCGCCCTGCCTGGGAGCTGCCGTCTGTCCTGTCCACTTAAGCGGTTTGGGGGCCGAGGCTGTAAAACCTGAGTTCGAATCCTGCTGCAGGGACTCTGGGCAGGTCCCCCGTGCCTCAATTTCCTCGACTGTAAAATGGGCTCGGTAGTAAAACTCAACTCCTCAGGGTTGTTGTCAGTCCGCTGCCCCCATCCTGTCACCCTGAGTTTGTAAAGTGCCCCGGGAAATGCAGGCTGTCCACACCTGGGGTTCTGTGAGACCCCTTAAATAAAAAGTAAAAAATGTGGAGGGTGAGGAGGCTGAGGGCGGCCAACGGCCCCAGGGCCGCCGCAGGTTCAAGTCAGCGAGCATTTATTGAGCGCCTGCTGTATTCAAGGCCCTGTGCTAGGAACAGCGGGTAGAGAAGTAAGGGCGGTGGGTAAGCTCCAACTCAAGACGAGCCGGGATGTGAAGCCGGAACTCCTGGGTCTGGCCTTCCTTGGAAGTCACTTACCCCCCACTGTAAAATGAGGGCCAGTCAGATGCTTTCCAGAGCCTTGTGATCCTCTGATTCTGGGCGGGCCCAGGCTCTAAGCACCTCATGGTTTAGCCCCGCAGGGCCGAGGGGTAAGCCAGCTAATGGTCAGGATAGAAGAGTGGAGCAGAGATGGGGGGCTCGTAGCCACTCCTCCCGAAAGAAAGGACTGAAGGGTCTCTATGGGCAGAACCGGCAGAGGCACAACGGGGAGGCTGAGGCTTGGGGCATGCGCAGACACAGAGCAAGACCCTGCACCTGCCCCCTCCGGCAGCTGGACCGGACCCTCAGACCTCAGTATGTGTGGGGCCCTGCTCTCACCGTTAAGATGATTAACAGGATTTAAGGGGGGTATAAAATGTTTAGTAAGATAACCGCTCACACCTTTAACTGTTGTAGACCGTGGTATTGAACTAAGGTTTTCGCAAAATTACATTGTCTGTGTAGAGACAGATGCATCTGTTTCCAAGGATTCATCGGAGCTCGCATGAACCTTATAAGTCAGTTGCCTTAATCAAGCAGAATTTTTGAGTAACCTTTGTTTCTTGTGAGAGAATTAAGTAGGAATGTGTTTAAGTTTTCTCAACCAAAAGAAATTTGAATATTCAGTCCCAGCAGAGCATGTTTGGGTTTTCTTTGGCAACTGATTTTTTAAATATAATTTCCTCCTTTATATTTCAGAAGCCATATCTGTTTTGGAATGAAGTCACCTGAAGAAATGCGCCAGCAGGCTCACATCCAGGTTGTTAGTAAGAACTTGTATAGTCAGGACAATCACCACTCTCCTCTACTTTATGGCGTTCTTGATCATAGGATGGTAAGATGCACACACATACATGTATACCCCCTTACTTGTCCTCTAAGGCCCAGTTTGTGAAAAATGGTCGAAGTGTTCAGTGTCCCTTCTGAGAATGACAGTTGTGGTATGAATTTCTGTCCATTCAGAGTGTGGTTGAGAACTCTACTGTCAGACCATCCTCTAGGAATTTCCCCAATTGAGAATATTTCCTATCACCTTGTTTCACAGTTGGTATGTTGGTCCCCACTGGTTCATTAATAAGACTTTATTAGTTAATTTCCACTAACTGCTTTCCTTGAACCTTTGGTGGATTCCCATCTTGAAATTGTGCTGTATTATGTCTCCACCACCTGTTCCTATTACTCTGTAAACTTTCCCTCATCGTATTGTAAATTTGAACCCATTTTGGAGCTGTTCTTGCTGACTGATGGTCTCTAACTCCTAAGTGAATTTCTCATTGAGATCTAGTGACCACTTTTGCTGATTTTCCCGAGGATCAGTGGTTCTCAACCTTCCTAATGCTGCAACCTTTTAATACAGTTCCTGTATTGTTGTGACCCCCAACCATAAAATTATTTTCATTGCTACTTCATAACTGTAATTTTACTACTGTTATGAATTGTAATGTAAATATCTGATATGCAGGATATATTTTCATTGTTACAAATTGACTATAACCCATAGGTTGAGAACCGCTGCTGAGAATGCTTCCTTCCTTTTCCTCTCTCAGATGTAAAAATAACTTTCTCAAGCAGCAGTTCTCCCTCACTTCTTTCATCTCCAAATCCCACATAGGCCAATTTTACTTAATAAGCAGAAGGACCCTCTAGGACCCCCATGGGGCCATCACAGAGCTAAAATGTAGAAACTGTAAGTGAGCTTATGCTCACTTAGGCTGAGGTGCAGAGATATTGCCATATGACTACCATAATCTCCATAACTTTTCTCTTAAAGACCTTTGGCTCTGAATAATTAGAAACCACGTTTCCTTTAGACTTTGCACAGTTTCAAGTACTAAATAAATCTGAAGGACATTTTGATATTCTGTGCTAATTACTGGTGAGTATTATATCTCTTGTGGCACCTAGCATAACACTGAACACATAAATTGAATGAATGAAAAAATATTTATTAAATTCTATATGCCAAGCACTTTCTCTACGTATAGAAAAAGAGGTCAGTCTCTGTTCTTAAAGAGCTCACATTTTAATAAGGAAAGACAGTTCATATAGAAAAGTGTGGAAGGGAAATGTAAAGGAGGTTCTAAGGGTATGATAGAAGGCAGATGGAAGGGCCCAGGAGTACCTAAGGTCAAGGGGGTTTCTGCCCCATGGGCTATGGAGTCTGGAGGGACCAGCCTGCCTTATTGATGAGGGAGGAGTGGGTTTAAGGGGCAGAGCAGAGATTCTGGGTTCCCTTGGACAAGGGAGGATAGAGTGTGGGAATGTCCAGACAGGATGGGAAAAGAAAAAAAAAAAGATTATAACGTTAGCTTACATGAAATTTGTACCATATTTATTTTTTACTCGTCCTCATTGGTTCATATATATCTATTTTTATTCAAAGGGTACAAGTGAGAAGGATCGTCCTTGTGAAACTTGTGGGAAGAATTTAGCAGAATGTTTGGGACATTATGGATACATTGACTTGGAATTACCATGTTTTCATGTGGGGTACTTCAAAGCTGTCATAGGTGTTCTACAGGTGAATTGATAAATTATTGCTTGTTATTTTCTGTGGCAAAGGTTTCTGGGATGTAAATTCTAGAAGTGTTATTGAGTGAAAGCAGTATCTCCTCTAGAGTGTGATTAGATAAGTTTTGAACTGTGTATTATATTTTTTTGTGTTTTATAATAACATGATTTGATAGAAATTGTTACATAAAGATAATTTTACCTTTGGGGAAATTACATCCCTTTTTTCTTTAAATAAATTTACATTTGTCTTAATTTCTTAAAGATGATCTGTAAAACTTGCTGCCACATTATGCTCTCCCAGGAGGAAAGGAAACAATTTTTAGATTACCTAAAAAGGCCTGGTCTCACTTATCTACAGAAAAGAGGGCTCAAAAAGAAAATCTCTGACAAATGCAAGAAAAAAAACACTTGTCATCATTGTGGTGCTTTTAATGGTAAGTGCTCTGTGTTGGTTACCATTTGTGCCCCCTCTTGCTTAGAATTATAACATTTTATCTTTAAGGTCTACTTGTTGTAGATAAAAACTAAGCCTTAATTTTTTATTTATTTCCTTTTTGCTTTTTTGGAAGGGGAAAGGAAAGGCAATTGGGATTAAGTGACTTGCCGCTTATGGTCACATGGCTAGTAAGTGTTAAGTGTCTGAGTCGGGATTTGAACTCAGGTCCTCCTGACTCCAGGGCCAGTGCTCTCTTCACTGTGCTACCTAGCCAGCCCCAAACCTTACTTTCAGGAAACCAAATCCTGATTGAGAGCTTCGTTGGAACATAGAGAGTTTAGCAGAATTCCCTACCATCTTCCTGAGGAAGACCCACTTTTGACTTCCCCCAAGTCTGATGATCACTCCCCAGAGAGTGGTGGGATGCTGAAGGCACAGGTTGTTGAATGAGTGGGAAGGCAGGAGGAAAAAGAGGATGCTGCCATCAAATATCCCCTCTGTCAGACATTCCTAGTTCCTATGGGGAGGGAAACATGGCCCTAGGAGCTAAGTTACAGAGAGAACAAGGAAAGTTTCAATATCAGCTGATAAAATAGCACAAGAGAATATCACAGTGTCCCAGGATCTCAGAGTTTGGAGGGCCTCATCCGCCATCTGATCCAGACCATACCTACAAAAGAATCCTCACTGCAGCACAATCTACCCTTACTTAAAGGCCTCTGATGAAGGGGATTCCCTGACACTTTGAATGCTTCTGATTCATCACCATTTTGGTTGGCCTCCAGGACAGCCTGTGCTTTATCAGAGTCTTTCTTTGGCTGAGACCCAGAACTGATCCTCAGACTGCTAGGATCCTTTGCCCAGGTCATCGTAGAGAGGGGATGTTGCCTTCTTATCCTGGGAAGCTGCACTTCTCTTAATGTACTCCAGAATCATGGGAGGTTTTTTGACTGCCATAGCACACTGTTGATTGACAAGGATCTTGCGGTTCACTAAACCCCCATATCCTTCCCAGACAAGCTACATTCTAATATGCCTCCTTCAGCTTTCTCCCTTAATTTTTTTTTTTAAAATTTATTGATTTGTTTATTTACTTTTAGTTTACAAGATTCAGTTCCAGAATCACTTGGATTTCAGATTTTCTCCCCTCTCTTCTCCCCCACCTCCCTGTGGTAGCATACAATCACTCATAGCATCTGCAAACACTTTCACATTGTACAATACTCTGGTTGTATAGAAGCATCGTATCCAACAGAGTGAATAATGGGGAAAAAAAAAAGAAAGGAAAGAAACAAAACCAAACATGGAAAAGAACAATAGCATGTTTTGCTTCAGTCTCCATTTAAACTCTGGTCTTTGTAGATGTTTCTCTGAATGTAGACATCTTCCATCCTGAGACTTGTAAGTTTGTCTTTTAACTGTGCATTGCTGAGAAGAGTCCAGTTTATCAAGGTTGGTCGTCACACATATGATGTATCTGTGACTGTACAAATTTTTCCTGGTTCTTC
>CM053598.1:46420095-46441055 GCA_028646575.1 Pseudocheirus occidentalis | reverse complement strand
ATGAAGTCCATCTCATTCCCATTTCTTATAGCACAATAGTATTCCCTTACATTCATATACCACAACTTGTTCAGCCATTCCCCAGTTGGTGGGCATCCCCTAAGTTTCCACTTTTTTGCCACCACAAAGAGAGCTGCAATAAATATTTTTGTACATATGGGCCCTTTTCCCACTTCTGTGATCTCTTTGGGATACAACCCCAAGAGTGGTATTACTGGACCAAAAGGTATGCAGTTATTTATAACCCTTTGGACATAGTTCCAGATTGCTCTCCAGAATGGTTGTATCAGTTCACAGCTCCACCAACAATGCATTAGAGTTCCAATTTTTCCACACCCTCTCCAGCACTTGTCATTTTCCTGTTTTGTCATCTTAGGCAATCTGACTGGTGAGATGTAGTACCTCAAAGTTGTTTTGATTTACATTTCTCGAATCAATAGTGATTTAGAGCATTTTTCCATGTACTTAAAGATATCTTTAATTTCTGCCTCTGAAAATTGCCTGTTCATATCCTTTGCCCATTTAGCAATTGGGGAATGGCTTGTATTCTTATAAATTTTACTTATGTAACATACTTATGTAGGTTTTAGAAATGAGGCCTTTATCAGAGACACTGGTTGTAAATATTCTTTCCCAATTTCCTACTTTCCTCTTAATCTTGGTTACATTGACTTTGTTTGTACATAAACTTTTCAATTTAATGTAATCAAGATTATCCATTTTGCATTTTATAATTCTCCTTTAATTTATGAAGTAGATTTTTTGAACCTAAGTTTATGGCTTTGCATTTTTCCTTATTCCATTTCATGTTGCTACCTTCAGCCCCAGGCTCTAGCCTATGGAAATCTTGTTGTATCCTGACTCTCATCCAGTGTCTTGGCTTTCTCTACCAGCTCTCTGTCTTCAGCAGAATTGATTGTTTTGCCATCTGTGATGTTAGTCCAGTCTTTAATAAAAAATATTCTGAAGCATAGAGCTATTTTCTAGAGTCCTGTGTACTGGAGACCTCCTTCCAGATTTATAACAAATCCCTCTTTCAGTCTAGCCATTGAACTTATTCTGAATCAGTTAAAGTGTATCTAGCCTAATTCTCCATCTTTCCTTCTTAAAAGGCAGCTACATTCTATGGTTTCTAGATTGGTGGATATATGTGGGCACTGTCCTTCCTTTCCTTTCCTTTTTTTTTTTCTTCAGTTAACTAAAACTTTTCCTTCTACTTCCACCCCCAACTGAAAAAAGAAAAGCACAATCTTGTAACAAATATGTATGCTTAAGCAAAACTTACTTTCACATCATCCATGTCCAAAAAATACACTTTCATCTGTGCCCTTAGTCCGTCACCTCTGTGTAAGGAAGTGGGTAGCATGTTTCATCCTCTAGAATTGTGGTTGTGTTGCATTGATTAGAGTTCTTCAATCTTTCAGAGTTGTTTGTCTCTACTGTTTTATTGCTATTTCTTATTGTATACATTGTTCTCCTGGTTCTGCTCACCTCACTGCATCAGTTTATCTGAGTCTTCGTAGTTTTCTCTGAAATTGGCCCTTTCATCATTTCTTATAGGACAGTAGTATTTCATGATCAAATGCCATCCATATTTTTATATTCCACAACTTGTTCAGCCATTCCCCAGTTGATGGGTACCTTCTCAATTTCCATCACAAAAAAACCCCAAATTATGAATGTTGTACTTAGCGGTTCTTTTCTTCTTTCTTTGATCTCTTGGAGATAGACCTAGTAGTAATAGTATTGCCAAATCAAAGGGTAAGCACAGTGTGATAGATTTGGAGCATCGTTCCAGGATCCTCTCTAGAATGGCCAGCCCAGGTCACAGCTCCTCAGCAGGCCCCTCCAGCATCTGTTGTTTTCCTTCTTTGTCATGTTTGCCAATCCGATGGGTGCCAGGTGAACCTTTTGGTGGCTTTAATTTTCATTTCTCCAAGTTTTAGTGACTTGGAACTTTTTTTTTTATTTGGCTATAGAGAGCTTGCACATCTTTAGAAAACTGTTCATATCCTCTGACTGTTGATAAATTGAGGAATGATTTCTTAGAAATTTGTATCAGTTACTTATATATCTTAGAATGCGACCTTTATTGGAGAAACTTGCTGCAATTTTCCCCCAGTTAACTTTCCCATCTAATTTTAGCTGCATTGGTTGTATTTTTGCAAAGATTTTAAATTTTATGTAATTAAAATTGTTGATTTTATGTTTTATGATCCTCCCTGTCCCTTATTTGGTCATGAACATTTCCTGTCCAAGAACCTAAAAGGCCTTCACTTCCTTATGCCTCTAATTTGTTTAAAATCCACTACCATCACCACTATTCCTTCCTCACCCCATGTCATTTTTCCAGTCGGATCCATCTTATTTTGGTAGAAGGTATGACATGTTGTTCTGTACCTTGTTTATGCCAAACTGCTCTCAAATTTTCCCATTCATTTTTGTGTCAAATAGTGATTTCTTAAACTAGTAGTTTGTCTTTTTATCAAATAGTAATCTGTGTTCATTTATTTCCATATGTTATGAACCTAATCTGCTCCCCTAGTCAACCATATTTCTAAATCAGTATCAGATTTTTTTTTTCTATTACTGCTTTGTAGTTTGGTTTGAGATCTGGAACTGCTAAGCCCCAGTCCTTCCCACTTTTTTTTTTCATTATTTCCCTTGAAATTCTTGACCTTTTGTTCTACCAGATGAACTTTATGTATTTTTTCTAACTCTATATTGTACTCATTTGGTGGTTTGGTTGGTTTGATTCTGAACAGGTAAATTACTTTATGTTGTATTATCATTTTGATTATATTGTTCAGCCTAATTGTGAGCAATTAATATTTCTTCAGTTAATTTGGTCTTTCTATAAATAGTGTTCTGTTGTTATATTCATTTAGTTTCTGTGTGTCCTGGCAGGTAGAATCTCAAGTATTTTATAATTATTTTAAGTGGAATTTCTCCTTCTGTCTCTTCCTACTGGGTTTTGTTGGTAACATAACAGAAGAGATAAATTTTGTATCTCAACTTTTCTGAAAATAGTTATTGTTTCAATAATTCTCCTTTCCTTCATGACCCTAGCAAATATATCTTTATTATTAGCCTTTGTTAGTTAGGTACAGTATGTTCTTGACTTCGGAGTCTGTTATTCCACTTTTAATCTGTCACCCAGAAATCAGGCTCCTACTCTCAAGGTAGTATTCACTATATATTTGCTTCCTGGACCTGCTTTTCTCCTGTTCATCCCTTGCCTCTGTGAAAGCACCACCAGTGCCTCTTTTTTTCCCCTGAGCCTCATCTTTGGCCGTGTCCTCTAGGTTTCTTCCAGAAATATCAGCAATGAAACAGTAGCTACCCAAGTGGGCAGACCTTGGGCAGTGTTCTGCTCTTCTTCCCTGGAGAGATAACCAGCAACTGCCTCAGTGCCCCTCACCAGGAGTGACCAGCTCCCCTCATTTGGTCCCAGCCCTCCTGGTCCCTTCTCCTTAACTCCCATCATGTCTTTTACTGAAGGTCTTCCAATCTCTCTGCTCAGCTCCCTTTACAAGTCCTGAGCCCTCCAGGTCAACTGAAGAGTTTCCTCACTGCCATTCAGCTCCATCAGACACGCAGCCTTCTTCAGAAACAGAACATTGATAATGGTGGTAGTGATGGTGATGAAGTCATCAGTGGCAAGCTAGCCCTTATGTAGCCCTTTAAGGTTTGCCACGCTCCTTACATGTGTTAACTCATTTGATGCTCACAATAGCCTTAGGAGGTAGATGCTGTTATTATCCCCTTTTACAGATGAGAAAGGCACAAAGGAGTTAAGTGACTTGCCCAACGGCACACATTTAGTCTGAGGTGGGATTTGAACCCAGGTGTTCTTGGCTGCAGACCTGGTCCTCTGTCCATTGCACCCCCTGCTGCTTCCTGTATGCAATGGACTGGAAAGCTTGCTGAGAAAGTAGAACTTTTAGATTGAATATAGTCCACACCCTAAAAAGTTTACCATTGAGGAGGAGATTATCACTGATAGGCAGCTCTAGTACTCTGTTACATGGTGAGTGCATTAATTTTGAAAGAGGTACTGCGGAAAGTCTCAAGAACCAACATCTTTCTCCAACTGGGGAGAACACATTCCCGGGTTGGTTTTTTGTTTTGTTTTTAAACAGGTAATAATACAGATGGTCAGGAGGGGGAGGGAGAGCATTCCAGGCTTAGGAGTCAGACAGGAAACAAAGGCATGAGCTGTGGTGCCTCTTTGGACAGAGGGGTATCCAGTGTGGTTGGAGCACTGCCCAGTAGATCGTGATGAGCCTGTAGGGAAGCTCCCTCAAACCCCAGTGACTGGAGTCAGCCAGGATCTCAGTGTGTGCTCTCAGGCATGCTGGTAATTTTTCTGTGGATTGAAGACTGAATTTCAGACAACTCTAAAAGACTTAAAAACTGACCAATTGTGTCTCCAGAGAATTATTGGGAAGCATGCAGTGCTCCCGATGGAGAAGAGAGAGACAGACTGAAGGTGGGAAAAGAGACGTATGTTTTTGTATACAACCATTGGGTATATTAGTTTTGCTTGAGGGTGCTTATTTGTTAGACTTTTTAATTGGGGGTTGTGGGCAGGAGAAAGATTATCAGTAATGAAGCCAAAAGAGAAGGGGCCGTTGAAATACTTCTTAAAATGCCTAGCAGAGGAGCAGAGGGAGTTCAGAAGGAAGCACAGACAAGCAAGAGTTTTGAAACTAATAAGCGGGATTTATTCTGCATTTATACACACATATACATAAATTTTTTTTAATAAAGCAAGTGATATGAAATGGTGATTTGTGCCTTCATGTACAATCATTTTGTGTTCTGTATATGTGGAAATGCTCCTTTTTGGTTCAAGTTCAGAATAAAAAATAATTTTAAAAGACTTCACTTCAGTCATGTATTTAACAGAAGTTTCTCATGATGTTGAAGAATTTGGGTTGTTAATAGTGCAGTTGGGTGGATTTGAGCCAGTCGAATGACCACACCAAGTGTGTTGATAAATGGATCAAAAAGTATAATGTCCCAGAAAAGGGGAGGCAGCACTCCCGCTGTCCTTTGTCTTGTCAGGACATGAGTTCTGTGTTGAATTTTAAGATGCCCAGGGTGATGTCATGATTGACATTAGAGCTGAATAGGGATGATGTTTGTTTAACCTGGAGATTAAGATTGGAGTGGGGGAGGGGAGGTATATGTCCTCAAATACTTGAAAAGGGTGTTATCCACAAGAGGGATTAGACTTATTCTGTGGGCATCTAATATAGGATCTGCAACTAAAAGTTACAAGAAAGTAGATTTTGGCTGAGTAAAAGGAAGAGCTTTTCCTGAATTAGAACTCTCTGAAAGTGGAGTAGACGGCCTTGATAGTGAACACTTCGGTGGAGGTGTTCCCAAGCAGAGATGGATGACCACTGAGAGGGGTGGAGGCATGAGAGACAGCCAGGCTTCAGGGATGGCCTCCTTAGTCACTTTGAACTCCAAGATTCCATCATTTGTGTTCTAAGCTGCACTGACTTCATCTGTGCAGTTGTTGGTTTTAGAGTTGGGAGTGCTTAGCTTCCCAAGCTTTCTGGTTCCCTGGTTTATATTGATGACCAATTTGGATGGAAATGTGAGAATAGAAAGCAAATCTGTACATGAATGCAGGTACTAAATATGTTTTCCTGAAGCTTCCTTTTTGCCACCTATGGTGTAATTGTATTGTCTGAATTAGTATGTGGTTCAGTCATTTCAGTCACATACAACTCTTTATGACCCCATTTAGGGTTCTCTTGGCAGAGATGGTTTGCCATTTCCTTCTTGAGCTCATTTTACACATGAGAAAAGTGTAAATGACTAGCCTAGGGTCACGCAGCTAGTAAGTGTCTAAGGGAAGGTTTGAACTCCAGAAGATGAGTCTTCCTGACTCCAGGCCTGGTGCTCTATCCATTGCACAACCTTGCTACCCCTGTATTGGTGTGATAACCACTCAGATTTATTATTGAAGGTTTCTCTATTTTAAAGTATAGCCTTTAGTATAATTTGACCTTTGATATTTTTTGTATTTTCTCTTTTGTTACTCATGTTAAGTCATCCAGAAAAGCATAATTTATTAGAGCTTTAAAAACCAAAATTCATCTTGTAGGTACTGTGAAGAAATGTGGCTTGTTGAAGATAATTCACGAGAAGTACAAGACCAACAAGAAAGTAGTGGATCCTGTTGTGTCTAATTTCCTTCAGTCATTTGAAACTGCCATTGAATATAACAAAGAAGTTGAGCCCCTCCTAGGGAGAGCCCAGGTGAGCCTGAGAATGCTTGCAGCACCATCCTTGTGGTTGTGATCATACAGAACATTTGTATGTCCCAGGTCTCACTGATACCCAGGTGGCAAGTAAGCACTACAGGACGAGTTTGTTCTGTAACCAGTGTATTTAACATAATCCAGTAGAGAATAGGGTGCTGTGGAGGATAGAGACGAGGTCTTGGGGTCAGGAGGCCTTCAGGCCTGCCCAAGATTCAGTCTCTGTGACCCTTGGAGAGTCCCTTCACCTCCGTGCCCAGAGCAAGGCTTTTGAAGACTGAGTTGCTGATCATATGAGTGGAGGAACTTTCCACAGAGGGAGTTCCCAACAGATATGGTCCCAGTCTGGTCTTTCTTGTGAACTGCCCTATCATGCGCTTCTGCTTTCACCTACATTATTTTCTATTCCTGTTTGGTAGGAATGCTGAATAAAATGGCTGTAACTCACCAATCTTGGGGCACATAATTTGTTAATTTTAACAATAAAAATAAGGTTCTCTCATGTATAGAGAGCTTTACTTTAGAACAGGAAAGTACTTTGTCATTGCCTCATACCAGCCCTGAGAGAGAGTGTACATGTATTACTTTCATCCATATGTAAAGATTTGAGCTCTGGGCTACATAGACATTTTATTACAAGCCTTTAGAACTGGAAGGGTGTATCGGCAATGCAGCATTTACAAAGCCTACAGTAATTATAAGTATGCTGATATGGTTATTAATCTCAAAATGTAACAGGCTCTCTACATGAGAAATATAGTCAGAGCATTTATTCAAGTACCAGAAGACTGAGTCCCAAAACCAGAAAGTCAAAGCCAACACAGTAGTTATGAGATTGGCGCATGTAGTTAAAGTAGTAAATACCCACATTCTCAAGCCTTCAAAACAGGGCAGGCGACCTCAGGCAAAGATCCTCCTCTCCTCACTCACAGCAACTGCTCAGCATCTAGGAAGCCTTGCTGCCAGCAGCACCAGCCCCTCTGCAGTTCTCGTCCCTGGCAGTTCTCAGCAAGAGTCCTTAGCAGAGATTCTGACTGGCTCAAAGAAAAAGGAGTTCGCACCGCTGCCGCTGCCATCACCACCACTGCCGCCACTGCTGCTGCCGCTGCTTCCAGTCACCAGCACAGATGGTAGCTTGGTTCCGGCATTCTCTTGCTTCACTCCTTTCTGCTACATCAGCAAGTTCAAGGGGCGTGGAAGATCTTTAAATCTCAGTATCATTACATTGGGACATTAAAGGACATTTAGCCCGTTCTTCTCATTTTTTATATGAAGAAGTTATGGCCCAAAGGAGGAAAGGGACTTTCCTGAATGACCTCCTGTCTGCCAGGTCCCAGAATGAGTAAGCAGCAGGCCTGGGATACAAACCCACACTCCATTGTCCCTTCCAGAATCATCTCAGGGCTCACTTCTTTCCTTGTCCAATGAATTCTAAAAATAGCCCATTGATTTTGTGACTCCTGTTGGTCTCCATTTTCCTCATGTAGCAAGTCCAAACCCCTGCACTTTCAAGATATTTCATAATCGAGCCCTCCCCTCACATCCTAATATCCTCTTATTCTGAACACAGACCCTCCTTTCCAGACAAGCTAGTCTCCTCACAGTCTCTCTCACTTATCACACCAATTCCTCCTTTTCTGGCCTTGCTTAAACAAAGACTTGTGCCTTCCAGCCTGAAATGTCTGCTCTCTTTCTCTTTGACAGACACATTCCTGCCCATTCTTTTTTTTTTTATTTGTTTTTCTGTTTGTTTTTTTGCTTTTTGGAGGGGGAAGGCAGGGCAGTTGGGGTTAAGTGACTTGCCTGAGGTCACACAGCTAGTAAGTGTGTCAAGTGTCTGAGGCCAGATTTGAACTCAGGTCCTCCTGATTCCAGGGTCAGTGCTCTATTCACTGTGCCATTAGCCACCCCTATGCCACTAGCCACCCCCTGCCCATTCTTTAGTCATGTCTTTTTGACCAGATTGAAAACTCCTGGAAGGCAGAGGCTGTGCCTTCTGTTCTTCCCACATGCCCTTTAGCAACTGGCACAGCCCCCAGTGTGTACCAGGGACTGCCTAAACACTTGTGATAGGTAGAGTTGAGCTCTTCCAGATTCCTCTTGCCCTACTTAAACGATTCTGTGGGAGGAGTATTGTTTCACTGCATGTTTGTGATTGATGTAATTGTAGGTGATATTGAGCAGCTACTTCCCTGAGTTCATTGACTTCTCTGTGAAAGTGCAAATAGCTTTTCTTCATACTGAAAGACTGAGAAGATTAAACCTGATATAAAACTTTGAGCTATTTGAATAAATGTACCATACCATTATTACTCTAATACTGATTAAATTAATCCAATAAACACTTAGATATGTCTTGAAACCTACAATCCTTCCCTAATTTTTATTAGTCTTAATTCTTCATTTTTCTAGACATTATATTCAAATCTTAAATGTACAAGTATATGGTCTGTTTCACTGGATTGTGCACTTCACTGGGCCAAAAGCCACTACTTCTCTTGATTCTTTCTCTCTGCACCATGTCTGTGGTTCTATTTCTAGTAGACACTCAGTAAATACTTCCACACTGTTAGACCAAGACCCTGAAATCCACTTATATCAAATACCTTCTTCCTCATAATCATGTGTTTACAGAAAACCAGGTAAGAGTGGAATACTTTTCATAGTCTAAGATACACTTCCCAAAAGCCTGAGCTGAGCCTAAGCTCTTGAGACTATGGCCACATAATGATTTGTGTAGCTATTGAACTCTTAAAGTAAGTTCTTGCTGCTTTACTGAAAAATTGATTGTAATTTATAACATTACTTTCTAAGTAGGGAAGCTCACATCTAGTTTCCTCCTTTTTTTTTTCCTAAATAAGTGATAGGAGAAATGGATGAAGAAGTAGAGAAAGTTGAGACAAGGCTGTGGCATATTGATGTAGGTGCTTCTGATCTACACATGATCATTTTTCTTTTGCAGGAAAATTTGAATCCCTTGGTGGTCCTGAACTTATTTAAAAGAATCCCAGCTGAAGATATCCCTCTCCTCCTAATGAACCCAGAAGCAGGAAAGCCCTCTGACTTGATTCTCACACGCCTTTTGGTGCCTCCTTTGTGCATCAGGCCTTCTGTCGTGAGTGATCTGAAGTCTGGCACAAATGAAGATGACTTGACCATGAAACTGACAGAAATCATCTTCCTTAATGATGTCATCAAAAAGGTTAGTGCTGTAGAACGATCAGGCAGAATTAGAGCATGTCTGTGTAAAACCAGAAACTGGTGTGCTTTTGCTTATGCTCTTGTGCTTTTCAGCATCGGATATCGGGCGCCAAAACACAGATGATCATGGAAGATTGGGACTTCCTGCAGCTCCAGTGTGCCCTCTATATCAACAGTGAACTCTCAGGTATTCCCCTCAATATGGCGCCTAAGAAATGGACCAGAGGTTTTGTTCAGCGGTTGAAAGGAAAACAAGGTAGGTCTGGTTTTTTTCTCCTTTTTCTCAGTTCAGTAACATGTGCATATTGTCAGTAGGCAATCACAGTGTCACAAGACTTATGTGAAAGCCTGGTTTGTTACCAGAGAAATGAACGTACATGTGGGACCCCACGTGATTTCTCAGCCACTACAGAAGTTTGCATATCTATGATAGTACCACAAAAAGAGGAGGAGAAAACAGGCAGAGGCATGGCATAGGAGGAGGAAAGACGCAGTAATCCTCCTAGGAGGAGCAAGGCAGGCTGCAGGCTTCAGTGTTTCTTTTTCCTTTAGAACTGCTAGACTATGAAGGTAGGAGAGTTCACTTACCTGCCAAGGACCCCCACAGCACAAGCATTTTTCCCGGCTTGGCACAGACTTGCTGGCCTCCTTAGTACACAGTGAATACAGCTTGGGGTGTAAATAAGTTATGTCAGTTGAGGGATTCTTTGTCCTTGACACATTCAGGCTCTGGGTCCATTGTTTCTGGAAAATGTGGCAACTCAAAAAGACCACTTCAGGGCATGCCTTAACATCCCTTAACAATATTAAGAGCTTGCTGTGTACTGGGCACCAGGCTGAGGGCAGGGCATTTGAACCCAAACAAAAAAGACAATCCTTACCCTTGAGGAGCTTATATTCAAATGGGAGAAGGCATCACCTCAAAGCCAACTGAAAAGTGGAGACATTTTCATGGTATTTACCTGGGCAGGGCCACAGTGGCTGGGGAGCTGATGGTGGAGTCTAGAGAGAGGAGTGAAGCTAGAAGAAAAGTGACCCTGCTTGAGCAAATTCCAGGCCAAGGACTCTGCCATCGAGGACACGGGTGTCTTCAGGGAGAAAAAGCTATTGGAGAAGTGGCAGGAAAGTCCCTTGGGCAAGGATGGGAGCCAGGAGGGTATTCTTAGTCCTTCATTAAATTGCATTTGCCATTTCCATGAGAACCAGGTTGAACACATAAATAACATCAGTAGTCATTATAGTTACTTGGAAAAAAGAAGCCACCACACAGACTTAAGCCATTCCTTTATTTTTATTTCTTAAGGTCGTTTCAGAGGAAATCTCTCTGGGAAAAGGGTAGACTTTTCTGGCAGGACAGTCATCTCACCTGACCCCAATCTCCGAATAGACGAAGTAGCTGTACCAGTTCATGTGGCCAAAATATTAACTTTTCCTGAGAAGGTGGGTCCTGTCAAACTACTTGCTTCACTTGTTTTCCTTTTAAAAAGTCATCCATTGTGTTTGACTCAAGGGAAATATATTTTGTTGTTGTTCAGTTGTTTCAGTTATGTCTGACTCTTTGTCACCCCATTTGGGGTTTTCTTGGCAAAGATATTGGAGTGGTTTGCCATTTCTTTCTCCAGCTCATTTTACGGACAAGAAAAGTGAGGCACACAGGGTTCAGTGACTTGCCTGAGGTCAGACAGCTAGTAAGTGTCTGATGCCAGATTTGAACTCAGGAAAATGAGTCTTCCTGACTCTTAAGCCTTGAATTCTATCCACTATGCCACCTAACTGCCCCAGGGAAATATATATTCTGTTATTGTATGGTTGTAAGGGGCATTTTAACTAGTGAACTAGACATATCTCTGGAGTAATACTGGGAAAATAATAATCCCATTTCTTTCCTGGTGATTCATAATTAACACTAGATCAGAGACATGTTTGAAAAGAGCAAACTAGGAGTGTGTAGCATTTAGTTTCTCCATTAAAACTGCTGTGGTTTTCTTGTGTCATGTGGTGGGGGGAAGACCTTATGGTGCTGGAGTGATGCATTAACACATTTTAATAACAAATACACAAGTCAATTTTTCACTAGACATCTTGACCCACTTTTCAAGGAGTTTGGGTTGTAGACTGCCTGGGGTACATAGTATAAAGAACATAAAAGTTAGTAACTGAATCAACAGAAACATGAGACTCAGACCATTCATAAAAAAGAATTTCTCATCATTTTTTTTTTCATTTTGGTCCTACAGGTAAATAAAGCAAACATCAATTTTATGAGGAAACTCGTTAGAAATGGTCCGGAAATTCACCCAGGAGCCAATTTCATTCAGCAGCGGCACATGCAAATGAAAAGGTGCTGTCTTTTGACTATATTTATCTGCCTTCTGATGGCTAAAGTTATGTAAATGAAGTGTTATAATGTTCAGCAACAGAACTTAATTTCAGAATTTGGAATGTTCTCTTCATTTGACCTCGTGAAATTTGTGCTGTATTTGAGCTTAAGAATTTTTAAATATTGGAACATGATATATATTTGCCCTGTAATGAAAGCTATATCATTTACCATCTTTGTTTGACCTTTAAATGCATATTAGTAGATAATCAGTTATTCAATAGTAAAAAAAAAATTTTTAATTCAAACAGTGAAAATGTAATAGTGGGGCGGCTAGGTGGCGCAGTGAATAGAGCACCGGCCCTGGAGTCAGGAGGACCTGAGTTCAAATGTGAACTTAGACACTTAACACTTACTAGCCATGTGACCATGGGCAAGTCACTTAACCTCAAATGCCCTGCCTTCTCCCCTCCAAAAAGAAAAAAAAAAAGAAAATGTAATAGTGTATTAACCAGTATAGAAAAGATAAGCCTTCTGCACTCTTACACAATAGGGGCATGTTTCAGTTGCTTATATTTTCCAAAGAGGATGAATTCCAGGTTAATTGTTCTTTCCATCTTGGGAGAGGCCTTATGCGAATAAAGTCATGGATGAAATAGGCTGCTGTTCATAGCACTTAAGCTTTGACTTTAGGAGGAAAAGTTCTTTGAACTTATTTCTCAGAAATCATGACTTTTGTCATAAGGTTTCTGAAGTATGGAAATCGAGAGAAGATGGCCCAAGAGCTCAAGTACGGTGACATCGTAGAGAGACATCTCATAGATGGTGACGTGGTGTTATTCAATCGACAGCCCTCACTACACAAACTGAGCATCATGGCTCACTTAGTGAGTATAGAATGACTCTATTTTCTGTTCAGCGGAAGCCCTCTTGTAAATATACTGCAGCACATGACCTCAAAAACTTGGCTCCTACAGTTGACATGATAATCTCAACACATTTTCCAGACTTTTCCCTTACCCTCCCTTTTGGTTTTCTAAAACTTCAGTTTGTCTACAGTGCTGTGACTCTTCACAACAGTGTTACCTTGAGGCAGTAAATACAGAGAGACTGCTTGAAAAAAAGTCCTTGGAATAATCTCATCAACCAAAGGGCATGAAACTGTAATGAAATATCAGAAAATTCACTTTACTTCTTGAGATTTTTTATTTTAATAAGCTAAGAAGCCATGGTTCTTGAAATAATTTATATTTTCAGTACTCCTTAACTAAGACATTGGCTTCTTTGTTTATTTTGTGACAAGACACTGGTAATTTTTTTTAATATTTAAAGTCTAAGAGAACTGCAGCTTTAATTCAGAAAATACTCAAAAATCTTCTGTCTTTGAAGAAGTTAAATTTATGAACACTTTATAATGTTTACATAATTTGTGAAGGGTTGTATAAGCAGCCTTTTAAAACTTTTCTTGAATCAAGTTCCTCAAAGGTAGATACATCACTTGGTGCGAAACAACAACCAAAAAAATGTTTTAAGATGTGTTTGGATTGAAGTGGGGGGCCGGGAGAGTGAAGTTCTGGTTTGTTTTTAATCACATTTTAAAAAAATGAGTATTTCTGGTCTCACACCAAATAGTGACAAATTCAAAGTATAGTGGAATCTAAAAGATTTCCTAGAAAATTGCTACTGGGTCTTGTGGTTTAGTGGAAGAGCACCAGATTTGGAATAACACTTGAGTTTGTGCTCCTTATTCTACACGTGAGCAGTTCACTTCACTCCCTTTGAGTGGCCCTTTGTCTCATCAGTCAAGTAATGGAGCTGGACTTTGTGGTCTTCAAAGACCCTGCCAGTTCTGAATTCTTTTAACCTCTGAAGGGAAATGGGACATAAGTAACATCTGTGACTTAATAGAATAACTAGAAATCCATTTCTAGGAGCCAAAGCCTCCAATTTTCAAGGGAATCATTTTAAAATGAATTGGCTTTCACATAAAACCTGCTTTCTTTTTTGTAGGCAAGAGTGAAGCCCCACCGGACCTTCAGATTTAATGAATGTGTCTGTACACCCTACAATGCTGACTTTGATGGAGATGAAATGAACCTTCACCTTCCTCAAACTGAAGAAGCCAAAGCAGAAGCTCTTGTTCTGATGGGGGTAAGTGGGGTATCCCGAGTTTGTCCGGGAGCAGTGGGTCTCAGCTGGAAGACCATGGCTTTTGTGCATGTACTCCTTTAAAGGTTTCCTATGGAACAGACATAAGTCCAGCAAGCCATGCGCTTTCTCTTCCAAGTTTAGCTATTAATCAGCATTTGTTCTCTCCGTATAAAATTTGTTGGTGATTCTAATTGTAAAATGTGTTCCACACTTGGTGTTAGTAGGATTTGGGAAGGTTATCAGAAGTAATATTCCTGCCTTCCGCCCCACAGCACTGCAGATAGTCCCTTAGAGAAAATACAGCAAACCACAGCAACAGTTAGAAAAGCCCCATTGTTCTTTGATGTTGTTTAGATTTCATTGAGATAAGGGACCAGTGAGAAGACTCCCTCTCCCTGGGTAGTTATCTGCTTAGGGTCTTAAGGAAGTTGTCTAGGTCTCCAACCCTATCATTTTCCCAGGGTTACAGAGAGGGTGTGTGTCAGATGAAACTGGGACCCACATTGTCCTGCCTAACACTGTCTGTCTGCCAGACCGTGTTTGCCGCCTCTCACCAATCTGTGTCCTCATTTATTTAGTATCATTAGAATGTAAGAGGTTCCAAATAAATGAACTTTCCAATTAGCTTAAATATGTCTTCTAAGCTCCAACATTGTTTTATTTGAATGGTTAGACCTAATTCTAAAATACTTCATAGCCTTCTCTTCATTCTAAAAGAACATCTGCTGATAAAGCCTTTTCTTGATCTTTTATCCTTGTCATCGAGCATTATTATTATCCACTCATGCCCTCAGAAGCTATTAATGTATATAGATTTTTTCCATCCCTTCACAAAAAGACTCCCAATTATTAGGGTATTTAGTTCTTCTGCCTGTGTTTTATAATCTTACCTGTTTTCTCTGATCTGCTGCTTGTTACTCTATGTACTTGCCTTTAACAGCAATCCCTCCTTATCCTCTGTCATGTTCTGAAGCTTCAGCTGCCCTTCCCTCCCCACAGACATAGCATGCTTCTAATAGGCTACTTCTTGTTCACTGTGATTTGGGAAACCAGATAATCAAGCTTGTTAGACTTGTGTCTAAAACAAAGGTAAATGGACTCTTAAGTGAAGGCCTTAGGGGCTTTTCCATGATTAAAAGTACATCATATCTTTGTATTCCCTTTTGGAGTTCTTGGCTATGTCCTTACCCCTAACCCTAATGAAGGTTATGAGCAAAGGGACCTTGAGACAAGTGAATATGTTACATATTTGGAAAACTGACCATTTATTGTACTTTTCCAATAGGGAATGTAATATAGATTCTAAGCAATTCCCAGTAACTAACAGACTCTTGCCTTTGTAACAGGAGTATTCTTTGCTAAGAGTACTATAGATATGGAGTATTTTTTTTTCATTTTAGTGAAGTGCTGCTGTGTTTCTTTCCTGAAGCCTTGTGATAGATGACCTAGGAACTGATGAGCCATTAGTGTTGGGATTGGAGGCCCAAGGACATTATCTTCCTCCTACCACACTTAAGTGACATTGAGCCTGAACGCTTCCTGCAGATAACTGTTTAAAATGCCCATGATTCCTAGGGAGCCAGCCTTTGTTTCTTACCCCATGATAGCCATTGGCCAAGATCAGTCAGGTAGAGTTTCATATATAGAGACTGGAGAGACTAAGTGTGGTGGTGCAATCTTGTAATCCCTGCTCCTGGGTGGGGGGGGCGCTGGCAAATCAATGAAACTTGGCGGTCCCAGGCTGTAGTAGGGCTACAAACCAATCAGGTAACTGGTTACTAAGTCTAGCACAAACACGGGGAGCCCCCAAGAACAAGGGAGGCCCGCTAGGCTCCTTATGTAAAGCTGCACTAGGGAAAACAGAGTGGGTCAAAACTTCTCTAGTGATCAGTAGTGGGATCATGTCCAGGAGTGGCTGATGTAGTACTAGTCTAGGCAAGATGAGGAGTCCCGGTCTCAAAAAAAATAGAGACTAGAGAGAAAAAACAATTCTTGTGTGTTCTTTTGCTTCAAAAGTAAGGACTGAGGGCATCCATCTTAAACAACTAAACCCTTTATTCGCTAGAAGAGGAGTGACTATTAGCCAAAGAGAAATTGAGCAGGTGTGTCTGAGTGATGCTTTAAAATTTTTAAATGACATTGTTTGGACTTTTAAAAACCAGCACTTTTTCATCGTTTAAAGAATTGATTTTTTGGAATGGTTACTGAGGAATAGGGAACAAAAAGTAATTATGCAATGTGAAAAAAAGGAAGCATTACTTTTGTAAAATTTTTGAGGAATTGTTGCAGAAGATTCTAACATTAGGTAAATTATGGTACACTTGCTGTTTTTCTCTTTTTAGACAAAAGCCAACCTAGTAACGCCAAGAAATGGGGAACCACTAATTGCTGCTATTCAGGATTTCTTGACAGGTGTGTCACATGTACATTGGGAGATTGGGAGAGACGGTGGGCAGAGTAAGATATTCCCGTGATTTGTTTTTGTAAAAAGTATTTTCAGAATAATCACCACAGTGTATCTGATAGTTCATTGAACTAACAGATGTTAGAGCTAAAATAAATCATATAGATCATCTATTCCCACTGCCTCATTTTCCAGACAAGGAGACTGGTCAGCTAAGGGAAAATGATTTGCCTCATGTCACAAAGCTAGATGACAAACGAGCTGGGGCTGGAATCAAGTCTTGTGACTCCTGGTTAACTGAGTGTCTTTGTAGTGGTTATGGTTTTTAAGTCTATGCATAAACAACCTTTTTTAAAGGTTTTGAATGTGTTTTTCTTCACTTATTAGGAAAGTACTTTGTATAATGTAAAGAACTACATAAATATTGGCTATTTTAATTAGTTGGTTTATCAGCACAAATGCCTGTAATATTTTTTAGTGACTTTCAAGATTTATCTTAAAATGTGACCAGTATGCATTTTCCACTAACTACTATTCTTTACATTTAAAACTTCTAGGTGCTTATCTTCTTACTCTTAAGGATACTTTCTTTGATCGAGCTAAAGCTTGCCAGATCATTGCTTCCATTCTAGTTGGCAAGGATGAGAAAATGAAAGTTCGCCTTCCACCCCCAACAATCCTAAAGGTTGGTTTTTATAACTCTTGACTTGTATGTTTTTGTAGTTGGACTGTAGCCAGTACATTAACTAAACCAGTACATTACATCTGTAGCCAGGCACACAGGGATTCAAACTCAAAACCAACTTGGCTCATGCAATAAATTCATGACTTTTTTACTTGGCAAAAATATAATAAAGGTCCTCTTAGCTGACTGGTTCTTTATCCTGATGTTCTCCACTTTTAGCCTGTTACCCTGTGGACTGGAAAACAAGTCTTCAGTCTCATCCTTCAGCCCAGTGAAGAGAATCCTGTGAGAGCCAACCTTCGAACAAAGGGCAAGCAGTACTGTGGCCGAGGGGAGGACCTCTGTGTTAATGACTCCTGTGAGTTAGGCCCATGCTTGCTCTTTAGTGTGCACAGACTAGGGAGGGGGAAAGGTCGATGATCCTTCATTTTAGAAAGTGAGGTTGAAAAGCAGATAACAAAGTTTTCTTGAGCCTTTAGACCAGGTATTTGTTTTTCTTTCATTCCTGTCATTAGACTACAATACTGCAAGTCTTTATCCTAGAGAAGACCATAGAATTACAGTTCACAGTTAATGTATTTTTCGCTAAATATATAGTCGTCATAAACATCAACAACTTGTAAATGTGTATCCACTAAATGTCTGTCCACCAGTCCTGGAACTGACCAGGACACCGTAGTTTATACTCTTAGTGTTTAGTAGTTTAAGGTTTTTGTTATTACTGAAAAACATGAGTTGACAAAAAAAGACTGTGTGTCTGTGTGTATTCATATTCTTATGGCTTTCATGGGCTTCAGTTAAAATGAAAGTAAGTTGTAAGCCTTAAAAGCTCCAGGCATATTATTAGCACACATTACTAATTAAAAAACAGGAGTGGAAGGAAACCTGGTTTTAGAATCTACTTATTACCCGTATCTGGAAGTCATTTCTTCATCTGTAAGATGAAGAGTTAGATGAGATGTCTGTCACTCTAAATCCCATCTTTCTGTGTCACCTTATCCAGGAAAGCATTCACATTCTATCTCAACTTCTGTGGCCAATGATTTTAATTTCAAGTCCTTGAAAGGTCTCAGAGTCAGATGCCTCCCCTCCCAAGCTCTAAAGTAACAGTTAATATTGTGGAGACTCCTGGACTTTCTCACTATTGTCCCTCCTTGAGTGTGTGGTTTGGGGAATGTTTGGCTCTTTCCTTACCTGTTGTTTCTGCTTTCTAGATATGGGTGGTGGGGCTGCTTTTAGTTTTCAGTTTAAATAAACTGGCTGGAACACTGAAATCCTTTTCTTTTCCTACCTCCCAAAAAAAGACAGCCTTTGAGGAGGACCCTCTGATCTTTACTCACTACCTTAGCCTTAGACATGTAGATATGCTACCTGACTGTGTGTAGGGAGCCTTCATTGCTAATGTCTGTGCCTGTAGATGTGACCATCCAGAACAGCGAATTAATGAGTGGCAGCATGGACAAAGGAACTTTAGGATCCGGATCCAAGAACAACATCTTTTACATTTTGTTGAGAGATTGGGGGCAGATTGAAGCTGCTGATGCAATGTCACGGCTCGCCAGGCTGGCACCCGTTTATCTGTGTGAGTACTCTAGGGTCCCCTGTAGGTAAATCAATGTGAATAACAAATAATTCACACATTATACCTTCACATTAGAAGGCTGAATAGTGACAAATGGAAAACTACTGTTCTCACTATTTTAGCATGTTGCTTTCTTCAAAAGTGAATTTATACTTGGATAAACCATTCATGTCTGTTGCTAGAATCCAGTGAACATTCACCTATTTCTCTGTAAATTTGTATTTTTTTTTTAAAATGGGAAGATATTCTGTACATTGACATCTGCATAGTATTTCACTAAATAAGATCCCTGGTGTCTTTACCTTCTTTTCTACACTGCAGCTAACCGAGGCTTCTCTATCGGGATCGGTGACGTCACACCAGGCCAGGGGCTGCTCAAGGCCAAGTACGAATTATTGAATGCCGGCTACAAAAAATGTGACGAATATATTGAAGCCTTGAACACTGGAAAACTACAGCAGCAGCCTGGCTGCACTGCGGAGGAGACGTTAGAGGTGAGGGCTTGCAATTTGTCTTTGCTTCTCTTTAGTGCAGATTAAGCCTCGATTGCCAAAAGGAGTTCTGTTGGATTAATGATTGTGAGGAGACCTCACAGTACAGCTGGAGAAGCCCCGCACTTGGGTAGTTCCTGGTCTGGATTCTAGTCCTGACTCCCACTCCTTGTTGTAACCTTGGCCCAGTCACCTTAATGGTTAGAGATCTTCATTTCCTGGTGTGGACAACAAGGACTAAATTATTTCTAAATTAGGATTATTTCCCTTCTGGCTCAAGGTTAAGAGATCCTAGACATTTGTTCATTTGGCCACTTGGGGTTGCTCTTGTTTCATCTGAGTATTTTGGGCCCATTCTACTGTTGTTTCTTCACATTTATGTTCGTCTTCTGCATGGACACATCATCACTGTTAGAGCAGAAGCCGACACTGCTGCTTTTGAAAGAGCTGGCTGTGTAAAAGAGTCCATCTTTCATAATCATATTACTGGCTACTCCCTAGATTTGATGCAGACTTCATTGGCATTATCAGAATAGTTGTCAGGTGTTAACATTCTGATGCGATGGTCTCTAAGGAGCCAAGATCAGCAGCCTAACACAAAGAATAGCTCTTGTTCTCCCCTCCCACTCTCTCTTTCTCTCCCTCCTCCTCTCCCTCACCCTCTCTCTTTGTCTCTCCCTCCTTCACCTTTCTGCCCCTCCCTCTCTCTCCCCCTCCTTCTTTCCTCCCTCTTTCTCAACCTTGTTTTTTGGACAGTATCCTGTGCTATGAAAACACTTGATGGCCTCCATTGTGGAGAGATTTCTCAGAATCACAAAACCTGACTAACTCAGCTGAGTTGTCTATTTCTGAGGCAGATTGATGTGGCCTTCAGGTCTTTTTTAAGGTTGTCTGGGGACATATTTGAAAAGCTGGATATAAAAAAACAAAAGACAATTTAGCACTCCAGTTTAGTTTCTATAAAGGTCAGTTTTTAAATGTGTCATACTCCTAGCTGATGTTTTACTCAGACTCCTATCTCTTGTCTTTCTGTGGGATTCCTAGGCATTGATCCTTAAGGAGCTCTCTGTGATCCGAGACCACGCCGGCAGTGCTTGCCTCCGAGAACTGGATAAGAGCAACAGCCCCCTTATCATGGCCCTTTGTGGCTCTAAGGGTAAGTCTACCAGGAAAAGAGTTTCTGCAAGTGATTTTCAGCTTTCCTAAAAGGAGATTTGAGTGAATACTAACAACAAGTCATTAGTTTTTTAAGAATGGGGTGAGGGAAGATTAGCTATTTTAATTTTTTTAAGGAATTCGTAACAATATCTAAATACTACTGTAGTTCTAAGTGTTAGAGAAGTCTCTTTGAACAAAATTTTGCTCAGAAACCTACAGGTTTATTTTTTTTAATTCCATTTTATTTTCCATTCCATTATTTTCTCTCCTCCTTCCCCTCCCCTACCTATTGAGAACACAAGAAAAACAAAGCCCATTATAAATGTGTGGTCTTTTAAAAACAAATTACTGCCTTAGCCATGTTCAGATAAAAGAAATAAAAGTAAATATGCTTCCATCTGCCCTCTCAGTCCATCAGCTAGCAATGGATAGCATGTTTCATCATGAGTCTTTTGGAATTATGGATGGTCATTCTGCTGTTCAGAGTTGCTCAGTCTTTCAGAGTTTGTTATATTTTTATTGTCATTGGTTTTTTTTTTTATTTTAATTTATTTTCTTGTTTACATCATTCATTTCCACAAGGTTTTGAGTTACAAATTTTCTCCCCTTTTTGCCCCTATCCCCGCAACCCAGAACATTGATCCTACTGTAAGGCCTCTCCCACAATCTGTTCCCTTTTATGCCCTC
>CM053598.1:46353582-46419595 GCA_028646575.1 Pseudocheirus occidentalis | reverse complement strand
GGAAGCATTTGGTGAGGGAGTTCTGACTGAGTTGTCTTCCTCCCGCTCCATGCTTTGATCTTTTTTGTCCATAAAAAAGGATTCTAGAGTTTTATTGCTGTTCCTAGCCTGCTTCCTTTTTCTCATGTTGGCCAGTCTCAATTGCTTGTTTTTTTAGCTCTGTGGAACTGTGCTTCCTGGAGGGGGAAAGCTCTGTCCCAAATTGCTGGGGCCCTCACAGCTGCTGGAGCTATTAGTGGGATGCTGCAGCGCCCCCCAGCTTTGGCTCACTGAAAGCGCACCCCAGGACCACCACTCAAGACCACGATCCAGATCCAGGCCGCTCAAGGCAAGAGCCCTTGGCCCTGATGGATCGCCTCAGCCCCCCTGCTATCTGTAGGTCGAGGGCCCTGAAGCAGCCCACTGGAGGCCGCTGCTCCTCTGTTCCTGCTGCTACAGCTGCCTCCCACTGCTTCCTTGCCCTGGGAGCAATTTGGCGGGACCTGCTCTTCTCCTCCCGAGTTAGCAAAATCCACTGACCTTTCTCCTAGCCTTTCTTCTGGCCTGATAAATGTGGTGACTGTGCCTCCAGTACAGTTGATCTGCTCTCCTATAGATGAGGCTCCCCGCCTGATGCCCCAGGGCCTGAGCTGGCCGGGATTTCAGCCACTGCTCCCAGACTGCTGAGCTGCCTGTAGCAACAGATGTGCTTTTTGTCATTTGGAGAGTTTTGGAGCTTGAAAATCTGTTTGGAGTCCCATTTTATGAGTTTTTTTAGCATGTTTGTGTGGGATCTGCGGTGCTTTGCTGCTTCTATGCCGCCATCTTGGCTCCGCCCCCCCCTTATATTACTATATATAATTACTATATAAATTGTTCTCCTGGTTTTGTTCTCTTCCTTTTTTGCATCAGCTCATAGAGTTCTCAGGTTTCTCTGAAACCATACTCTTCATCATTTTTAGTTTGATAGGATTCCATCATAATTTTATATCTTAATTTGTTCAACTATTCCCCAATCAATGGGCACCCTCTCTGTTTGCAATTTTTTGCCACCAGAAAAGGATATGCTCTAAATATTTTTCTACTGAGTCCGTTTTCCCTTTCTTTGATGTTTTGTTTTGTTTTTTGAGTATAAGATCAAGTAGCAGTATCACTAGGTTAAAGGATCTACACCATTTGATAGCTTTTGGGGCATGGTTCCAAATCTGCAGCTGTATCTTAACACTAACATATTTAAAATATCCTTTGTACCAGACACAATCTAGCTTTCCTAGTGGATTCCTGATCTGTTTCTCTAGGTTCTTTCATTAATATATCCCAGATGATTGCTTGTGTGGGACAGCAAGCTATCAGTGGCTCTCGAGTGCCTGACGGTTTTGAGAACAGATCCTTACCTCACTTTGAGAAGCACTCAAAGGTAAGTATGAAAAGAGTGGGAGCTGTATGCCCACCACTGTGTGACATATAGATTAGCAAAGCTCATTCTAACTGGGCCCAGGCAAGATTATTTCATCTTTAAGGAAGAAGTATAAATAAAGTCTGTGACTTAGGGATCAGAAGCCAATGTATATGTTGTCTTGCGTCCTCGTTATGTTGGGGGGGAGGGGAAAGGAAGTATACATTTTGGATATATTTTACAATTATGAGCCTTGGAAGGAGAGGTGTGACTAAGAGTCCAGGGACCTGAGTTCTAGTCTTGAGTCTGCCACTAACTGTGAGACTTTGGTTAGGTCAGTGTTCTTATGAGCCTCGGTTCTCTCATCTATAAAATGAGGGAGTTCCTAGTAGGTGGAGCTGGATTGGACTTTGCAGACCATCTGTTTCATCACCCTTAACCGGAGAAGGAAGAACTTGCAGAGTCATTTAGAATTCAGGCCTTTCCTCATCACTTGGAGGGAAGAGACCTGTTGAAGATCTTTTCCAACTCTAAAGTTCTGTATTTTTCTTTATTTTTCTCTTCTTTATAGCTTCCAGCTGCCAAAGGTTTTGTCGCTAATAGTTTTTATTCTGGTTTGACACCGACGGAGTTTTTCTTCCATACAATGGCTGGCAGGGAAGGGCTGGTTGACACGGCTGTGAAGACAGCTGAGACAGGATATATGCAGGTAACTGGAGGAAGTGCAGGCCCCTCACACATTTGCATGTTTTATATAGCTCTAATTTATCTAGGCTTGGCTTAAAAAGGAAATCTTTTAGCAAGGTAAGTACTGTGACTCCAGCTCTTTCATCCAGACTGATCAGATGGGGTGTGATGCAAACATTCTGGGTGGAGCAGGGATCTGACAATAGATCCAGCACATGGCCAGTTGCAGGCAGATCCTTCTGCTCTTCGGCTACTCTCTGCACAGCAATTAAATGAGCAGGCTGAGGTGTGGGCCCCCTCCAGAACGTGTACCATTCCAGAGTGATAGACTTCTCCCTGGAGGGTTGGAGAGCTGTGCAGGCCAGGATGTCTGTTCTAACAAACCATACAGCTATTTGGGGGGGGGGGGGCGGGGAGGGGAAGGGGGTGGCCTAGAACTTCACCTATTTACTGATAAAACCATAACCTTAAATCCTAGTTACTTTGTGTATTCGTATGGATATCTCTCCCCCACACCCTGACCTCCTCCCCTTTATAACCAAGAATTTAAGGGGTGGAAGGGTTAGAGGTAGGAGCAAAGAAGCAGTTAAGAAAAACTGACCTACCTAGACAGGGTGTGACATTGTATGCAGTGTTCAACCAACATAGCCCTCCCCTCTTGAACCCAGCAGCAAGCCTTCCTTGTGCCTTCTCCAGGGGGCCAGAGTCATCATCATTGCCAGTCACTCTGCTCCAGGGCTCCTTGTGCTTCTTGTTAAGATTGTTTCCCGTGTGTGGACCACATTTCTCTCTTCTTACAACACGGTCATATTCCATTGCATGGCCATGCCACTAACAATCATTTTGTAACAAGAAATTGTTTCTTATTTTGATGCAAGTCAGAATTCAGAGCTCTGAGGGGTTGTAAAGGTTGTTTGCCACTGATGCTTTAATATATTTTTGGTTTTTTAGCTTTACCTTTTTGATGTGGAAAAGATAAAATTCCCAGAGCATATGTCGTCGTACAACAGACAAGTTCTAGTTCGAGGGGTTTTTTTTTATTCTGTAGTTTCCTGGAAAGAGTTACTGCGTACTGGTCCAAATCCAAGGCTATTCCTTTTCTTTCTGTCCCTAGCAAGGGTCATGAACCCAGTCTTCAGTAGTGCACATAGGAACTTACAGGAAGTCTGGCCCAAGTTTCTTTTTTTAAATGCAAACTATTACATTAATGTAAACCCTAGAAAAATGAAGACAAAGTTAGAGCTGGCTCAGAACACTGTATTTAAATAGTGTGCCTTCTGAAGTGTGCCATCTCTGCACACCTTTGCAAATACAGAGAGTACCTCAGGTTGTAGTATATCTGAAATCCCAACACATCTGTCATGAGAATTTTTTTTTTTTGCTCTAATTTGAGGGTTTGGGGAAATGTTTTTGATGGATTTGACTAGTACAACCTATTTATCCTATGAGTGGGTATATGATTGGAACATTATTAAATTTGAATAAATTTACCTTATGAACACATATTCCTTTCACAACAGCCTTGATTTTGTTTCTTCTTCATCCATGCCTTAGAGGAGACTTGTGAAATCTCTTGAAGATCTCTGCTCACAATATGACCTTACTGTCCGAAGCTCGACTGGTGATATCATCCAGTTTATTTACGGTGGCGACGGCTTGGATCCTGCAGCCATGGAGGGAAAAGATGAGCCCTTGGAGTTCAAAAGAGTGCTTGATAACATCAAAGTAAGGTTTAACAAGTTTCCTGGATTGGGAGCTAGGGTTAAAGCAGGAGTGCAGCTTTAACATGCAGGTGCCAACTTACAGCAAACAGCAGCTGAGGGAAAACCCTAGCCTCATACTTCATCCTTTGACAGTTTTCTGGCACCTTCTCCTGGGGCATGAGTTTAGATTTTGTGAAATCAAAAAATGTTATCCCTGTTCAATTCAGCTCTTGCCTAGAGCCATGGACAATTTATAGAAAGTCAGTAGGCAAAAAAATTGTCCTGTTTTCCTTCTGTGTGTGTTTAGGATTGGAGAACTAGCTTGTTTAAACAAAATAATGGGCTGTTAAACTTTTAGATTTGTGTATGCTAGCTGGCTGATTTTCTTGTTTCTTTATGAAATTTTCTTTCATTTAATGCTCCTCCTATTTTCCATTTTAATATTGAGGCAGTCTTCCCATGCCAGAGTGAACCAGCCCTTAGTAAAAATGAATTGGTGCTAACAACTGAATCAATCATGAAGAGAAATGAGTTCCTCTGCTGCCAGGACAGCTTTCTTCAGGTAAATGCCGTGCTGGGGTTTCCCCAAACGTGATTGTCATTCAGAAACTTTTTAGTTGAGAACTAACTAATCAGTAGATTTGTGGTGGTTTTTTTAATTTAATGTTCTTTTTTCAAACATTCATGAATGTGTTTTATACCTGGACAACTTTTTTATCCTAAATTATCTCTTGCCTTTTTTGTGTACGCCTTTCTCTTGAGCTATCAGAGCTCTTGCATTATTTCATTTACTGAATGAAGGAAAATGCTGCAAGTAAAATAAATGATTTTTTGAAAACCTTTAAATCTTCCATCCTGCTTTTTTTATTTTTCCTTTTACGGATTCTGCATCAAAAGAATTTGTAGTCCCCTCCTTATGGGATAACTGTCTTTATGACAGACGGAGTTACAGATTCCTAACATTGGATAGCCTAATTTCTCCAGGTCCCACCTGTACACAGGGAGATGTTACTTTCCGGCACCCTCTGAGCTGTCCAAAATGAAGAAAGGCCGAATTTCACTGACTTGCCCTTGTCACCTCCTTCTGTTCTTATAGCACTGATAATTTGATCCAGGGCATAAGATAACAAGGATCTTCTCCTAAAGAGCTTTTCTTCTTAGCTCATGTGCATCTCAAATAACAACAGGGAACCAGCAGTCAAATGGTGTCCAAGATATACAGATACGTAACTTAAAAAATCACACCCTTCTATAGATTAAGAATGCATGGGGGGGGGGGGGGCAGCTAGGTGGCACAGTGAATAGAGCACCAGCCCTGGAGTCAGGAGGACCTGAGTTCAAATCCAGCCTCAGACACTTAACACAAAAACTAGCCATGTGACCTTGGGCAAGTCACTTAACCCCAACTGACCTCCAAAAAAAAAAAAAGAATGCATACGGAGCAGCAAATCATAATGGGCAGTGTTTGGTTAAGACCACCCTCTCCTTTTGGTTTCATTGATAAGTTGTGGGGTGGAGAGAGAAAGGAGGCTCAGGTGGACTTTTAAGGCATGTAAAATCAGGAGCACTTGCCAGCCTTTTTCCAGTAGAGCTGGTTCAGACTTGCAAACGGTAGTTAGGCCATCACATGTGAGTTTCTCTCATTTCTCTTTTTACTTTTTTCTGTTTGTCCTTGAAGACATTAACCTAGACGGGTTATTGTGCACAAGTGAGGTAATGACATTAGCCTGCTTTGTGGGTTGTGTGCATAATTATATTAACTTGGGAACTACAGTTATTTACAAGAAATTGAGATTTACTTGATTTCTTTACTGTTTTTTTATGCTTTGGATTCTGGGAAATTTGACTTAGTTGTCTTGCCCTTTTTTTTTTTGGTCTTGGCTGCTTTTTGATTTTGGGAAAGGATAGGTGAGATTATCTGTTAAAAGATAAAATTGAGTTTGTTGTTTCCAAGACTTCCTGGTCAGGCCAGCTCTTGTCCTGTCCAGTGTTACCAGGGATTCTGCAGTGTTATGATCAGCAGCTTTAAACATGGCAGGGGGTTCACACTTAATGACAGTGGCACCTATGCAGGTGGTTTCTCTAGCCAGGCTGGTCTCCTCTGGTCATCTCCAAGTCATGTAGCTGATTTAGCTACGCCAGCTACTAGCATATTTCGGGTTTCATTGCACAGGTCCGAAACTCCTTTCTCCTAGAGGAATTTGCTCCTGGTAACTTGCCACTTAGGGAGCCTGTGAAAGACTGTTTCTGTTGTCAAAGCACTACATGTTGAAATTGCAGCAGCTGTGCTCTGGTTCTTTATGAGTGAAATGAAACATGCTCTGTTTTACCTTGCCTCTTGTTTCCAGCCTCCCCTAGCCTCCAACAGGTATATATGGTTATAGAATAACCATGGCACACAGCTATCATTTGTAAACTAGACAGCCTTTCAGGAAACTGATGTGGAAAAGGCCCCTCCTATCCCATAAGGAGACTTGGTGCAAAGACCACCCCAGGGGAAGGTGCAGGCAAAAGGTTGTCAGTACCAGACCTTCCTGATGACATCACGGGGGAAAAGTTTGTTGAATGCAAAGAGAAGCCAGATGTTTACCTTGTCCCAGTTTGTAATCCAGGTAGAATAATTAAGCCTAGTCCAAGAATAAAAGCTTAGATTTTTTTTTGTCCTTCTGAAATTTTATTCTGATTAGCGAGTGTACTAACTTTAAAGATGTTTGCTTTAATGTTGATTAATAGGAGCCTTTCTACAGGTTTGAGTTGTTTGTGGAATTGAGTGATGCATGAGGTTCAAAGAAAATAGCACATTTCTGAAGGTAGGGCCCCACCTTATTCATTATAACCCTGCAGAGAAAGTTGATATAAGGCTAGCTTTGGGTTTTGATATTTAAATTGACTTCTAATAAAGCCAGTTCCCAATGATGAATGCAGAAGGTAATAACCATCATAGATATCCATGTGAAATTACTTTTTTTTTTCATCTTAAAAGATACATTACCCTCCCTGCCCTACCAGAAAATAAAAGAGCAGAGCAGGGGAGGGGCTTTACAGTGGGATTGCTGTATTAGGGGTGGGGCAGGGGCAAGATGGGGAGAAAATTTGTAGTTCAAAAATGTAATAAAAATGAATAATGTAAACAAGAAAACAAATAAAAATAAAGTTTAAAAAAAAGATAGATTGTTAAACAACATTAACTGGACAGATAGTTTAGTTCTTCTACACGGCTAAATTTCTGCTCAGAACATTGCCCCTAATGAATCTAGCCTGTGTACACTTCTAGGAAAGCAGAAAAGATGGTGACACTTGGGAAGTTTTGACGTTATTTTTCCTCCAAGGGCAGATTTCCAAACTGTCTGAAAAATGACATTTCTTATGTTTTGCATGACTTCACTTGTATGATCAGCACTTCTCAAGGGGTAGAAAGTTGGCAGAAGGCAGGGGGAGAATTTGAACCTCAACATTTAAAAAAAAAATAAATGTTAAAAATTTTTTAATGTAATTGAGAAACATTTAACAAAGTTTATATACATATACATATGCTTGTGTGTATGTGTGTATCTAGACGTACATACACATACATACATACATACATACATACGAAAAAAAATTTTAAAGAAAAATGCCATTCTTAGCAACACAGCCAGAGTGCTTTCTACTATCATGACATGGAAGAAGTTGTGAATGGTAGTTCTTAGAGAATATATGTTTAAAGTAACATGGTGGTCATTTCAGCAAGCAGTTGCTAAGCTCCTACTTTGTGGGAGACGTTGTGCTCATAAAACAGGCTGACAGTTGATAGGTTTTCTGACTGAAAGAAAGGAAGAAAGAGAGAGAGGAAAGAAAGAAAGAGAAAGAAAAGTAAAGAAATTTCTTAGATTAACATAATCTACCTAAGTCAGTACTTTAAGTATCTGTGGTTTTTGAGTTAGTTGTGATAACTCTTGCTGCAAGGGCAGGTGATAGCTCCTCAGGCCCCTTGTAGTATATGCACCAATGAAGCTTTCCAGGCTGAGGTCATTTGGTCCTCCAATCACTGAACCCGTCTTTGTAGACTTTCTGCCTCAGTGGCACCTGCCAGAGCTATTGGTCCTCTAGTGTAGCCTCTGAGACCCCAAGATCCCCTCTCAATAACAAAAATCTCTAGAAGAGGACTAAAGGAGGGGTGGCCCCTCATACTTAGTAGTCTCCCTTCAGAAGTAGTTTTGGAAACCTTTATGTACTAAAAATGGTGAGTCAAATCTTGTCTTTTATTAAATTTGTAGCTACATAATATGCACCATAAAAGTTTCCCAAATTAGTGGAAGACATGTTATTGATAGGTGTTATTCATAAAATTTTATTCTGATTTTTCAGGAAATAAAAAAGTTTATCAAAGTTGTTTCTGAGAAGATCAAGAAAACCAGAGATAAATATGGCATCAACGATAATGGAACAACAGAGGTAATGTCATGGAAGGATGTTTTAGTAAATCATTTTTTAAGTGTGTTGCTCCTATTTCAAATTCTCCTTTTGATTTGTACTCTTTTAGCCACGTGTGTTGTACCAGTTGGATCGAATCACTCCAACCCAGATAGAAAAGTTTCTTGAGACCTGCAGGGACAAGTACATGAGGTAGGCTGATAGGTGTTGTCGTGAAATTGGAGAGAATTAACTTAGAAGCATCTTAATGTCCATTGATAAGTTTTTCTTGCCAATATGAAATTCTTTGTCACTGCTGATCCACAGTCTCAGAATTGGAAGAAGGGCCCTACCTTGGAGGCCTTTTAGTTCAGCCTTGTACTTGGCTGAGAATATTCTGCCATATATCCAATAAGATTTTAATATGTTGATGTAGTAATAAAAAAAGAAATATATGAAAATAATGGAATGTATATGTGATTATATAAACACACATATGTCCCCCTGCAACCCTCAGGGGATCCCTAGGTACAGAGTAGCAGCCCCCATTTCTGGCTGGGTTCAACATCCCTGGCCGAGAGAGTGATCCAGCTGAAGGGAGGAGGTGACCCAAAGAGGAGCATTCTGAAAACCCAGAGAGGAGAGTATGTAGGTTTAGAGTGTGATCAGCAGCATCCAGTGCAACAGAGAGAGTGAGCAGGGTGAGGACTGAGAAAAGACCACCCCTTTGGTACTTAGGACATGATTGATAACTTCAGAGAAGGCAGCAACACATTAAAATTATTGAACCCTCAGTTAAAAGCAGACTCCTCTCCCCAGGAAACCCATTCCCCTGTTATGCAGTGGGAACTCTTGGGATACTTTTCCTTACATGAAGTCAAGTCAGGCTGCAGAACTCCCCAATGTTGCTCAAAGTTCTGCCCTCTGGAGCAAAGAACAAGTCATCTGAATCTTCCATGTGGCAGCCTTCTGAAGTACTTGAACATAGCCCTCATGTGTGCATCCACCCCCACCTCTCTTTTCCAGGGACACACAGACTCTCTCCACCCCCTCCCTTTCTTTCCCTCTCTCTCCTTCTTCCCCTCTCCCTCCCTCCCTCTCTCTCCCTTTCCCTCTCTCTCTCCCTCTTCGCACCCCCCTTTCTCTCTCCAACCATTACACTCCTCACAACCTGGTCCTTGCTTTGTTCTAGTCTTCTGACAGTTTCCTCCCCTCCACATGTGCTATAACCTGGCACTATAGGCCTTTGGCCTCCCCCCCAGCCAGGGCCATCTCCTGGCATCCTAGAGTCTCAATGCTTGCCCTTGCACTCTCCAACTCTTTAAATCTGTAGCTTCCTTTAAGACTCAGTCATTTCTCTTCACCTTTCTCCATCCCCCCCTCACCACCCATGTTTCTCTCAAATTATCTGATAGGTATATGTTGTCTTCCTCATTAATACAAATGTCATCTTCTTGACAGTAGAAATTGTTTTTGCTTTTTTTTTTTTAAATATCCCTAGAACTTAGCACAGTGCTTGGCACCTAGTGAGCACATAATGCTAAGCACTTTGCTGATTGATCATTTGCCAGATATGGGATAATATCAAGATTCCTTTCACCAGACTGATCAGCTTCCTTTGGATTTCCTTCAGCTTAGTGTTGTCATTCCTCAAAAGTGGTAATGAGAGCTGAACATGATGCCCCCAGATGGGGTCTGGCTTCCACCTCATCTCATCTGAATGTGCCCTGAGTTACCAGTCATGTCTTAATTGCCAAAGGGGGTGGTCTTTTCTCAGTCCTCATCCTGCTCACTCTGTTGCACTGGATACTGCTGACCTCCCTCTCAACCTATATATTTTTTCCTCTCTGGGTTTTCAGGACACTCATCTCTTTGGTTTGCCTCCTACCTTTGGTTGGATCACCCTTTAGGCCAGGATATCGAGCCCAGCTAGAAATTGGGGCTGCTACTCTGTACCTAGGGACCCCTGTGGACTTCAGAGGAACTTGGAAAACTATACATGTTTATATATTTCTTTTTTTTAAAAATAGATCAACACATTAAAATCACAAGGAACTATACTTTCATCTGGTTCAGACTGCATATTTGATACCTCTGATCTATACCATACCTCCTAACTGCAACTGTTCTCCCTCCCTGTCCATTTTTTATTTATCTTTTAAGTCCCTATACAATATGACCACTACCTATATTTCCAGGCTCATTAAATCTTTACTTCCTCCCCTGCATTCTTTATTCCTCATATATGAGACTACATGTACTGACTCCATACCTTGCTTTGGCCATCCCCTCTGTGTGGACTTCACTCCTTCTTTATCTCTGTCTCTCTCCCTGTAAGATGCAGCTCAGACACCCTCCCAAACGGCTTGGGACTTAACCACTTTTCGTGTATTTGTATTTTATATTTATATAGTATGTTTTTATATGTACTTGTTATCTCTATCAGGATATAAAAATTGGGATATTTTTCATTCAGTATGTTCATATCACCAGGCCCTAACACAGTACCTGGCATAGTACATGTTTACTAAATGTATACAGATTGATTGCTTGCTTGATTGAGCAGGGTAGAGTACAAGGAACAGAGTCACTTCACTCATTCTGGACACTTGTACCCTGACTATTACCTTACATCCCATTAGCTTTTTTGACTGCTGTAAAATACTATTGAATACATCTAGTACTAAGCCCATAAAACCCACGGGATCTTTTTTTCGGTTGAGCTATCTAATTATTTCCTGTCCTGTTTTATACTTAGGAAATTAATTACTTGAATCCAGGCATAGTACTCAAAATTTTCCCTATTAAATTTTGTATTATTAGATTGAGCCCTTCATCCTTACTTTTTAAATTCTGACACTGTTGTCCAATGTCATAATCATCATCTTGGAGCTTCATTAGGTTTCTCTATAGGTTGGCTATTTAGAGATGAAAGATATATAATTCATATCTTTTGTGGAATAGGTGATTTAACAGTAATATGTGGGCAATATCTATGACATACTGAAACATAATATATCAGTATAAATTATTGTAAAATCAAGGTTATTTTATATGCACAAAAATATTTATATCAGTTTCTGTAGTCTAGGTGAAACTAAGGCATTGCCCATCATCTGGGAAATAGCTGAATGCATGATGACATATGAATGTAATGTAATATTATTGTGCTATATGAAATTAAGAAAGAAATGGTTTAGGAGAAATCTTGAAAGCTTTATATGAACTGATGCAGAATAAAGTGAGAAGAATAATTCATGCATTAACAATAATATTGTAAAGACAAACAGCCTTGTAAGACTTAAGAACTCTAAGTCTTAGGACTAACCACAATTTCAGAGTATCAGTGACAAGACATGATTCTTGCCTCCTAACAGAAAAGAGAGGAATTCAAGGTCCAGAGAGTGAGAGAAAAATGTTTTTGGACCTGACCAGTATGAGCATTTGTCTTATTTGCCTATGCCCATTTGTTTTAAGGCTTTTGTTTTCCTTTTTTTCCCCCAGTGATGAGAAAAAATAAATTATCAAAAATTGAAATTTTAAAGAATAAATATAGGTTATCATGAAAATTGGTGTCATTTGATTTGATCTTTTAAAAATGTTTAATGATGCCTATTTTAAACATCACAGTCATTTGCTAATATGCCTCTCACCATGTCAGGCTGCCTTTGCACCTCACTGCAAAAAAAGTTAAGGAAAGCTTACCAAGAGAGTTATCATATCTAATAGCATATATACCATTCTGCACCTCCACATCCCTACTGAGAGAATGGAAATATATTTCATCATCTGTTCTCTGCAGCCAGGATTAGTCCCTGTATCTCCTTCAAGTTCAGCTGCATTTTATGGTTGTTTTTATTTGTGTCATTATGTTCATGGTGTATATCATTATCCTGGTTCTCATTTTTTCATCTTGTATTTGTTCATACATATCTTCCCTTTTTTTCCCCCCCCAGAATTCCTTAAGTCTGCCATTTTTTATGGCATAAGAGTATTTCATGATTTCCTTTAATTCCTTGCAAAGCTAAGCACTAGCAGCTTTTCAGAAGAATGCTACTGTGAACAGCTTTTAAGGTTCCTATTACACAGTATGGTGAACATTCTACTTTTTCCATAACAAAGCAAAGCAAAATATTCACAGAAATCAAGGTACAGCATTCACAGATAATCAAAATACAGCATTTACAACAACTTATCACAGAAAATGGCCACATAGTTTCCACTACTGTGATCACAGAGTTTTGAACAAAGAACAATCATTAGTAACTCAAGCATTCACAAAATCCTTAATTCAGTCACAAAATACAGTAGTCAGGGGGCGGCTAGGTGGCGCAGTGAATAGAGCACCGGCCCTGGAGTCGGGAGGACCTGAGTTCAAATCCAGCCTCAGACACTTAACACAAAAACTAGCCATGTGACCTTGGGCAAGTCACTTAACCCCAACTGCCCTCCAAAAAGAAAAAAAATTTGAAATAAAAAAAATATAGTAGTCAAAGTTTTCCACTCATGGGGCACACTAAGTTACAAATCAATTACTTATTCAGTCATCAGTTGCTAAGTATAGTCATTTAGTCAAACAATCATTATATCAACTTGATCATTCAATCATCCTTCGTTATTCACTATTCAATCATCAGAAAATACAGACCCTCCACCCCAGGTCACTAGTAAATTATAATCTTCTTAGTTAGTACACAGTATCCAAGTAAGTCTTCTTTCAGCTTGACTTTGGGTGGTTTCTCAGATTCCCTGAATCCCCTTCCATGGCTCAAGATCCTACCTGGATTCACCAAACTGTCACCTGAGTTCAAAGGCAGACAGCTCCCAGATTTCTTGTCCACCTCTCCATGCAGTCTCTGTTCCACACTGAGAAGCTCATAGTGTCCAGTCCACGTTAAATCCTCCACAGTCTCTGCTCCCGAGAAGTCAAGGCTCCACAAAACCACAAACAAGTTCATACAAAATGCCAGCCTCACAGTTATGCTTGCTCAGTCCCCTGGCAGCTCTGACTGGCCCTCAGACTGAGCAGAAGTCTCAGCTGGCTCCCAGAATCAAAATTCACTCCATCCAGGTTTTCAAAATCAAAACCATTCTTTTCAGCCTGAGGAAGCAGAGGGAGGGCCTGTGGCTTTCCTCTTCAGTTTCCTTGGCTCCTCTTCAGCCTTCCCCCGGCAGCTGTTTCTGCTTCCACGGTGCTCCAAGAAATTCTGACTCAAGTCTGAATTCTCATTTCTCTTCTCAATTCTCAGTCGAGCAGTAGCAGCCCAGCCTCCAGATGCTGCTGAGAGAAACTCTCCCCAGCAGAACAGCTTCTGCCACCAGATTCTTGTCCCAAGAAATTCTGACTGTCCCTCTCTGGGGCTTTTCCTTATATACACACAGCATCAGCTGCTTCCTGTTTCAGCCAGCCCTTCCTGTCATGTCAGCAGCAGGAGACAGGAGTTCATACCTTCTGTTTCCCCAACAGAGGCTTGATCAGTTACTGAGTGCTAAGTACCTGCTACCTTTGCCAATACAAAAGGATCTTCAAATTCAAATTACATTACCATTACATTCCTTTGTTTGTTCAGCATTCCCTGGGTAATAGGTAATTAGATACCTACCTACCTTTTTTTTGTGGTTTTGTAGTTCTTTTCCATGCTTGAGGAGACAGAGATATATCTGACTTATCTCTACTCACCAAGAACTTTCCCAAGATGATTTGTCATCAGTGTATGTTTTTACACTGGAAGACCCTCAGAGCCTCAAGACAAGGCTCATATGTAAACCAGTCTTTTATTTGCTACAGGTTATGGTGTGTATCAAATTTAGTTTCAGGACCAGTATAAGAAAGATGCCTCCCAGTGTGCTGTTCTATCATTACAGTGTCTCTTCACATGATAAGCCTGTGTATGTCCAGCCTCTTCCTCCTTTGCAGGTACCCCTGGCCCAGTGCCATCTCCTTCCTGACTCTTAGATACAAATCTCTGCATCCTTCAAGTATAACAGATCCTCTCTCCCAAGAGACCTTTGAGCTGCCCATTCTTTTCTGGAATGGAATTTCACTTTTTGAATCAACTCTTTTCCTCAGGGCACAGATGGAGCCTGGTTCTGCAGTGGGCGCGCTCTGTGCTCAGAGCATTGGCGAGCCTGGCACACAGATGACGCTGAAGACCTTCCACTTTGCAGGTGTTGCCTCCATGAACATCACTTTGGGTGTGCCCCGCATCAAAGAAATCATCAATGCCTCCAAAGCAATCAGGTGCCAGGCTTGCTTTTATACTTCATACATACTCAGTCTTATTCAGCTGGAGATTATGAATTTATGTGCCCTTATCCCCAGTTTTCATGAAACCGCACACATAAGAAGCTAGGAGAATGTGAATAAATGATACCTGGAGGGGACATCACCTTTCTTGCTCTGTCAAGGAACTGCTGGCCCCCTCCAAGGCCTTTCTGACACTCGAGGTGGCGCCAGGGAACAACCACACCTGCCATGGTCCTTGCAGACACACCAGTCCTCCTGGTGTGTCCAGGATGTCAGCCTCACTTGTGGCTCTCACACTTTCTTGGTCTGAGAGTAGGCCTGGCTTCTCATCTTCCTCAGATGTCTGCTAGCTGTGTGACCTTGGTCATGTCAGTGAACCTCATGGTCCTCTATTATTTCATCTATAAAATGGACAGGTTGCGGTCCACCATCCCTAAGGTCCCTTTAAATCTGTGATCCAGTGTCATCTGCCAATTGCCAATGGCGACAAAATACAATAGAAGAAAGCGTGGTCGCCACCCAGGGAATGTTCCTCAAAGGAGCCTCTGTTTCCAGAGCCAGGCTTTCGGTGCCACTGCACCTAACACCCACTTAGTGAAAAGGGAGCACTGCATGCTTGCTGGCCCTTGTGCCTTGGAGCAGGGATTCTCCAAGGCAGGAAAGGATCACAGAGATAGACCCCTGTGTGTCCTCACCCCCAGCCCAATGCAGCTCCTGATGAAGTCCTTCTCCAGTGAAGGAGGACTCACAGCTTTCCAGTTGTCTTTACCTAGTTTGACTTCTGGAGGCTGAGGAGGCACACTCTACCCATAAAGTAGCAGGCATAGGAAACAAAGCCAGCTCATTCTTCATCATCAAATATGTTTCTGTACTTCTATAGCACTCCAATCATCACAGCCCAACTAGACAAGGACGATGATGCCGACTATGCCCGTCTCGTGAAAGGACGAATTGAAAAAACTCTTTTGGGAGAGGTAAGAAGAAATTCTCTGTCGTGCTGATGCATTTCTGCTGTTAGCAAGGAGCCTGGAAGCCTCTGCAGTTAATGTTCTTACCCTCATGTGCTGCCTTAAAAAGCAACAAAGACAATCACATACATTACCTTTCGTAGGTATGAAATGAAAGGCTTTGCTAACGTTCTGCTCTTTTGATGCTGCAGATTTCTGAGTACATCGAAGAAGTCTTTCTCCCTGATGATTGCTTTATTCTTGTCAAGCTCTCATTGGAACGCATTAGACTTCTGAGACTAGAGGTAAGCCTTTCCTCACAGAGCTCAGAATGGGTCCAAAGGTCTCCTTCCCAGGAAGAACCCAGAGTTCTGGGGCATAGACAAGGACCAGGCAGTCCCTTGGGAGGTTCTGTTCACAGCCTAGGTTCAAGAAAGAACAGTACATTTCAGGAAGGAGAGAGCGCTAGTACTGGGGGATGGTGGACCCTGACCTGGGGAAGGAGGTGGCCCTCATCTGAGCCCTGAAGGAAGCAAAGCTCTGTTGAGGTGAGGCAGAGGAGGGCATGTGCCCTGGGCTTGGGGGGAGAGGGAGGAGACCCTCAGGCACTGAGGTAGAGCCCACAGGCAAGGAATAGGCTACCTCAGCTAGAAGGGAGGGCAGCTGACTCCCTGGACTTTGAGATAAGGCCCTCAAGGCGAAGTGCTGTGTCAGATTGAGGTGGTGCACCGGGTAGAGGGACAGGGCTGGCCTCAGCAAGACCTAAGTTCAGATCTAGTCCTGGGGCTAGTGTCTGAGCACTTCCTACCTGTGTGACCCTGGGCAAGTCACTAAATCTCAGTTTGCCTTAGTTTCCTAAACTGTACAAGGGAATAACAACACACAACCTCCCAGGATTGTTGTAAGGATCAAATGAGATATTATCTACAAAGCACTGGGCACCTGATACATCTGTGTTTCCTCCCTCCCTCCCTCTTCACTCTCTCTCCCTCTCCCCTCCCTCAGACTTTCTAGTCATGTTCCCAGGGCAAGTTAGAGCCCCAGCTTTCTCATCTGTAAAATAGAAATGATAACCCTTAGACTGCCTGCCTCACACCACAGAGCTGTGAGCTTGTTATTTTCTTAGGATGATGTCTTGGTTTAGCTTCAAGCCTGTTCATGATAAATCAGAATAAAAACTAATTTGGTCGGGATAATTCAGAAGGCAGGCTCAATCAACAGGACATGCTCTAAAACAGATATCTTGTCTTTACTTCTGATGAAATGGATTTTATACCTTCCCATTCTCTAATTCTGAAAATATGTAGTGGTTCTGAAAGTAGTGAGCTGATGTTGCTGGTGGTGGTGATAGAGGAAAATCATCAGAAATTCCCACGCTGCAGACCTCTGCTGGTAGGATTCAGACCTAGGTCTCCTTACAGGAGGTACCGTCCATTTCTTGCTGTCACCTAGTCCCAGTCCTCATTTTGATCCATTGGCCTTTAGGTCACTCTCTCTTCTTTCTCAAGAGCTTCATTTCATGGTTCATAATCTTTTTACTCAGCTCAGCCCCTACCTCAGTATTTGGGTCGTGAACATTCATGTCGACATCCCTCCAAATACCCTGTGTCCCTTGTGACCTGCACTCACACTAACTCGTTCACCCACAGGAGTGACCGTAGCTTCTGGCCTGCCTTCCCCACTCATTTTTGCCCTGCCATGATTTTGATCTCTGAAATTCTCTTCTGTAATTTTATCTCATAGAATCAGAGCTAGAAGAGGGATCTTAGAGGTTATCTATATCTACTCCAACACAAAATGGAGATTCTACAGTGAAGAAACTTTGATGTTGTAACTGCCTAAGGTCACGCAGGTTGTGTCAAGGGAGGAATTTAACGCCAGGGTTCTTCTCTTTCTCTCACTTTGCCATTTGATATTTTGGGGACAACATTTGATATTTTAATGTTAACAGTATTTTTTCTCAACAATATTAAATTACATGTAAAAGTATTTACTTATCAAAAACAATCTTTATTAGAATATTATATCCTTTACTATCTCCTTCTGCCTCATTCCTTCCTCCTAAACCTGATCCTTGCTTAACTTCAGTTACTCTCTCTGCTCTTGTTCTCACAGTATTTCGCTTCTGCTCTGCTAAAACCTGTTTCCTTTTTCCACTATTTTGACTCTAGAGTTTTCCAGATCAACTGTGTATAGTTCTTCTCTCTTGAAGTTTTTGTCTGTTGTCCTGTCATTCCTTTACTCCCTGTTTGCTCCCCAGTGGAGGAAATCACATCACCCTGCTGACATTACGAATTCGTATTATCCTATTTCAGATGACCCCTTGCTGCCATGTGGGACCTTCTGGCTTTCATTGATTAACTCTGTCCCCTCCCTTTCTCTTCTGAACCTCCAAGTGCCTCCCTTACCTTTTCTGTCTCAGCAGATCTCCTGCTTCACTGAGGAAAAAAAAGAAGCATTTTCTTCCATGAGATCCCTCATCTCTACAAAACCCTTCTATAGCTTTACTCACGGCTTCTTTGCTTATGATTCTTAGGAAGGAAGAAATGTTCCTTTTCCTTTCCTTCCACTGCTTACAACTCTTCTGTCTCGTCTTCTCCAGAAGTTTGACGCGCTGACCATTTCCCATCTGCCCTCATCTTCACTCTTGCCATCTCTCCTTGTTCTTTTCCCCCCTGCTCACTAGCGCTCAGGTCTCCTCCATCCTTAAATCTTCACATGGCTTTGCCACCTCTTCAGACTTTCATCTAACATTTGCCTTTTCACTCAGAAAGGAAGATCTATCCTTGCTGCCTTACCTTCTTCCCCTCCTACCCTTTCCCTTGCTGTTCCTCTTCCGCCCTGGGTTACCAGCAGTCTTTAAATAGCCCATTCTAGTGGCCTCTTTTCAGTCAGCATCCTCCTTGATCTCATTCTCCTTTGTTGAATCATCATCTACCCATTTACTTCCCTTTGTGTGGGTATGACTCTAGGCTCCAATCTGGGTCCTTTTGTCTTCTCTCTTTATCCTGCCTCTTTTGGAGATCTCAACTCCCTTGGATTCACTCAAATGGGATGTCTGTGCAGATGACTTCTGGCCTTAATCTCTCTCCAGAATTCCATTCAAACACCAGCTCTTTGATCATGTCTCATCCTCCACATCCCATAGCCATTTAGACTCAATTTGTCTAAAATCAATCCACAAACTTTTATTAATAACTGTACCTGGCATTGTGCTGCTACAAAGACAATGAATAAGACCATCTCTGTTCTTAAGGAATTTACATTCTAATAGGAGAGAGACAGATCTAAGTATATACAGATTAAACACAAGGCAAAGTTAGGGAGGAAAGGCACTAGCAGATGGGGAGTTGAAGAAGAAGGGTGGTGCCTGAGCCCAATCCAAAAGGAAGAGAGGCCAAGGTGAAGAGGAATAGATCCATGGTGAGGAGAGGGCTCAGCCAGGAGGCAAGTGCTGGTGTGAGGAGCAGGGAGAAGGCCGACTGGGCCAGACAGGACAGTGTAGTGTCTGTTGAAGCTGGAAAGGCCTGATAGAGGAGTAGAGAATTTATCCTGAAGGCCAGAGAGAGCTGCTGGCATCTGTCGAGTAGGAGAATGTTAGGATCCTCTCTGTACCCAAGAGCAGTGTAGAGAGTGGCCTTGAGGTGAGAGCATGGGGGCGCTTACTTTCTATGAACCAGAACCTATACATTCCTCTTCTTTCTGTGCGGAGCACCGAGTCCTTCCCATCACCCAGGTTCACAACCTTACAGCTGTCCTTCAGTTCTTTGCCTGGCCCATTCCCTTATCAGTCAGCTACCTCCCCAGCATCTCCCATATCCATTGGTCTTCTCTTCACTTAGATAGCCTTAGCTCAGGTCCTCAGCTCCTGCAGTAACCTCAGAACTGCTGCCATTCTATGCTTTGCTTTTTCTGGTTCAGACCCAGACTCACCCTGTGACTCCCTCCTCAGCACTGTGAGCAGGCCCCAGCTGCCTGTAGAAGGAAGTACCAGCTCCTTGCCTGGACACGTAAGGCATTCTGCAGCCTCGTTCCCTCCTTTGCTCCTTCCTCAAGTCTGTGTTCCATCCACAGTGAGCTGCCTGCTACTTTCTACCTCTGGGATCTGGGCCCCAAAACCATCTCCTTTCTTTGGGGCTCAGCTCACTTATCACCTTTCCAGTTGTTCATGCTGTCTCCCTCCTTAATTATCCTGGTATGTCACTTGCTTACATAGATAGTGTCTCTTGGCCAGAGAATGTAAACTTCTTGAGGCCAGAGACAATCTTGTTTTTGTCTTGCTGTTTCCAGCATATGACTCAGAGCCTTGCCAGGAATAGGGAGAGAGACTAGACCTGGATTTCAGTACTAAGAGATATATCTTCTTGTTACTGCAAGACAGCCCATGCTCCCCAAAAAGCACAAAGAGAGTGGCTCACAGTCACAGCCCTCATGTCTGAGGTGGGCCCTGCAGCCCCTGAACTTTTTAGCTTGGGGGCCATCCCTCAGTCAGCCACACCCCATTAGGAGGTAGCAGGTGCTTAACAAATGATTGTTGAACATTACAGGAGCCAGTTATCAAGCCTGTGAACTGTCCAGGGCCTTTGCTTCTTTATTTTTCTTTCTGCTTGCCTTGTGGTTCTTTTACCAGACAGAATAGAGAGAGGAAGTAAAAGTCAGTTTGACAGTATGACTCTTAGCAACTCTTGAGATACACCATGTGAAAGGGAAGATTGACCTCTTGGATCACATGGGGGTTGGGGGATTTCTCAGTCTTATATTTCAAGTATCTAGCAATTAGCCTTGATAATTTTGACTGGAACAGGATGGATGAGCTGAAGGAATAGAGCCCGTTAAGTCTCTTGGTGTGAAGGATGCTGTTAGAACTTCTGTTATTCAGTTCTCAATGTGCTATGTCATAGGTGAATGCTGAAACTGTGCGTTACTCCATTTGCACATCAAAGCTTCGAGTGAAGCCTGGAGATGTGGCTGTTCATGGGGAGGCCGTGCTCTGTGTTACCCCACGAGAAAATAGCAAGAGTTCCATGTACTATGTGCTGCAGTTTCTGAAGGAAGACCTGCCAAAGGTGAGAGCCAAGCACCTCGCCCTTCCCTTGCCCTGCAGCATCTCGGTCATTGTCATGTAAAAGGAGCACGTGGAGCTCCCTGGGTAAGGGCCCCGATTGTCCTCTTTGCTAGGCACCTTCTAGAGCTGGCAGCCTGAAAAGCGTCTTGGCCCCTCTGTTCTGTCTGTGTGCAGGTGGTGGTACAAGGTATCCCAGAGGTGGCAAGAGCTGTGATACATATTGATGAGCAGAGTGGAAAGGAGAAGTACAAGCTGCTGGTGGAAGGCGACAACCTCAGGGCTGTCATGGCAACTCACGGCGTCCGAGGCACCAAGACGACTTCCAATAACACATACGAGGTACACGCAGCTTCTGACTCCTCAGCTGCCCTGCTAGCCTGCTTCAGAGGGTCCCCCACACATGCCATTCATAGGAGCTCACTGGTCTTCATCTCAGCCTTGTTGGCTTTGTCACATGTACTTGGCAGCATGTGTGAGCTCCGCCATGTAGGTGCTGCCTCCAGCCGCTCATGTCCCGTCTTCATCATCAGCTTTCTCTGCCTCATCCTGTAATCTTCCGCATGCTGATGTCTGCACTATTTGCACTGGTGATTAATACTTACTGGAATGAGGTCGACAATCAAAGGATAATTATTTTTAAATTGTGCCACAATTTAGCCAGCCGATTTGTGGACTGGTTGCCACATACTCTTAGGATTTAGAGCTCATGTTTAGGAAGGGGCATTGGCAAGCTAGAATTTGTTCATGGAGGACAAACAGTGGTACAGGGAATCAGAAGCTCAGTCGTATGAACATCATTTTGATAAGTTGAGACTTGTTCACTGTAGGACATATGAAAGCCTTAGTTGGAGGCATTACAAGACATCTTCAAGTATTTGAATGGCTGTCATGTGAAAGAGGTGTTAGAATTCTGCTAGGTCTCAGAAGGCCAAGCCAAACCCAGAATGAACAGAAATGAAAGGCAGAACTCAGCTCAATGTTTTCTAATAGTCAAAACTGGGTTAAAGTGGAACATGCAAGACTCTATGAGGGTGTGAGTTCCCATCCCAAAAATATTTAAGTAGAGTCTCTTCCCTGAGCTTGTTGTCTTCATTGTTGAGGTGAAGCATACTTTTACATAGAGTTGGACTAGGTGACCAGTAAGATCTCTCTCAACTCCAAGATTCTATTTCAGAAGTACAGTCTTGTATGGAAATAGGCTCACAACTTTCTTTGTCTTTGACTTTCTTTAGGTAGAGAAAACCCTGGGCATTGAGGCTGCACGGTCAACTATTATTAATGAGATTCAGTACACCATGGTTAACCACGGCATGAGCATTGACAGGAGACATGTCATGCTGCTTTCAGATCTCATGACATACAAGGTTTGTAAGAAAGTCCTTTGAGCCTCCTGCCTTCTCCAATTGACAGAGGCCTTGTAGGGGTCCACAAATCACCCCATGGACCACTGTTGAGAATGTGGTGTCACATCAACCTGGAAACCAGAGATCACCTTCATTAGTGCATCTGAAGTCTTGTTTCTTCCTTTATGTTGATACGGTTTTAGTGCTCCAGAGGAAGAATGGGAAATGGCAGAAAGCAATGTGCTTTTTCTGATAATCTGTTATAATCTTGAAGACAGTAACTCGGTTGTTTGTCGCTTTTGTATCCTGAACCTCTAGCAAAGGCCCTGTGTGTACCATGTGCTTGTGTTGAACCTAATTGATTTAAATGCTGCTGGAACACTGAATCCTCGTTCATTTTGTGAATGGTATAGCAATTATGGGTCTTATTGACAATTACACTTTTCCCTTTGCCTTTAAAACAAGATTCTCTGTGGATGTTCCACAGGAAGGTGCAGGCCTGGTCTTTAACATGGTTTTTGCAGAAGATTCTGCCTTGAAAAATTGATCGTGACTGCCCATGTGCAGAACTTGACCATCTTTCATTTTAGGTGAATGAACTCTCCCAGCCATTGGTCTTTGTCATTAAGGAACTTTTCTCTTCAAGTTAGAAACTTCAGATTGACATCTAGTAGAAAAAGATATCTTAGACCAAACTATAGATTTGTTTCCATGTCACTCCTGACTGTTTTGTTTTATTGGATCAAGTAATGAAGAGATGGTTTGTCATTAAGTGTTTATATATGAATTGAAAATCCTGGAGCTCTGATTCCCACCTACTGTCCTGTAGGGTGAAGTTCTGGGCATTACTAGGTTTGGCCTGGCCAAAATGAAGGAAAGTGTGCTGATGCTGGCTTCCTTTGAAAAGACTGCTGACCATCTCTTCGATGCAGCCTATTTTGGGCAGAAGGATTCTGTGTGTGGTAGGTATTTAAGAAGTGCTATCCAGTGCTTTCTTTTCTAATATTGTCCACATCAACCAGTACTTTTCAGTTGCCTCATAACCCAGGGGGAGAAATTGTTAAAAGATCAGAGCCACCGACCATAAAATTGGAGTTGATTAGTCTTTTGGGCCCCCAAAGCCTGATTGGTTCCCCACCTCTGCCCTTTTGTCTTTGAAGGTAAGTACATCAGTTAAAGGAGTCAGTAGGCAACATAGCAGATAGGGTGCTGGGACCTGCAGTAAGAAAGACCTGAGTTCAAGTCCAACATCAGATACTTACCAGATCCTGAGCAAACCTCTCAATCTCTGTTTACTTTAATCTACTAGAGAATGAAATGGCCAGCTACTCCATTATCTTTGCCGAGAAAACCTCATGGATAGTATTGGTGTGCTGTGGTCCACAGGGTCATGAAGAGTCATCCTCAAACTGAACAAGAGGAGCTATTAAAAGATTATTTATTGAACAGTTCTTGGAGTCTGTGCTTCAAATGAACTGAGGCCAGACTGAGAAGAAATAAAGCAGCAAGTTTATTAGAAACTTTTGTAATTCCTAAAATTATAACCCAGAGCAGTCACAATGGGCTAACAATGTGACTCCCCAGAGACATCAGTTGGGGAGGGAAAAAAAATGAGAGAGACCAAGAGAGAAGAACCCTTTGGCGCATCTGTCCAGTGAGGTTTTTGTGGGTTGGGTTTTTGTTTTGTTTTTTAAATAAACCAAATATCATTAAGTCAGAATAAAATTATGTTCCCTCCTTTGTAAAAGCTGTTTCTCTAAATATTATTGCTGTCAGCAAAATAGCCAAGTAACAAGTTGTTCTCCATTTTAAAATGACAAAACCAAGACAGAATGGTCAAACATTTTCCCCAAGTAGAGGATTAGTTATTAGAAATTTTGTAAACCAACTCCATATTTTTTTGTGGACTAGACTTGTCATTTCTTTGGTGTATAAAGAACCCCTCTATCAGGGTTTATCAGCAGCTGTTTTGCAGTTTACAGTCTTAGAGAGATTAACTGATTTGCCAAGGGTCACAATGCCCCCAGGTACCAGAGCTTGTTCCTGTTCATAACTTTAATTAGACAAGTGCCCATTGGGCTTATCATAAGGTATTGTGCTCTTAGTAAATGGGAGTAGGGCTCAGTGGGTCCAGAGTCCGTACGATTCAAGAACCCTGGGTTTTTACTTCCATCAAAGGGTCCTGGTTAAAACAGCAATGTACTAGAAGCACATTGTCTCCTGAAAGCATTTGTAAGACATTTTTGCTGACTAAACTTAATGATTCCAAAGGCAAGAGCCCTTCAAAAAGTTTTTTAACCTCTACCCTTGCTTGTTTCAGGTGTTTCTGAGTGCATTATCATGGGAATCCCAATGAACATTGGAACCGGTCTCTTCAAGCTGCTACATAAAGCTGACAGGGACCCAAATCCTCCCAAAAGGCCCCTCATCTTCGATACAAATGAATTTCACATTCCTCTTGTCACATAGCACCTGTTAGAGAGTGGAGCAGAGACAGTCCTGATCTTGAGTTCCCTTGCTGTGCCAGCCTATCTAGAACTGAGGGGACTCGGGGGGCTGTTGCTGCATCATGACAGTGGCATCCTCCCAAGAGCCAAGCACAGAGCTGCCTGACACCCGCATTCACAGGATGCATGCTCCAAGGAGCAGCACCTGGCACGCACTGGATTTCAGGAGACCATTTGGGGGACTTGAGATGTGCCAGCATTTTTCAGGACTAATGACCTAGAAATTCGCTGCTCTGAAGAACGTCCTATTTTGAGGCCCCTTTATGTGGACATCTCAACACCTCATTCCTTCCCATCCTGTAAAGTCTGTAAAGTCTTGTTTGAGGACTCCTGTTAGACATGCTGCTTGGGTCTCTTCGTGGCAGTCCCCAGCTCTGATGACGTCTGTAGTTTTTTTCTTAACCACTTTGGTGACTGAAGTGTCTTCCTGCTGGTGCCACGGGTATCAGGTGGTCAATTCAGCCTCTGCAGGAAGGACCCATCTCCAGCCTTTTGTTTCTCTTTGGATGCAGTGATTTCCTGATGCGATATACTTGGGTAAAAATAAGTACTGTTATTTATTTGGTTTAGAGGGTTTGTTGTTTTTGTTTGGTTTTGAGCACAAGGAACTACAAAACCAGCATTGAAGTAGCACTGGAAAAACTGGTTAAAGACAACCTGCAGTGGGCTTTGTAACAGAGCTTGGGTTCTCTGGAAGTCAGTGGTCCTTCTTGGGAACTTCTTGCTACCCCTACAAGACCCAATCCACTCTTCCCCCTTCTGTCACTTTCCCCTGCCCCTGACCACAAGGCATTTTAAGTGGCAGCATTCTTGTTCTGCTTGAAGCCTAATGACTCTTCAGAGTCTTAACTAAGGTCCTTCCAGAGTTCAAGGCCTGGGGAGGTAGAGACTAGACTCTTTATTGGGACCTTTTGTGAACCAAGGGCAGAGGAAGGCAGGGCACAGTTGGCAGGCAGTCCAGCTGCTGACTTTCCTGCTCTGAGCTGTCGTCTAGCTGTCCTTTCACAAGCCAAGAAGGCAGGAAGGAAGACTTTAATCCAACCAAGATGAACCACTGTAAAGGAAAGGCCTGCAACTGACAGGTGGGAAGTTGTGTCCCAAGGACAGTGGTACAGGGAAGGAGGGGAGCTCGGAGAGGAGACACTGGCTTTTTTTTTCTTATAAAGAACATTTCATTTCTTCATGTAAATTGGCAGTTTTACCAAGCTTACAGATTAAATATTCTAGACTAAATTAAATGTTTAAATAGTCAAGTATATGCAAACATGTATTTCTCACCATGAAAATGGACATGTGCATGTGTGTATGAACAGTGTTGCTTAGTGGGACCAGGGCAGCTTTGGTGTCAGAAGGACCTTCGTCTAAGTCTTACCTTACGTGATGCCGTATGACAAAAGACGCATCGTTTAACTCCCCAGTGTCCCCAGGCAACTGGTTATGACTGAATTATGAAATAATTGCCAGATCTGCATTGGGAGAAAGAGCTGCCGTGTTGGTAGTTCCTCACGCTGATAAAATGACCGGTCTGTGTGACCAAAAAGTGATGGGTGGATGGATGTGCACACTTACATACGTGTATGCCCATTGGTAGGGGGTGGAAAGCACTAGCTTTGGAGTGAGATCTGGCTTCCAATTCTGGCTTTTCCCAGGTAACCTTGAGTGAATCACATCATTTCTCTTGGCCTTTGTTTGCTGGCCTCTAAAAGAAAGGGACTAAACTAGATATTTATTTAAGGCCTTCTAGCTCTGAATCCTGTGATCCTTTGTGAGAAAAATGATCTTGTCTTTGAAAGGTCAGAGGGGGCCACACCAGGAGAGGGGAGGGAAGGGGGTGGTGCCATGCCACACTTGGCAGCATCAGGCCTCTCATGGAGGGGGTGGGGGCGTGTGTAAATGTACTGTTACAAGCAGTACACATCAGGTCTTTGTACAAATGAAGCAGTGGGGTACCCGAGGAAAAACCCATTCTTAATCATCTTCCCAGATTGCTGCACAATGACTGCGTAATTGCTAGTGGAGTTTTCAAGGCTTTGGAAGGGATTTTGTGCAATGTATGAAAGAAGGGTAAGTAGCCTGCCATCAAGAGAGGAGACTGGATTTTGCTCCAGAGACAATGTGTTCTTTGTACAGAATTTGCTCATTAAGACTGGCCAAGAGCCAGAGAGAAGAAATGAAAAATAGAGACAGCAGCAGCACAGCCCCTCCCTCCCCAGAACCTTCTGTGTGGGGCCCCTCCTTTGCTCATCCCTGAAGGGCCATGTCCCATACCCCAGAAACAGGCCCCGAGGCTCTGGGCCTTTCCAGTGACTGGGCCTCTGGACCAACATCCAAAGCCAAAGTTTTGGTCTGTGCTAGAGGGCGGGGAGTCCCCCATATATGAGGGGGAAGGGGCTGAGACCTGCTTCTGGAATGATTTGGTTTGGACTGTTCTGTTCCTTCATTTAGATGTTAAGTGAGGTGTTACGGACTTAAAGGTCATATGCACTGTGGCTAGATAAGAAAAATGAGAGACAGAAGGTTGGAGGGAAGTCTAGGGAAGGCCCGCAGAGTTGTAAGAGTCTATGCCCAAATGTTAGTGTTTTGTGCAGAGGTATTGTGGAGGCATTAACAGATGCTTAGTAGCAACTATAGGACTATAGATTTAATAGGTGAAAGGAATGGATATCAGAAATCCTGTAGTCCAGCCTTATTTTGCAAGTGGAGAAGTTGATGCCTGTAGAGTCCGAAAAACAGGGACAAGACAGAAAGGAAGTAATCCCACCAGGATCTAAAGTCAGTCCCTTTAATTCCAAATGGAGTGGTTTTTTCCACTGTACCATGCTGATTCTTGGGACCCCTGTAAATTGTTTTAAAACTGAATGTACCCAGCTAGCTCTTCCCAACATGCAACTGAAAAAAATCAAATTATAAATTCCTGGCATGAGCTGAAATGACTTTAATACAGCATTCCCAAACCTGCCACTTGATCTTTTAAACTCTTAAGAAATATAAAGGATGGGGGGCGGCTAGGTGGCGCAGTGACTAGAGCACCGGCCCTGGAGTCAGGAGTACCCGAATTCAAATACAGCCTCAGACACTTCACACACACACACACACACACACACACACAAACTAGCCGCGTGACCTTGGGCAAGTCACTTAACCCCAACTGCCCTCCAAAAAGCAAGAAAAATATATATATATATATATAAAGGATGGCAGTCCAATGTGAATTCTTTTTACATTCAGCTCAGCTGTCCTTGTGAATTTTGACCACATTAAGCAAGTGTTAGTTTGACTCAAAGATCAGCCAGTGGAGGTTGGAAGTGACCCATACCTATTGAGCAACCCTGTTCTCAGAAAAGTAAAGGATGAACATGAGTCTTATCTCAATGGGTTATGACTTGAAAGTGGAGGGAGGATTATTTTGTTGCTCTTGATAGTAAAAACTAGCCATAAAGATCCAAATCATCTGATCTGCTGCTGGCTGTGCTCTCTAGATCAACCAGTTAGGGCAGAAAATGCTTCTGGTTTCTAAGTTAAATGTAGAACTCCCAAGAATGACTTTCTGTGAAAACAGATGATGTAAGAGAAAGTTGCACCCCCAGAATGAACTACCCCCATATCCCTTCTTTGGTGAGAGACCTTTAAGGCCAGGGTACTGCAGTTACCCACAGACATGGCAAAAGGTGGACATAAGCACAGACTGAAAAATCAGCCCCAGGATGGCTAGGTAGCCCAGTCGATAGAGCACTGGCCTTGGAGTCAGAAGGACCTGAGTTCAAATCCGGCCTCAGACACTTAACCCAAAAACTAGCCATGTGACCTTGGGCAAGTCACTTAACCCCAACTGCCCTCCAAAAAAAAGAAAAATCAGCCCCTTCTTTCCCTGTTTTTACTGTAGAATGAGATATTTTCAGTAATGTGTTGGCTGTGAATAATAAAGGGATGTAAATCAAGGCTTTGTTTTAGATTCTGTACTCAGAATTGAAAACTGTAAGACCACTGGAACTGTGACTGATGAATGTAGTCTAGAGATACTGATGATAGAAATGAATATATAATACGGGACTGTCTTAATTCAGAAAATTATTCTTATTTACATGGTTGAGCACAAAACAAGAACTAGGAAGTAGGGACAATAGCATGTAGCTTCTTTTCGACTGTGATCAGAAGACTGGACATTAGGGCATATGATGGGGTCTGACTCTGTACTAACGGCTGCCACAGTGTTGGTAGCCTGACTTCCTCTGCCTTTCTTTCCCTAAAGCACCACTCTAAATTTAACAGTTGAAACCCCCCGGTATGAAAAGAGGTGAAAGTCATTGCCCACACAGCAACAGCTCCAATCCTCAGTTTACCTCATCTGTCAAGTGAGGCTAAAAATTCTGAGTCTAACTAATTGAAACAGACTCAGAAATTATAGGCAAATACTTTAATTCCTTTCTCTAAAATTGTCCTGAACTATTGGCCAGAAAAACCAAACCAAAACAACAACAAAAAAACCTTACAACACTATGTCTGCCTGTTCTGAAATCAAAGTTAGGTGAATCAAATTGCAAAGTTGCTGCAGGGGAACTTTTATGTGTACATAGGTTTTTTTGTTGTTTTCTCCCAGAAGTGACTGTGGTGGAAATTGACTGGAACATTTGCTTTTGCACAGCCTTAGGTCAAAATTAAATGTGTTAATATTTCATATATTCCAAACTGGAGGCCAAATGGTGAGTTTAAAATTTCTGAAATTATTTGAAGAGAAAAAATGACTCTAAATTCTGTCTTGCCCATTAAAGTGTATTTATACTTGAGAAGTGATTTCTTTATTCAGTCCTCTGACCTTTCAATATCCTTTTATATAACCAAAATTAAAAGTAGTTATTTGTTTTGTTTTGCTCTACTGCTTAATAAAGCTCTTGGGGTTTGGAAGCAGGAAGGCATCGTGTAGAATCTTTGAATATAAATTGTCAGTAAAATTATGGCGCTTTGCTTCTATTTCAGGGTTTGTTTTTGTGTTTCCATCGATTCATTTCCGATTGAACTTGGCATTTCATGAAGATCATTTTTATTTACGAGTGCCTATTTTTGGTAGCTCTTTAGTTCTACTAAAAATCAAAGGAAAGAGCAATCATGGGGCCCTCCCTTTTTTTTTTTTCAATTAACGAAAAGAGATTTTCTCCTCCTCCAGCCTCCACATTGGGGGGTAAACAGTCCTTGTAACGAATGTGCATAGCTAAGCAAAAATAAAGTCCTGCATTGGCCATGTCTGGTTCCTTGATAAGAGCCAGATTGCTCTGGGTTTTAGAACAGGAGGAAGGGGATGTAAAGTACCATAGTCCAAAGATGTTGAAATAAGGAACATCCCCTTGTGTGTGTGCCCATAAAGTCTATTAAGGTAAATTCTGTGAACGGTGGTAAGCATTTATTGGTGGTACCTGACTGGAAGTAGACCCCATGAAGCAATGAAGTATTTACTTAGAGCATTTGACAAGACCACAGCCCTTCAGTGACTTAGGGGGTGCAAGGAAGGACGGTGAAGTTCCCTCACTTGAATTCTGTTCAATCTGGTGCCAAAGCCCAGAGAGACGTTTCCTATATCATCTCACCTTTCATAACGTGTGTAATATTTATATATGAGTGTTATGAGGCGCAGCATTCTGGGGTCACGTGATGCTGGGCAGACAGGGTTTCACAATGGGAGTTGGCCTTAAAAGGGAGAAGGTATCTCACACTAGCTTTCACAGAGATGAATTGGGTGGGTGGGATTTGAATAGGTAGAGAGGAGGGGTTAAGACATTGGGGAAAAGAAAGGTAAAGGGAAGTAGGATGGGTAGGAAAAGGAAGATCAGGGGAGAAGAGGGGACAGAATGAATGAATGGGTTGGAACTGTTTGGGTTAGAGATGAAAATAAAGGTTGAATGAATGGTCACTGGGGCCACATTCCGGAGGGCCTTGAATGACAAGATGAAGGTTTGTTTACCTTATGGTTTCACTTGGGGAGGGGGGGGGATCCTTAGTGGGGCCCAACTGAGCTTTTGCACCTGTCTTCTGGCTGCATTTGTGTGTAGCAGGTGAGGGGTAAGTAGAATCCCCTAGTTAACATGTTTAACAAATGGTTCTAAAGATTATTAACAATATTTAAAGGCTGAAATAAGTCTTTGCTAGTACTAGTCTCCCTGAACTTCTTGAATTATCTGCACCAATGAAAGGGGCCAGTGGCCTGGATAATTCACAGGGTTGTTTTTTTTTAATTTATTAGTATTATAATAGTTAAGAATGCTTTTTGCTGGGTTTGGGGTTTCTGCAGACTTAGCTTTTTAATTTGTTTTGCAGCTAGTGGTACAGCAGACAAGAGTACCAGGCCCAGAGTCAGGAAGACTTCAGTTTAAATCCTGCTTCAGACATTCACTAACTTGACCTCAGGGCAAGTCACTTAACCTCCCTGCCTCAGTTTCCTCAGTTGTATAACAGGGATGGTAATAGCACCTACCTCCTAGGGTTGCTGTGATGATCAAATGAGATGTTTTACTGTCCTTAACAGTGCCTGGAACATAGTAGGTACTATATACATGCCAGTAATTTTACTTATGCTGATATTCAAGTTTATTTGTCTTTCCTGAAGGACCCCAGATGGGGGTGGCTAGGTGGTGCAGTTTGGGGTGACTAGGTGGCACAGTGAATAGAATACCGGCCCTGGAGTCAGGAGGACCTGAGTTCAAATCCAGCCTCAGACACTTGACACACTTACTAATCGTGTGACCTTGGGCAAGTCACTTAACCCCCAATTGCCCTCCAAAAAAAAAAAAAAAGAAGGACCCCAGATGAAAGAAAACCACCTAGAGCAGCTTCTTAATGTAAGGCTAGTTTTACAAATCCACATTCAGAAAATTAAAGCTCCGGGGCACTTGGTGACTACAGCCTAATCCCCTGCATAGGCATTCCCAGGGTCTTGGATAAATGGTTCCTAACACCCTTCATTCCACAGTGCACCTCTCAGTACCAGGAGACTAAAGAGAAAGTGTTTGATAAATTCATTGACTCTGGGGTGTTAATGGCTGGTGACAGTCTAATGGCAGTTTGCCCCCTGGGAGGATGCATTTCAAGAGAGGACATCCAAAGCTCTAAGTTCCATAATGGGCTTTCCTACCCAGTGCAGTGCAGTGTGCCTGTGGCTTCCTAGAGCTTTGCTAGTGGAAAGAACTGCATTTGCCAAGGCTACATAAACCTGGCTTCTAGTTCTAGCCCTGCCCCTAACTCATTGTGCAGCCTCATCTGACCTATTGCGATAGAGACTAAAATCCCTTTAAGCCTCTGTTTTCTCATCTGGGAGATTATGCTAAGGAGCATCCTAAACTCCTGCCATCGTGGATTAGGATTCAGTCAGTCACAGAATGTCAGAGCTCAGAGACCTTCTAGCCTTCATTTTACTGAGAAGGGGGAGGCCCTGATGGATGTGATGATTTGTCCAAGTTAATCCTCAGGGTTCAAATCCAGGACCACACAGCACCCGATTTCTTCCAGTCCATCCATTTCCTCTTGGTTAGTCTGTGTCCCACTGTGTGTTTTTCACCCGCTCCTTCCTCTTCAATAAGAAAGGAAATGGTTTGGGGGTTAGAGGGCTAGCCTTGGAATCAGGAACCCAGGAAGACCTGAGTTCAGATCGTACCTCTGATGCATGCTGGCTCTATGACCCTGGGCAAATCACAAAGCCGACAGTCTTCCAAACAACTAAAGCTATACATTTCAAAACAGCTGCTGATCTGCACTGGCAGAGGTTTCCTTGATGGGAGTTCCCTATACCAAAGAAATCTCAAGTTGGAACAATAAAAAGTCCCGATTCTGACTTTGCCCAAAACAAGGCCTCTCAGTACTGCTACAATGAGGTGGCAAGACTGAAATTATCACTTGGTCTACCTCTTCCTCCCAAAGGGAGAGCAGGACCATGGGCTCCAGTCCAGAGTCCTGAATACGAGACCAAGGAAGCCAAGTGTCTGTAGGACATATTATCACAGGGTGATTTATTTATTTAAGGGTCTCTGAAAAAAAAAATCACTTGGGTTTCCATGGAGACCTAAAGTGTTGCCATGGAGACCACGGTATAAAGCATCACCATGGAGACCCCTTAGAAACCCTGTCTAGGAAATCATTTCCAGGTGGGCTGGGATTTTGGGAAGGAGCAGGATAAATAGGAAGAGAGGCCCCTGAAGCCTCTGTGGCTGAATTTCCTGCATGTGGGAGGTAAAAGAAAAAATAAGGAAACGGGGAGAGTGGTAAAGCCAGAGGAGAGTCAAGATCAGCTCCACAAGTCGGGGGCTTCAGAAGTTTGGAGGTCTGAAGTTGACAAGACGTCAAGCAAGGCAGTTTACTTTTGTTGGCCTCAGTTTACCTATAAAATGATGTGTTTGGGCTGGGTGATCTGACATTCATATTACTGGCTTTTTTTTTTTGAGGGGGGAAGGCAGGGCATTTGGGTTTAAGTGACTTGCCTAAGGTCACATGGCTAGTAAGTGTTAAGTGTCTGAGGCCACATTTGAACTCAGGTCCTCCTGACTCCAGGGCTGGTGCTGTATTCACTATGCCAACCAGCCACTCCACTGGCTTTTTAAAAAAAAAAGACCTCTCTTTCTCTCTCTCTCTCTCTCTCTCTCTCTCTCTCTCTCTCTCTCTCTCTCTCTCCTTCCCTCTCTCCCTCCCTCCCTCTCTCTCTCCTTCCCTCTCTCCTTCCCTCTCTCTCTCTCACACACACACACACACACTCCCCTCTGTATATTTGTCCCTCTCTGAGGTTCTGTAAGTTTTATTGAATATCCCTCAGAGGATGCTCTCTTGAAGGAGGCTGGAAACTTTTCTACAGGCTAAGCTCAAGGAAAAAACTCAACCGTTATCTAGGTTAGGGGAATCAGCCTCAGTCACCTTTCAGAACCTCTTCCCAGACTGCTGTCTCTTCTGAGTAGGGTCATGGTCCATGGGCCTCAGCAAGGTCGTTTGCTTGTTAGCCCAGGAGAAAGGGAAACAGTCAGCGTTCTGTCTTGGATCACTGTCAGCTCCGAGCTCTGCTCAGCTGTGACCTCATGGCTCGCGGCTCACTTCTAAAAACCCAGTGTTTCAAGAAGCCTCTTTCCCAGGTTGCTCTCAGCCTTTGGGCCCCTGCACTCCTGAAGATAAGGAACTGAGACCACTGGAACCCAAAGCTGTCCTTACTGATCTTGTCCAGGCTCTCTGGCCTGGGCTTGGGCTGTAGGGAGTCGTGGGTGATGACCTCTGGGCTGCAGAGAGGCCCTAGCTGTAGGGAGCACTCAAATAATGTCTTGCTATTACTTTTGATTTTGGTGTCCAGAAGATAACAGTGGATAGAGTGCCGGGCCTGGGGTCAGGGGGGCCTAAGTTCAGATTCAGCCTCATGTACTTAACTAGCTGGTGATCAAGGGCAAATCACTTCATCTCTAAGTTACCCCATTTTCTTCATCTATGAAATGGGGAATAATATCCCAGAGTTTGTAGTGAAGATAAAATATTTGTAAAGTCCTTCTTAAACCTTAAGATGCTATGAACACTAGGTATTATTATTTTATTATTATTCAGAGTTGAAAGCACTTTTGCAGAGATATGTCTGGTGTTCGTCATCTTATTTCTTTTAAAAATTGTATTATTTATTTATTTTTAACTTACTTTTTAAAAAAAATTTTGAGTTCTAAAGCCTCTCCATCATGCCCACCCCTTCCCCCAGTCATTGAGAAGGCAAGAAATGTGATATCAATTATATATGTGAAATCATGTTCTCATTTCTGCACCCATCACTGGATTTCATTTTTCTAGCCCTGTTCTCTGGGTTTCTTCATTGACCCCATCCTTCTGTTCCTTTAATCCCCAGCTTTCAAAACCCTTCCCCTCTCTTTGACTTGACTCTCTTGCTGAGCATGGGGAAGGAAATTACAGAGGACATCATGGAAATCACTGCCTTTCCAGACTGAGACACTTTCCATGAAATGGGCTGTGCATGCAAGAACACAAGAATCCATCTTGTTCTCAGCTGCCGATCGTCTTTGCTGCACACCCCCCCCCCCCACTCCAGTCACTGGGGACCAATCAGGAGTTTCTGTGCCATCTCGGAAATATTGCTCAGTACGCATCCCAAGAATTTATCCAGGTCTATAGGAAGTGTCCCCCCAGCGAATCAGGGGTTGCTCTGATTACCACAGCTATGCTAGAGAATGTCTAAGAACCATGAGATCATGTAACATGGGCTGCCACACCTGAACACAGTCCTTTTCTAAGTGCCCTATATTGCTCTGGATTATAATCCAGACACTCTGACCCACTAACGGGGGCATGAACTTTAATGGAAGTGCTGTAGAACTGAGCCATTCGTATTTTCAATGAATTCTTTCATTGACCTTCCTGTCTCGATCCTACAATTGTAACCTATTGGTTCCATTTCTTCCTTGGTTTACTAGTCATTCTGTGGCCGAGGTTTAAGGGGCTTAAAGACTGACCTCTAACTTCTACACGAAACAAAAGTAACGTCTTATAGCTAAACTATGACAAAGGACAGCTGAAAACAAGATAGACTCATGAGCTTATCTCGCTTGGCATGGCCGCTGTTAGGATGAAGTCAGCCAACGTTAGTCGCACAGGTGAACTATAAGATGGATATTAGCCCTGACCTATCACACTAGCAGTCATAAAAGTACACATAACCAGAAGGTGACATCTGCCTTTGACATCTGTGTCGGCCTAATTTGGCAAACCTCTTGTTACTCTTCTATTCTGTGAGTGAGGCCATTTGAGTTACATGAGGACAGGGGAACAGGTAGGTCTTCAGTTAGCTTCTGTATCAAAGTGCCATTTGCAATCAGTTAGTAAGCATTTATTAGACACCTGCTGTGTTCTAGGTATTGTGCTAAGCACTGGGGAAACAAAGAAAAAAGACAGTCCTTCCTTCAAGGGGCAGCTAGATGGGGTATTGGATAGAGTGCTGGGCCTCATCTTTCCAGCCTCAGATATGCTAGGCCTGGAGTCAAGAAGACCTAAGTGCAAATCTGGCCTCAGATACTTACTAGCTGTGTGACCCTGGGCAAGTCACTTGACCCTATTTGCCTCAGTTTCCTCATCTGTAAAATGAGTTGGAGAAGGAAATGGCAAACCACTCCTGTATCTCTGCCAAGAAAAAGTGGACATGACTGAAAAGATTCAACAGCCCAGTGCCTCCCCCCCACCTCACCCTTGCCTAATACTATCAGTTGCCTAAGAATTGCTCCTCTGAATCAATGGAAGGAATTTCCAATCTGGGAGTTCCCTCACACTGATGAAATCATGAAACAAAACACCTACACTATTGACTCATTGAATTTGCAACCCATTAAACTAAAAGTCCTAGATTATGACTTTTTTTTAGATGAATTATTGTCTAACTACCACACTGCCTACCCCACCCCTTAGCTTGTATGTGGGAAGCTGATTTGTTTTTTAACCTAAGTAAGAATTTACATTTATTTCTATAAAATTTTATCTTATTACATGTGGCCTCTAGTTAACAGTCTGTTGGAATCCCCTTGGATGCTGAATCTGTCGGGTGTCTCAGTGATTAGAACATGGGGGCCTGGAGTCAGGAAGACCTGAGTTCAAATGCAACTTTAGACAACGAGACACTGGGCAAGTACTTACATCTCTGTTTGCCTCAGGCATGTGTAAAATGGGAATAATGGTAGCACCTACCTCCCAGGATTGTTATAAGGATCCAATAAGATATTTCTAAAGTCCTTTTATTTACTGTCTCAAGAGACAGGCCAGCTCTGAGGAGTCAGGCTAGTCCAGGTGGCCAAAAGATTCCAACATGGGGATTCAATCAGCATTTATTATGCATCTACTAGGAGTAATATAAATCAATATGTGCAAAGACACTGTTTATTTCCTAAAATAAAAAGTCCCTTTCCATGTTTTCCCAATTTTGAACTTTCTAGAAGAGAGGTCAGGGAGGGGGAGGAAAGCTCAAGTTTGGGCCTTACCCTGGAGGTTGAGGTTAGGCTTCATAGACCTCCATCATTTTCCAAAGGAGGAAACTTAAGCCCAGAGAGGTTTAAATGACTTTCCCAAAGTCACACTGGCAGTTAGTTGCACAGATTTAAAACCCAATTCTTTTAACTCAGTTCATTGCTTTTCAGGAACAAAATGAAAATATCGGCAAAAATCTGCAATTTCCACACTGTCTCTCCTAGCCAACAAATGCCGTTTAAGCACCTATTCTGTATAGAGCAATGCTGGAACATAATGTTCAATAAATATTTATTGACTGACTACATAAGCAACTGTCTGGCACACAAAAAAATACAATAGTATGTTAACAAAGAAATACCAAATAAATTTTTGATCCAAGTGGGTATATTTCTAGGACAGGAGGATTCATTCGTGTAATTTAGCATCAAAAAAATGAACAGAATGGTTGCAGAAAAACCTGGAAGGAGTTAAATGAACTGATGCAAAGTGAAGTGAGCAGAGCTAGGAGAATATTGTACACAGAGCAACATTGTATGATGATCAGCTGTGAATGACTTAGCTTCTCTGATCAAGACAATGATCCCAGATGATTCTAAAGGACCTGTAATGAAAAACTGCTCTCCACCTCCAGAGAGAGAACTGAAGAACTCTGAAAGCAGATTGAAGCACACTTTTTTCAACTTTACTTTTCTTGGAGTTTTTTTGTCTATGTTTTCTTTTGCAACATGGCAAATATGGAAATACATTTAACTTGACTTCACATGTATAATTGATATCAAATTGCTTGCCTTCTCAAGGAAGGAATGAAGGAAAGGAAAGAATTTGGACCTCAAAAGAACTTTGTGATTTAAAAAAAAAATAATGTGTAACTTGGAAATATTTAATGCAATAAAAATATATTTAAAAAGAAAGAAATTCAAGATTATGTCATTGCTACCAGAAACTATAGAAAGCACATTTTTAAGGAGTTCAGACTTTCTGCCCAAGGAACGCTTTTTAGGAAAACAGCGAATCAATAAATGGAAAAGCATTTAAGAAGCACTTTCTATATGAAAAGTACTGTAATACATCACAGAGAAGAAAATAGAAAAGCGGTTATAGTCCCCACTCTGAAAGATTTTGCATTCTAATGGGGGAATCAACTTATACCAAAGATTTTAACTATAGTGAATAAAATTTAAGCATCTAGGATAAGAAGGGAAGCAGTTAATGGGGGGGGGGAATCTTTGTATCAAATATATCTGATGAGAATCTGATATATGAGATATATTTGTGTACATACATACATACATACAAAACACAGGTGTGCTGGAGCCAACTTTAACCAAGAGCCAATGGTTATATTTTCAGTATGAACATTTATACTTCAGAAATAGGAATTGCATTATGACTCAGGGATTTATTGTCTTATCAATTGTCTAGACTTAAGAAAGTGTTAATAATGCAGATTACACTTAAAAGGGCATATGCATCCATTTTTTTTAAAGAGAGGCAGCTGTTAGACCTTTAGCAGCACATCCCTGCATTGCTGTATAAATGTGGCTTGAGTTTAAGGAGTGTAGAAGGGGGCTCAGGGAATGAAGCCATCACCAGACTGGAAGCCTAGGGACAGTAAACTAATAGTAATAACTGCTATTTTATAGTACTTTAAAGTTCTCATTTGAGCCTCACAACAGCCCTGCATATACACAACTTATATAAGACCAAAGCCATTCTCCAATAAATCCACAGCCAAAGGACATGAGCATACAATTCTCCAAGTGAGCTGAGGTGAAGTGAGGAGTCCTCTCCCCTGAGCAGAAGCTGGGTAATCCATTGTTAGAGACGTGGTAGGAGGCTTTTGTACACAGGGTAAAATTAGACTAGATGACTTCAAAAGTCATTTTCAATTCTAGGATTCTGTGATTTTCTGGGAAGAGGGGAAGAGAAACAAACATTAAGCATTGGAATTACAGTGTGAAGGTTCTAGGATGAGATTTCTTTTAATGAAAAATGTATTTCCTGCACACATTTTTTCCCTATTTTCAAAGTCCTAATGTAGAAGAGACATGTTATAGGCAGGGTAATGTCTTTCATATCATAACTAGGCACCACCATAACTAGGTACAGGAGAGTGATAGCTGGCCAACTACAGGTTAACTATTGGTTACCTACTTACACATGCACACACTCATACATGCATGCACACACACAATGTGTATATATTATAATATATGCAATATAATGTAATACACACATTTCTGTAGCAAGGGCTGTCTCCTGCACAAACCCTTTGAGTATCATTGTGTGACTCAAAGGAAGGCAGAATAAACATCTTTAGTCTCTTCTGTTCTCCAAGGGAAACTATTTCCTTTTAGGAGAGAAGCAGAAGGTTGGGGCCAAAAGTTTAGCCATTCTGTTTTTCTGAGGAAGAGGGACTACAGGGGTAGAATTATTCCCTTATTAGTTTTGAGGATATGCTTTTCAGCTTCAATCTGATTGTGTTTCATTAATTGGGGGAGCAGGACCCTAATCTTCACATCCAAGTCTTAACTCCTTTCCTACCTAATACCAGATCCACATTCAACAAATGTAGAGAAGAGCAAAGAAAACCCATTTATGCCAATCCTAGTGAAAGAGAAATCAGAGAAGACATGCACAGGAGAATATATATGAGACAATACAAAGTGAAGGAGCTCTCCTATTGGGAGTGAGGTAATTAACTTAGCTCAACTGACAGAGGGTCCCAGATCTTACCCAAGGGGAAGATCCCCAAAGCCTCTAGTGTAGCAATAGCAGGACAGAGACACAAGGGAGACTGCCAGTTCCTCTCATGTCAGCTTCTTCCCAGAATCTTTTCCTTCAGCAACCTGAAGTGAGGCTTGGAATTGCCCAGATTTTCTCTTGAAGCTGGAAGCCAGAAGCACCAGAAGCCCAAAGAGACCTGATGAGACTGGAGAACTGTCCTCTCTCCTCATCCATCTCCTTTATTCTGTCCTACCCCTCATGCATGATGTTAAGCCAGTGGTTCTCAACCTTCCTACTGCCGCGATCCTCTAATACAGTTCCTCATGTTGTGGTAACCCCCAACCACAAAGTTATTTTCATTGCTACTTCATAACTGTAATTTTGCTACTATTATGAATTGTAATGTAAACATCTGATATGCAGGATGTATTTTCATTGTTACAAATTGAACATAACCCACAGGTTAAGAACCGCTGTCTTAAGCAATGAGGAGAGAGTCTGATACCAATAGCTTTTGGGACAAGGGTTACATACATGTCATTTATACCTATCACTCTGGAGCCCTCTCACCAGACTTCCTGCAAACCTGCAATCTGACGTTTGATATTGAGGCTCAGTGCTCAGTAAATCTGTGACACAGAAGGATATGGAGGGGCAACTGGGAGGTGCAGTGGAAAGAATACCAGCCCTGGAGTCAAAAAGACCTGAGTCCAAATCTGATCTCAGATAACTATTAGCTGTATGACCCTGGGCATGTCACTTAACCTCAATTACCTTAAAAAATAAAAGGATATGGAAATTGGGGGGGGGATAATAATAACTGACATTTATATAATAGCCTTAAGATTTGCACACTTTTACATGCATTATCTTATTTGTCCCTTACACCTATTACATCCTATGGGGGAGGTAATAGTATCATCCCTGTTTTGCAGATGAGGATATGAAGGTTTAGAGAAATTATATGACTTCCTCAGGGTCACACAATTTGAGTCTGGGGCAGGATTCAAACCCAGATTTTCCTCCTTCCAAATCTAGTTATCCATTAGTCCATGTTTCTTCTGATAATAAATTGTGATTAATCAATCAGGAATTGACCCACTAAAAATATGAGGGCTACTACACATGAAAGAATGCTCCAAAGCACTAATAATAAATAAGAGAAATGAAAATTGAAACAATATTGAGGTTTCATGTCATCCCCAGCAAATTTACTGTGTTGACAAAAGTTGGGAATAGTCAACATGAGAGTGGTTGGGAGAAGACAGGCACACTGGTGCATTGTTTGTTGAGACGTGAATTCCTATTGCCATTTGGGCAAACAACTTGGAATTCTGTAAATGAATTGACTAAAATGTCAGTTTGACCCAGAGATTCCATTAGTAGGTACATACCACATGGAAGTCATTGATGAGAAGCCAGGATCCATTTCCACCAAAATATGTGGAGCAGCGCGTTTTGTAGTAGCAAAGAATTGGAAACTAAGTAGGTGCCCATAGATTGGGGAATGGCTAAATAAATGGCAGTCTTGAATGGAATAGAACATTACTGTGCCTTGAGAGATACTGTATGTATTGAATACCAAGAAGACTTCCATGAATGGATGCAGAGTGAAGAAAGCACAGCCAAAAACCCCCGATAACATAATGACTACAGCATGTTAATGTAAAGAATCACACACAAAATAGTCTATAGCTGTTGTTTCCAAACCGAAAAGAACAAGCATGGCCCCAGCAAAGAGAAAGGAGATGATGCTACCCCTTCCTCCTTTGAAGAGGTGGGAAATCCATGGGTGTGGAATATTACATAGATTGTCAAATTTTTCCCCTTATGTATTGATTGGTCTTGCTGATTTTTTTTAATCTTTAAAAAAAATCTTTGTTATATAGGGTAACTCTCTGGATGAGAACAGGGAAGGGGAGAATTTAGGTAATATAAAGCCAAAATATAGAAATAAAAACATATTAAAATACACAAGACAACATAATTAGCAATTTTAACAAGAAGGTAAAATCAGATTTTGTTACAGGATCAAGCAGGAATAAAAACTGGGATATAGAATTTTAAGTAAAAGGGCCTTTATGGAAGTTTATAAAAGTATGTTTCACAGTTTTCCTGTCCCTTTGAAAGCGTCATTGAAATTACCCAGCTACCAATGGAGAGATAAAAGCTCTTCAAGAGAATCACCATCTCCCTGGCCATTCCATCGGCTACCAAGGACACCTAACTCAGGCATAGACTGTTCTGGGCACTGTGCTGATAAGTAATGATGATGGATTAGGGAGAGGCCGGATAGAAAGGCCCAAGGAACAGGAAACATAAAAGAGACAGGAATATGCCAGTGAATGGATGATTGGGAGGGAGCACAAGTGTGTCCTTGTGCTTTTGTGCATGTCTAGAGGGAGGGGTGGTTAACCAGCATCCAGAGCAAGGGTCAACCATGGACAAATTAGACCAAGGGGGGAGGGGGGGAAAGGGGAGGGACTCTGGACACCCAATGGGCAGTGTAAGAATATTGGGTGATAGGACAGAATGGAAATGAGCCACTCCTCAAATTGAAAAGTACAAGTTTGAGTGCAGGAACTCCAAGAAGCCTCCTGAACAATTATAACCCATGTGGCTTCTCTGAAGCTGCATTTTGCTGGCTCTTTATATCAAACTTGGTCACTATTTAAGTGCCCTCAAAGGGCATGGAGTCAGTAAGTTTCCTGTCGCTGGACAGGACGGTTTACAGACCTCACAGGTCATCCAGTCCAACCTCTTTATTTTACAGATAAGGAAAGTGACTAGTCCAAGATCTCAGAGACTGTGTCAGTGATGGGATTTGGACCCAGGTCCTCTGGCTCCAGAATCAGTGCCCTTTCCACCACGACACTCTATAGCCCACTTATCACTGGCTGGGGTAGAGGGAGGTTTCTTCCAACTCAGAATCTATGATTTCTTGACCATCAAGGCAATGAAAAGAAGTCTTCTTCCTTCCCTCCCTCCCTTCCGTTCTCTTTCCCTCCTTCCTTCCTTCCTTCCTTCTTTCCTTCTTTCTTTCCTTCTTTCCTTCCTTCCTTTCTTCCTTCTTTCCTTCCTTCCTTCTTTCCTTCTTTCCTTCTTTCCTTCTTTCTTTCCTTCCTTCCTTCTTTCCTTCTTTCCTTCTTTCTTTCCTTCCTTTCTTCCTTCCTTCCTTCCTTCCTTCCTTCTTTACTTCCTTCCTTCCTTCCTTCCTTCCTTCCTTCCTTCCTTCCTTCCTTCCTTCCTCCTTCCCTTCCTTTCTTCCCTCCTTCCCTCTTTCCTTCCTACCTTCCTTCTCTTCCTCTTCCTTCAAATTAAAGTCAGTTGATGACATTTGATTTTTTCAACAAGCCATTACTTTATATACCACCCCATTCCCATCCAATATCTTCCCCATAACTTAAAAAAAAATCAGCACAAAGACCAAAGATCACACCTGCTATTGTATGCCATTTACTTTACCCATCACCCCCAGTTTTTCCAAGGAAAGAAGAGAGGGGCATTGGGGAGCTTTCCTTTAGCCTGAGGAGCCTTCCCAGCCTCCCTAACAATCCCACTCCTTAGGCAGCTGCCCAAGCTCCTAAGGTCAAGTATTAGTGTGCTGTGCTGTCTTGTGCTTGGTTTGAGGTTTTAAGAGAGATTCAGGTGATTGTTTTCCCTGCTCTCCTTAATCTTCTCCCACAAATGAAATGTTGTCCTCCAGAGGTCATTGAATAAAGCTCTGGAATAAATACAATGAAGCTAGGGAGATGAAGGCATAAATCAGAGTAGACCAGCAAAGCCCACAGGAGCTGAGTGCTTTTTCTCTGCATTTAGGCATTCCCCTCCTTCACTCTGCTCCACCTTGTCTTTGGGATACATGGCCAGTCAGCTCAGGCAAGCGACCTGCACAGACCGCATGCTTTATGCTGAGATGCCAGGGATAAAGCTGCAGAGAAAGGGAGGCATTACGGAGGGATTTAAAGAGGAAATGACTCACAACCATTGTATGTCTGCTGCACATATCACTGAATTACTAAGAAACTGACTGAAGACTTCCAATTCTCAAGCCTCTGTTTAAAAAAAAATATGCCACTAAGAAGGTAAAGGGAGATAGCATAGTGCCTGGCATATAGTAAGAAATTCTCTCTCCCTCCCTTCCTATCTCTCTCTGTCTGTCTCTCATCCTGACTCTGTCTCTGTCTCTCTCTCTGTCTCTCTCTCCCTCCCTCCCTCTCTCTCTCTCTCTCTCTCTCTCTCTGTCTCTGTCTCTCTGTCTCTTTCTCTCTCTCTCTCTCTGTCTCTCTCTGTCTCTGTCTCTGTCTCTCTGTCTCTGTCTCTCTGTCTGTCTCTGTCTGTCTCTGTCTCTCTCTCTGTCTCTGTCTCTGTCTCTCTCTTTCTCTCTCTGTCTCTCTCTCCTACCCATCCATCTGCTGATCTGTCTACAGATCTCCCACCCCCTTCAAGCACGAGGACCAGACTCCCTTTCCCCCAGCACAACTGCATCTATGATTTGATCATCTTTTATGTTGCCGCTGCTCCTATGACCCCTCCAAACTGAATTTGCCCCAAACACAAGTCCCAGGTTATAACACTAAATAGATTTCTTCTTCTCACCTCCCAGGTCTCTTGACTCCAAAGCCTTTTCTTTCTACTTTGTTGCCTAACGACCTTTTCCCCAACAGAATATCATTGGTACCCTGGCCCGGTGCAGAGTCCTGAGTGGTAAACAGCTACTATGTGTCCTGGGGAAGACATGCCCCAGTTCAGCAAGAGGGAGTCAAGTCATGAATCCTTGGCCATGGAAATGTGCTGGAGAAAGGTGGAGGGGGAAAGGCAGAGGGTTGTTGGGAGAAAAGTAGAGGTTAAAAAAAAAAGCAGAGGTGGCACAGTGATTAGAACATTGGCCCTTGAATCAGGAGGATCCAGAGTTCAAATCCAACAACAGACAGTTAACACTTACTAGCTGTGTGACCTTGGGCAAGTCACTTAACTCTAACTACCCTACCTTCCCCTCCAAAAAGCAAAAAGAGCTATAATGGTGGACTTGACTTTTGCTCAGTGTCTGTGTTTCTTTTTATTACCTGTCAGATTGTTCCCCCACCCCATTGAATGATTCAATCAATTCAATAACCCCAGGAGATTTGTTCAGAGCCCTGAAATTTAAAAGGTTAAAAAACAGAACACCTGCATTCATTCAGCTTCTTACACACACCTGATTCAAAGCACCTTATTAGCAACAGGAAGCTGTCAGCTCATCTACATTGTTAATAATGTAAACTGCTCTAGGAACTCATTCTTTTTTCCTACTTAGCTGAATTTGTCTTGACTGTTTTTTGTATTGTTTTCATATCATGAAATGCAAGATTTGTTTGAGGGCTTTTTTGTGACTTCCCTAAGCACCACAGCAGCTAGTTATAGACCTGGTACCTACTCTACACCTGGCACTGTGCTGGATGGGGATATTCAACAGCAAAAATAAACATGGTTTCTAATCTTAAGGAAGGGCAGCTAGATGGTTCAGTGAGTGAATGGAGATCACTGGCCTGGAATCAAGAACGCCTGAGTTCAAAACTGACCTCAGATACTTACCAGCTAGCTGTGTGACCCTGGATGAGTCTTGTAACTCTGTTTCCTCAGTTTCCTCATCTGTAAAGTGAGCCAAAGGAGGAAATAGCAAACCACTCCAGTATCTCTGCCAGGGAAACCCCGAAAGGGATCATAAAGCGTCAGACATGACTGAAATGACTGAACTGCCACCGCAGCTAGGAAGTCAGTTCTAACATGTTTACCTACATTATTTCTGACATGTCTCATTTGATCCTTGCAACAACCCTGGGAGGATGGTAGTGCCAATCTGTGTGCGTGTGACTTTGGACAGGCCACATTCACTCACTTTTTTTTTTGGAGGGGGGAAAGCAGGGCAATTGGGGTTGAGTGACTTGCCCAAGGTCACACGGCTAGTAAGCCTTAAGTGTCTGAGGTGAGGTCGGATTTGAACTTGGGTCCTCCTGACTCCTGGATTAGTGCTCTATTCACTGCGCCACCTAGCTGCCAGCACATTAACTGACACATCCTGTTACCTTATCTATAAAATGGGTTTAATAAATGGTAGGGATTAGAATTGTAAGGTCTTTTGCTCCCGGTCTTTGTGTACTCTAAGAATCAACATTTTGTACCTTTTCATACCTTCTTACTTAACTTAGTACTTGCAAGAAGGTGGAGGAGTATGGGATGGAAATTTCCTTAGGGAAGGGAAAGAGAGCCAGGGATTAGCTGGCATCTTGCTTTCCTAAACCAGGAAAGAACGCTAGGTAGTTTCCTGGACCCTCCTTTAGAAGAGATCAGGCAGTATCTTGTTTATCCTCAACTCAACAGCGAATGTGTGCCCTTTCCCACATTTTGTTATGTTCACCATCTGTCTATTTCTCTGAAGTTACTGGTAGTAAAAACCTTTAGAAAACCTCAAAAAGTCTATGTGCTTGCTTCAAGTGAAGGCAGTCTGCTGGAAAAAACAGTGGCCTGGGAGTGGGAAGACCTTCATCCTAATCCTGGTCCTGCCATTAATTTACTGTGTGACCTTGGACAAATCACCTCCCTGAGCTCCAATTATGTCTCCTCCAGAAGGAGGATGGCTTCAAGTAGATAATCTCTAAGGTTCCCTTCCATTGTGTTAAGCACTTTTAGCAAATACTTAATGAAGGAAGGAAGGAATGACTAATGTTCTATCATTGGGAACTGGGAGACTTCAGCTCTGTCTTCAGTGGACAGAGCAGAGAAAACCCAAGTGAAAGAATGGGATGAGCAAAATGTCATCTGGTCCAGGGTATACTCAGAGAAAAAGACAAGTCACCCAGGAACCTAGAAGAGGCCCCAGGAGTTCCCCAGTAATGCTTACCACTTACCTTTCAACACAACCTACTTTTCAAATTCATTAATTTATTTTATGCAATTGTCATTAATACCCCTGTGAGGTGGGTGGTGCGATAAATATTCCCACTTGATAAATGAATAAAACTGAGACAAAAATAAATTCAGCTGCCAGAGGCACTGTGGAAAGACCTCAGGGACACTAGGAAAGCCTTTTCTCCCCAGTCTAAAAATATTGCACTGTGGCAGGGTCTACCTAGTCTACTTATGGGTCAAGCCAACCCCAGGGGTTCATGATTTAACATTGGAATTGCTGGTGTTTGCGGTACGCCCTTCTTGTAACTGAAATGTTTTTAAACTGTGGAAATATCCTTCTGTAACCTCACTGCTTCTTTTTTTTTCCCCCTAAATTATACAGTAGGCAGAACTGAATTGTTCTCCTTTGAGAAAATAAGACTTTGCTTTTGTCCAATTTTGTCAGTTTTTTTTTCTTCTCCTGCCTGCCAGCTTCATGTGCAATGGAGAAGTCTGGTTCAGTGAATATAAAGGTTCCTTCCCGAGTGGTTCCTAGCAGACACCTTAATGAACCCTCAAGCCAATAAATGTGATCTCCATCACCTCAAAATGATTCTGGGGTCATGATGTCCCTATTCTGTGCCCAGTCCTCTATTTCTTAACCAAGCTTTTTCTAATCAGGCCCAAGACCAATGATAATAGACCAAAGTCTATAGTTGGGGGTAAATGAATGAGATGACAGCACCCCCCCCTTCCCACATGTGCCATTGTCCATTCTTCCTAACTTACTCTTAAATACCTTGACCATGTAATCTTATAACCACTCGAAATTTGATTATTCACAGTTCTGGAGATGATGAAAGATGTAGATAATCCAAAATTATATATAATGAAAACACATTAATATTTGATCTGGATGCTTTGGAATGAATTTGTTTTTATTTATGGAGTGAATATAGAAACATTTTGGTTGTGAGGGCAGGGAGGAAAAAAGACAAAAGTTACTACATTTACAAGTTGTTGGGTTTTTTTGCTTTTTTTTTTTGGAGGGCAGTTGGGGTTAAGTGACTTGCCCAAGGTCACACAGCTAGGTTTTTTTGTGTGTGTGTGTGTTAAGTGTCTGAGACTGGATTTGAACTCAGGTACTCCTGACTTCAGGGCCAGTGCTCTATTCACTGCGCCACCTAGCCACCCCTTACATTTACAAGTTTTAACAAGAATTTTTACATTTTGCTCCTAAATTGATATATGTAGAAACTAGAAGAATTTCCTACCCCCCCCAACTTTACCAGTGCCTTTACAATTTTGATAAATGAAGACTCAAATATGATTCAAGGTAACCCAGGAAAGCAACAAAATGCTAGAAGTTAATGGAAGTTAAGATAAGAATTTAAACTGAAAGAAAAAGAATTCAAAGAAAGCGTTAAGATGCCTAAAGGTTTCTCTATCCAGCTGGCTAAGTGTGGCTGACTGGGGTTTGCATCATGAAAGAGCTGACATCCCACAGACAGCAGCAGAAGAATAGTAGCATTTTAGCAGAGATGTACAAATACAATAGAAAAAAGCTACTCACTGTGAAGAAAAGCAAAAGGGAACGTGAAAATATTAGCAGAGGAAATGATGATGCGCACGTCCTTCCATATACAGTCCATGACCAAGAGTATAACTTGCCTGTGTTCCCTGGCCACACATGTTTCCTATGTATGTGCCCCCTTGTCTATGTTTTCCAATCATCTGTATTCCCTGTGTGTGTCTGATTAAATTGTCTTTTACTCTGAACTATTGTGTCCTAGGGTTGGTCTAGAAAAGAAAACTCATCAAAGGAGTCTTCTTAGCTAATTTTTAGCATATACTGACCCATAAAGTGACTTGAATGGATAGCTTTATGGAGGCTAGAAGCCCTGAGTGCTGTACTTAGCATTTATATATCATAATAATTTATATTTATAATTTATATTTATATATTCCCATTTTCAGAAGAGGGAACCGAAATTCAGAGAGCTTCAGTAACTTACCCATAGCCTCACAGCTAGTAATTACCAATGAAAGAATTTGAACTTTAGTTTCTCCTGAAACTAAATCCCATGCTTTTCTAGGATACCACACTGCTTCTCTGTATGAGCATGTCTTTTTGAAAGCGAATTTTGCCAAAAGAAATAGGAAACACAAAAACAAAGGAATCTTGGCTTTAGAGAACAGATAAGGAAAGGAATTTCTTTTCTTCCCTTGTAGAGGTGGGGGACTATCCGTGTAAACCCTTGCATATGATGTCAGGCAGCGTTCTGTTACTTGGTTTTGCTTAACTGCTTTTTTCTGGTACATGGAAGAACATATTTGTGGAGAGAGAGCTGGATTAGATGTTATGTAAAAACAAAGACATCAGTAAAAAAATTTTTTTTAAAGGAAATAAAGACAAACAAGTAAGGAATCTTAAGGAAAAAAGAAAGAAAGAAAGAAAGCAAATAGCCATACTAAATGATAGAATAAACAATATTTGGATGGCTCAAACTTTTCACCTTCTATCAGTACTTTCTTATACCTATTTAATTCTTTCTAGCCTCTCTGTGCTGAAGATTGATCCCATTTCTCTCTCAGCCTGTTGCAAAGCACTCAGTTAAGCATAGCTGTTCTCTCTTAAAACACGAAACAAAGGAGGTGGTTCAGTTTCCAAATTTCAAAAGACTTTCCTGGAAAGTTACATGTAAGGTCTATTGAGAACACAGGAGGTGTCAACAAAGCAACTAATTAAGCAAAGAAAGCACTTAGAAAAATGTACCAGCAAGATTTGCTGCAGATGGTTCTATTAACTCCTCCCTACCCCTGTCTCCAAATGTTTGTCTGACCAAGCTTTCTTTGAGTATAGATCATAACTCAGAAATGATTGTTTTTCCTTGAAAGGAAAAAAAAACCCAGGTATAGACTGAACAATAACAAAATTATGCGTTTTGTTGAAGCCACATGGGAAATGTGGCCTAAAATCAATACAATATATTACATTTGAGAATTGACTTTTATCTTACTCTTTGTGTTATTCTCTTTCCCTCCCTCTCTCTCTGTCTCTCTCCCCCCCCCTCTCTCTCTCTCTCTCTCTCTCTGTCTTTCTGTCTCTCTCTGTCTCTGTCTCTCTGTCTGTCTCTCTCTGTTTCTGAAACTAGAGTGTAAGCTTCCCAAGGGCATTAACTGTTTATGTCTTCCATTGTACCTAGGACAGTGCTAGGTCCTTCGTAGAAATTCAGTTCTTGCTGTTAACTGACCAATGTAGCATGATGAAACCTGGAGATTATTCTCTGAGGATTAACAGCTGACATCAGTTATTATGTCTGAGGATGAAAAATCCATAAACTTGGAAATCAGGTCTGAGTTCTAATCCTTGGAGGAAAAACTTGCTTTTGGATTTTTGCAGGCTCTCTCTTGGTCAAATGAGTTTGTTCCCTGAGTATGCCTGTATGGCTTTAGCCTACTCCCTGGCTGAATAGTAAAAATAATCTTTCTGATTCCTGTATGAGAAGTAGAGCAGATACATATAACTTGGAAGTTCCTGGGCTTGAGGAGAAATGTTCTGAATGGACCCTAGAACCTGAAGATGCAAAATTCAGAATTCCGGCAGACCCCAGTTGTCCTACCCAACCCAATCATGGCAGCTGCCATTAAGACAGTCTCAGCCCACTTCTAAGGGCAGGAAATGCTTTGGAGGGTCATAAGCATTATTTGCATATGATTTACATATGTCCACATTGACTCAGCTATGGTTCTCCTTTCTTAGAGACCATCCAAGTTAGAATGTTATTATTCCCTTGTGTGTGTGTGTGTGTGTGTGTGTGTGTGTGTGTGTGTGGAGGGGGGGGTTCTTACATCTTGTTTTTTATTATTGTATTTTTAAAAATTATAAGTGAAATTTTTTAGCTTTTATTTTTTTAAAAATTTGAGTTCCAAATTCTCTCCCTCCTTCCCTTTCCTTCCCCCCTATTGAGAAGGCGAGTAATTTAATATAGGTCATACATCTGCAGTCATGCAAAACATATTTCCATATTAGTCATGTTGTGAAAGAAAACAGACCAAAAAACCCAAAAACAAAACAAGAAAAATAAAGCTTTTCTTTTTTTTCTCAAAAAAGTATGCTTTTCTCTGCATTCAGATTCCATCAGTTCTTTCTCTGGAGGCTGATATCATTTTTCATCATGAGTCTTTTGGAATTATCTTGGATCATTGTATTGCTGAGAAAAGCTAAGTCATCCATAGTTGATTATCATATAGTGTTGCTATTACTACCCACAATGTTCTGGTTCTGCTCACTTCACTTTTTTTTCTTTTTTTTCCTTTAAATTAATTAATTTAATTTTCGTTTTCAACATTTATTTCCATAAACTTTTGAGTTTTAAATTTTCTCTGCCTCCCTCCCCTCCCCTCTCCTCAAGATGGTACGCAATCTGATAAAGGTCTACATATATATTCTTGTTAAATATATTTTCACATTAGTCATGTTGTAAAGAAGAATTAGAATGAATGGGAGAAACCACAAGAAAGAAAAAACAAAATAAAGCAAAAAAAAAGGGAGAGAGAGGAAATAGTATGCCTCAATCTTCATTCAGACTTCATAATTCTTTCTCTGGATGTGGATGGCATTTTCCATCTAAGTCTTTTGGACTTAGATCCTTGCATTGCTGGGAAAAGCTAAGTCTATCAAAGTTAGTCATCGCACAATATGGCTATTACTGTCCACAGCGTTCTCATTTCTGCTCATTTTACTCATCATTTCATATCAGTCTTTTAAGGTTTTCCAGAAATCCACCTGCTCATCATTTCTTATAGTACAATAATATTCCATTACATTCATATACCACAACTTGTTCAGTCATTCCCCAATTGATGGGCATCCCCTCAATTTCCAGTTCTTTGCCACCACAAAAAGAGCTGCTACAAATATTTTTGTACATATGAGTACTTTTCCCATTTTTATGATCTCTTTGGGATACAGTCCTAGTAGTGGTATTGCTGGGTCAAAGAGTATGCACATTTTTATAGCCCTTTGGGCAAAATTCCAAATTGCTCTCCAGAATGGTTGGGTCAGTTCACAACTCCACAAACAATGCATTAGTGTTTCAATTTTCCCACATCTTCTCCAATATTTATTGTTTTCTGGTTTTGTCATGTTAGCCAATCTGATAGGTGTGATGTGGTATATCAGAGTTGTTTTCATTTGCATTTCTCTAATCAATAAAGATTTAGAGTAGTTTTTCATATGATTATAGATAGGTTTAATTTCTTCCTCTGAAAACTGCCTTTTCATGTCCTTTGACCATTTATCAATAGGGGAATGTCTTGTATTCTTATAAATTTGACTCAGTTCTCTATATACTTTAGAAATGAGGCATTTATTAGAGACACTGGTTATAAAACTTCTTTCCCAATCCTCTGTTTACCTCCTAATCTTTTTCAATTTAATGTAATTAAAATTATCCATTTTGCACTTCATAATGTTCTCTCTCTCTTGTTTGGTCATAAATTCTTTTTTTAAATTAAATTTATTTTTTGTTTTCAACATTCATCTCCACAAGATTTGGAGTTACAAAGTTTCTCCCCATCTTTCCCCTACCTCCGACCCCAAGACAGTGAACCTATTGAGTACCCCATTCTTCCAATCTGCTCTCTCCTATATCGTCCTCCATACCCCCTCTAACTTTCTAGTAGGGAAAGGTGGATTCCTATACCCCAGTGCCTGCATATCTTATTTCTCAGTTGCATGCAAAAATCAATTTTTTTGCAGCATTTGTTTTTAAAACTTTGATTTCCAGATTCTTTCCCTTCTTCCCTCCTCACCCATCCCCACTAGGACAATAAGCAATTCAGTATAGGTTGTACATGTGTAGTCATGCAAAACATTTCCATAGTAGTTATATTGTGGAAAACTAACCACATTTCCCTCCATCCTATCCTGCCCCCCATCCATTTCATTCTCTACCTTGACCTTGTCACTTTTCAAACATGTGCTTCTAAATACTCTTTCCCCCAACCTGCCCTCCCCTCCATCATCCCCCCTCTTATCCCCTTCCTCCCCGCTTTCCTGTAGGGCAAAATACCCCAATGAGTGTGTATGCTATTCCCTCCTTAAGCCAAATTCAATGAGAGTAAAGTTGACTCATTCCCTTTCACCTTCCAGCTCTTCCCCTCGACTGTAACAGTTTTCTCTTGCCTCTTTTGTGCAAGAGATAATTTGTCCTATTCTATCCTTCTCTCATTATATTCCTCACTCACCTCTTAATTTTATTTTTTAGATATCAACCCTTGCCCTCTATGTATACATGTACACACATATACACACATATACACACACTCACATACACATCTATACACATATACACCCTCCTATACATACCTATACACACACACACAAATATGCATATATATTCCCTTCAACTGTCCTCATACAGAGAAAAGTCTAATGAGTTACAATTATCATTTTTCCATGTAGGAATGTAAATAAATCAACTTTAATAGCTTCCTTATTTTTCCTGTTTACCTTCTCATGCTTCTCTTGCTTCTTGTATTTGAAAGTCAAATTTTCTGTTCAGCTTTGTTTTTTTTTTATCAAGAATACTTGAAAGTCCTCTATTTCATTGAATGATCATTTTTTCCCCTGAAGCATTATATTCAGTTTTGCTGGTGATTCTTGGTTTTAATCCTAGTTCTTTTGACCTCTGGAATATCATATTCTAAACCCTTCAATCCCTTAGTGTAGCAGTTGCTAGGTCTTGTGTTATCCTGATTGTGTTTCTACAATACTCAAATGATTTCTTACTGGAAACTTGTAATATTTTCTCCTTGACCTGGGAACTCTGGAATTTGGCTGATATTCCTAACAATTTTCTTTTTGGGATCTTTTTCAACAGGTGATTGGTGAATTTTTTCCATTTCTATTTTGCCCTCTGGTTCTAGAATATCAGGGCAATTTTCCTTGAAAATTTCTTGAAGAATGATTTCTAGGCTCTTTTTTTGATCATGGCTTTCAGGTAGTCCAACAATTTTTAAATTCTCTGTCCTGGATCTATTTTCCAGGTCAGTGGTTTCACATTGCCTTCTATTTTTTCATTTGTTTGGATCTCTATTATAGTATCTTGATTTCTCATAAAGTCATTAGATTCCATTTGTTCCAATCTAATTTTGAAGGAATTATTCTCTTCAGTGAGTTTTTGAAATTTCTTTTCCATTTGGCAAATTTGGTTTTTTAAGGCATCCTTCTCCTCATTGGCTTTTTGAGCCTCTTTTGCCAATTTGAGTCAGTCTATTTTTTAAGGTGTTATTTTCTTCAATATATTTTTAGGTCTTCTTTAGCAGGCTGTTGACTCACTTTTCATGATTTTCTTGAATCATTCTCATTTCTCTTCCCAATTTTTCCTCCACTTCTCTTACTTGATTTTCAAAATCTTTCTTGAGCTCCTCCATACCCTTTAACCAATTCATATTTTTCTTGGAAGCTTTTGATGCAGGAGTTTTGACTTCATTGATTTCTGGTTCCATGTTTTGATCCTTTTTGTCTCCAAAAAAAGGATTCTATAGTCTGTTTATGCTTCCTCTACTTGCTCATCTTGTCATCCAATTACTTGACTTTTGAGCTCTATGCTTCAATATAACTTTGATTCCAGAGTGGAGCAAGCTATGTGCCAAATTGCTGGGGGTTTTGCAAATGCTGTCAGAGGTCTGAGGAAGGCACCCTCTTTAGAGACACCCCAAGTTCTGGCACACTGCCACACACCCCAGGACCAGCACCCAAGAATGTGATCCAGAGCCAAGCATGTCAAAGCAAGATTAGCTACCCTCTGAATGGTCACTTGGTGCCCCTACAATCTGAAGGCCAGGAGCTCCAGATGCAGCCATATGGCAGCAGTTGCAGCCACTGTAGCTCTGCCACTTCTTGCCCTGGGGGCAGGGGCCAGACTGTGCTCTTCTGTCACCTGGTTCCAAAAGAGTTCCCCAATGACCGTTTACTTCCTCTTTTGTGTTTATGGGTTGAGAAGTCTGGAAACAGCCACAGCTGCTAGTGATTCACTCTCCTTAAGTGTTCTCTGGCTATTCTGTGCCACTGGTCAGGGCCATCTTGTGGCAGGAACCATGCAGCTCATGGGGAGCTGTGCTTGGCTCTCAGCCCAGTGCCATAGACCTTTCCTGTTGGCCTGCTTGGCTGCCCTCAGTAGATTTGTTTCCCTCTGTCACTTTGTGGGTTCTGTAGCTCCAAAATTTGTTTAGAGTCATATTTTACAGGTATTGGAGGTGGTTGGAGCCAGAGCCCAGCAGAGTTCCTATTTCTATTCCTCTATCTTGGCTCTGCCTCTCTTGGTCATAAATTCTTCTGTTCTCCATAAATTTGACACGTAAATTATTCCAGTTTGCTTATAGTATCATATCTAAATCATATACCCATTTTGACTTTATTTTGGTATATGGTATAAGATGTTGGTCTTTTCTCAGTTTCTATCATACTATTTTCCAGTTTTCCCAGTAGTTTTTGTCAAATAGTGAGTTCTTATCCCAGAAACTGGGGTCTTTGGGTTTATCAAATAGTGATTACTATGGTCATTGACTATAGTATCTTATGTGCCTAACCTATTCCAATGATACACCACTTTATTTATTAACCAATACAAAGTAGGTTTGAGGATTGCTGCTTTGTAATACAATTTAAGATCTGTTATGGCTAGGTCACCTTCCCTAGCATTTCTTTTCATTAATTCCCTTGATAGTTTGCACATTTTGTTCTTCCAGATGAATTTTGTTATTATTTCTTCTAGCACCATAAAATAAATTTTTTGATAGCTTGATTGGTATGGCACTGAATAAGTAAATTAACTTAGGTAGAACTGTCTGCCCGTGAGCAACTGATGCTTTTCCAATTATTTAAATCTGATTTTATTTGTGTGAAGAGTGTTTTGTAATTGTGTTCATACAGTTTCTGGGTTTGTTTTGGCAGATAGATTCCAAAATATATTATAATGTTTACCATAACTTTAAATGGAATTTCTCTTTCTATCTCTTGCTGTTAGGCTTTGTTAGTAATAATACAGGTAATTTATGTGGGTTTATTTTATATCTGTAACTTTGCTGAAGTTATTATTTCAAGCATTCTCTAGAATTTCAAGATTCTCTAGGATTCTCTAAGTATATCATCATATCATTTACAAAGAGTGAAACTTAGTTTCTTCTTTGCCTATTCTAATTCTTTCATCTTCTATTCTTTCTCTTATTGCTAAAGCTAATGTTTCTTGTACCATATTGAATAATAGTGTGATAATATACATCCTTGTTTCACCCTCAATCTTTTTGGAAATGCTTCCAGCTTATCCCCATCACATATAATGCTTGCTGAAGGTTTTAGGTATAACTTCACTTTTCATCAGTTCATGTAAGTCTTCCCAGGAATTTTTTGAAGGCATCCTGCTTGTCATTTTGTATAGCACAATACTCCATTACAATCATGTACTACAACTTGTTCAGCCATTCCCCACTTGATGAGTATCCTCACAATTTCCAGTTCTTTGCCACCACCAAAAGAGCTCCTATAAATATTTCTGTGCATAAAGGTCTTTTCCTTTCTTTCCTTCTTTCTTTTCCTTCCTTCCTTCCTTCCTTCCTTCCTTCCTTCCTTTCTTCCTTTCTTCCTTCCTTCCTTCCTTCCTTTCTGCCTTCCTTCCTTCCTTCCTTCCTTTCTGCCTTCCTTCCTTTCTGCCTGCCTTCCTTCCTTCCTTCCCTTCTTCCTTCTTTCTTTTTGTCTTTGGGGTACAGACATGGGAGTGGTATTGCTGGGTTAAAGAGTATGCACAGATTTATAGCCTTTGGGGCATAGTTCCAAATTCCTTTCCAAACCAGTTCACAACTCCACCAACAATTCATTAGTATCCCAATTTTTTCACATCCTTCCAACATTGGTCATTTTCCTTCTTTGTCATATTAGCCAATTTGATAAGTGTGAGATGCTACCTCAGAGATGTCTTAATCTGCATTACTCTAATCAATAATGGTTTAGAACATTTTCTCCTATGACTATAGATAGTTTTGATTTGGTTCTTGAATCTTTTAAAACAAAACAAATTTCTCTATTCTTTGCAACCCACTCTCAGTAGGTCAGAGGCCTGCCTTCCCTTTGGAGAGGACCTGTGGAGACACAGATGAAGTACCAGGCCAAGAAGTTATGAGAGCTGGTGAGGGCCACAAAGGATGTCTTTCTTAGGATGTTGTTTTGGAGAATAACTAGTGTTTTTATATTGCTTTAAGACAGGCGTAGGGAAGCTGTCACTTCAAGGCCCCATGTGGCCCTCTAGATCCTCAAGTGCAGCCCTTATGGGGCTAATGGGGGAATCTGTGGAGTTTAATAAATATTCTTATTAATGGCTCACATTTATGTAGCACTTTAAGGCTTGCAAGGGGCTCTATCGGTATGACTGCTGAGGGACTTGAAGGGAGTATCTTTTCCTCATTCCTTCCTCCCCATCATCATCTCTGACTCTTGCCTTTACTCACTCAATACATTTAACAAATACGGATTGAATACTTGCCAGCCTCTCCCATCTCTAATCTATCATTGACCCAACATCCAAAGGGATATTTCTGAAGCACACAGCCCTGATAATGTCAAATTTTCCTTTTGGAGGCAATCAGGGCTAAATGACCTGTCCAAGTTCACACAACTAGTTAAGCGTTGTGTCTGAGGTGGGATTTGAACTCAGGTCCTCCTGACTCCAGGGCTGTTTCTCTATTCATTGCACCACCCAGCTGACATCATGTCAATTTTCTACAGCAGGGGTGTCAGACACCCTGATGGGCTACATACAGCCCACAACACTCCTAGGCGGGGTCCAAACCAGATGCAAATACAATTCCTATATGATTTTAATGTGATGATATATTAATTAAAAAGAAATAAATGAAAGAAAGTAAAAATAAATGAATAAATAAAAATATGTAAACATGTAGTTTTCTAATTCAATATGTGACTTACTGGGATTGTTAGGTATGAATTAGTGGTCCTGTTTCTATTTGAGTTTGATGCTGCTACTCTAGAGGCACAATAAACCTCAGTGGCTCCCCATTAACTCCAGAGTCTTGTTATATTATGGCTTTGAAAAGGTAGGGAAATAAAACACCCCAGAAAAACGGGGTGTTCCAGGAAGCCTACTACAGCTAGTAGCTTTACCCAGGAGCCTGAAGAGTCATACAGGGCTTGTAATGAATGAATGAGTGAGTGAAAATTAATCATGAATGAAGTTATGAATGCATGAGTGTACGTATTAATCACATGCTGTTTGCCTAGTACCATGTATTTGGAGATACAGACACAAAAGGGAGACAGTTTCTGCTCCGTAAGAGTTTATACCCTAGCAGAGGAAAAACAACACTCTATGGAGGGGAGAGGAAGTAAACATTTATATAGAACACCTACCATGGGCCAGGCACTGTGCTAAGTGCATTTCAAATATCATCTCATTTGACAAAGGAACTAGGAAACTTTTCTATGTTCCAGGTTATCAGGGAGGAAATATGCTATGAAATCATTTTTATGAAACCTCTGGCCCCAGATGTCTGCACAGAGACTCAGCAGTGGACCATTGGTAATGGGGATATTCTTATGGAAGATCACAGCAGATTAGATAAAATAAGTAATGAGGTAAAGAAGTGCTTAAAAGACAAAACATTGCTTTTTAAAAAGTGGTCTGGAAAGGGAAATAACTTGAAGAGGCAGATCTATGTAATCTGTGTTACAAAGTTAAAAGAGAAAGAGAATGAAGGAAGGAAAGAAGATGCACTGAAACCTCAGAGCTATGTAATAGAGATGAAGCAGCTTCTCCAGGGAAAAGGAATTATGATGAGGATTCATGGAAGCCATGGGGGAAGAAGTCATCCCATACTGGTCAAAGGAAGGAGAGATGACATGTGATGCTTGATGACTGTCTACTGGGGAGCAGTGAGATGCCATTTCTTGATCTGTCACAAATGACGGGTAGCTATTCTGTCTTGAAAATCTGGGATAGGGGTGACTAGGTGGCACAATGAGTAGAACACCGGACCTGGAGTCAGGAGGACCTGAGCTCAAATCTGGCCTCAGACACTTGACACACTTGCTAGCTGTGTGACTTTGGGCAAGTCACTTAACCCCAACTGCCCTCCAAAAAGCAAAAAAAAAAAAATCTGGGGTAAGATGGACTCTCTAGATTTGTCAGTTTCCTTGATGTCTTAGTAACAAGGCTTTATCAGAGATATTTGATGCAAATATTTTTCCACCTAATCTTTACCTTCTCTTTTTCTGGTTTGCTGATTTTGTTCATGTAAAAGTTGATTTTTAAATAATTCTGTGCAATTTAACCAAACAATTGTTATTATCATTATTTTTTGTGTCACCTCTTTGTTTGGTTAAGAATTCTCCCTCCTAGGGGCAGCTAGGTGGTGCATTGAATAAAGCACTGGCCCTGGAGTCAGGAAGTCAAATCTGGCCTCAGATGTTTCACACTTACTAGCTGTGTTACTCTGGGCAAGTCACTTAATCTGAATTGCCTTAAAAAAAAAAAGAATTCTCTCTCTTGTCCTAACTTTGAAAGGCACCTGATCCTACTTCTCTGTCTCTGTCTCTGTCTCTCTGTCTCTCTGTCTCTCTGTCTCTCTCCCTAACTTCAGTGTTCAGTATCATGTCCATTTTTAGCTTATTGTGTTATCTGGTGCAAGTTTATGGTCTAAACACAATTTCTGCAATATCTCCAGAACTGTCAAAGCTGAAGACCATTCCCCACTTTTTGAGGATTCCCATGGAAATAACTGATATTTCTAGAAGAATCCTATGAAGCAGTGGTTCTCAACCTTCTTAATGCTGCAACCCTTTAATACAGTTCCTCATGTTGTGGTGACCTCCCCCCCCAACCATAAAATTATTTTCATTGCTACTTCATAACTGTAATGAATCATAATGTAAATATCTGATCTGCAGGATGTATTTTCACTGTTACAAATTGAACATAACCCACAGGTTGAGAACCGCTGCTATAAAGCATTGTTAATGACTGCAAAGTTCTAGGCAAGAAATAGAAGACCTTAAGGGCACAAGTGATATTTTTAAAATTAATGTTGCTCAATTGAAGGTGAATTTCATAAATAATTTAGTTAGGAGATGATGTCTGAGAATAGAATTTGAATTTTTAGGCCATGACATAAGATACAGCAACGGTGAGCTCTTAGAGAGAGATGAAGTACATATGAGAGTTAGCAAGAAAAATTTTTTCACCAAAATTCTTATGATTCTGATCAAGGACTTTAAAGTGAAAATGGAAGGATAAAAATTCCTACATTTATCTGCTAAGCCTGATATGCGTAGCATTATATTATGACATGGGAAGAATAGTAGAAGAAGACCAATAATTTTCAGAGAACTGTCAGTCAATTAAAATTCATTAAGTGCCTACTATGTGCCAGGCACCGTACTAAGCACTATTCAAGAAGACACTGGCCAGGGAGGACAGAAATAAAACCTCTGGCCCCAGATGTCTGCACAGAAACTCAGCAATGGACCATTGGTAATGGGAATATTCTTATGTAAGATCACAGCAGATTAGATAAAATAACTAATGAGGTAATATATATTGAGAAGGTAAATTTCCAAATAAACTTCCCTGAGATCCAAGAACTAAAGGTGAAAAATTTGGAAGAATGCATTTTAGTAAGGATCTACTGAGGTAGAAACAATAGTAATATATTCACAGTAGTATATGACAGGCTATGGTGAGGGGGGAAGAGAGAGGGAGAGAGAAAGAGAGAGAGAGAGAGAGAGAGACAGAGAGAGAGACAGAGAGACAGAGACAGAGAGAGAGACAGAGAAAGAGAGAGACAGAGAAAGAGAGAAACAGACAGAGACAGACAGAGAGACAGAGAGAGAGAAGAAGAGAGGGGGGAAGGGTGAGGGAGAGAGAAGAAAATACTGCAAGTTCTGCTCTTCCTGTCTGCTGGAAGTCTTTCTGGTAAAAACCGAAGCAATGCTTATCCTGGGCTTACCTTAATGATGATACAAACCTCTAAAAAGTAGAGGCAGTGATAAAAATTGCAATTTTGGATCTGATTCTGATCAATAAGGCAAATCTAATTGTTAGAGAAGAAATGATGAGAAGCTGGATAAGCTCTAAATCTATGATCTTATGATTTTGGGAACATGATTATTCCCTCTTAGGATTAGTGATAGAGGAGGAGAAAATAGAATATCATCTGAAGAACCCCTTAAATATAGGGAGGGAAGATTTCAAAGAGTTCAGAGAAAGGATTATCTGATGTCAGGAGAAGTCAGAAAAAGGCAGAAGGAAAAAAAAAACCAAGCATCTCATTCAATCAAAGGCTAGAATCCCATGGCCTAAAATACTCTAGAGACTATTGGTCCAAGAGGGATGCAAAACTCTCAAAAATTAAACTTTGATGACACAAACAATTCCAATGGATAAAACAAAGGTGGATCAACAACAACAAAAAACAAATTAGAAGAAAAAAAGGAGGAATAGTAAGTATAAAGAGCCAGATATATATTCACAGGACATACACTGGCTGACTTTGATGAGTAAAGGAGTCGGGGGGATGCTTCCATTCCAAGCAGGGATAGAATAACTAGGGTGTGATCCATATAAGCCCACAGAGGGGGACTCTGAGCTCAAGCTGTTCCAGTGCTCTGTCTCTGTGCAGGTGCTCGCAAGATCTCTTCTAAGTCGTGAGTTTCATTTCAGTTCCTCTGAATTTATGCAGTCGGGACTTGCCTGCCTCCCTCTGCCTTCCATCTTTCCCTATTACTATCCCAGCCCAGGCTCATGCCAGTCTAGTCTAAGGGATATGAATGCATTTCCTACAATAAATAATAACACGGTTTACACTCACCCCTCTCCCACTGAGACCCTAATCTTCTTTCCTCATAAACAGAATGTATTTCACTGAAGAAGAATCTAAATGAATCAAGCACAGGCTTAGAAATCCTGAGAAGCAGGGGTACCCTCGGGCAGTGTTTCAAACTTCAACTTCCTAGCATTCTCTACTGCAGTGAAATATGAATTAAACAATGTTGGTTTTGAAACTCCTGAGCTGGGACATTTTGCTGATCCCTATTAGACTGTAAGCTTCTTGAGGGCAGAGGGGTTGTTTTGGCATTTCCTTTGGTGCCTAGCATAGTGCCTACAGTAGGCACTTAATAAATGCTTGTTGACATGATTATGCTTTTCTCACTTTCCTGTATCCTGTGTTCTATATTTTGTTCTCTACTTTCACAATAGGAACAGACACACCCACAATCTATTTGTAGAAGAGTGTTATCATCCCTGTCTCACAACGTTCTGTCTGGTAAGTCAGGTGAAAGCTCTCTACTTCTGACTGCTCTCAACACCTAACCACTGCCTGGGAAAACTGGTCTGCCACAGGAAACTTCAACTAGCTGGAGAGAGGGTGAAGTATTATAGTGTCTGGCATATTTCTCATCTGTCTTCCTCTGGTATCTTCCATTGTCTTCCTGGAAAGCAGAGGCTGACTCTTTTTCAAACATCTCCCCCATAGTGCAACATTTGAACAACCTGAGGCCGTTGGATTTATGCTAAATGCTCAGGGCAATTCCTTCTGTCCTTCTTGCTTTTATCCGGTGTCAGGAGAAGTCAGGAAAAGGCAGGATAAAAAACAAACAAGCAAGCATCTCAATCAGAGGCTACAGATTTCAAAAATACACGTAAAGGGAACAAAAAAGAAAAAAGGACAGATAAAAAAAGTGTCACAGTCATTGTGGTACAGTGCAGTCATTGAACAATGTCACTGTGACTGGTACTGAATACTAAAGACAACGTAAAAAGGTGGGGGTTGCTGTTGTTTTAGCTATGTTAGGGTATGAGAAAGATCAAATAATTCTGCGGAAATCAGGAGTCTTAGAACGCTTAGGTCTGTCTAGCCAAAACAACATACAAAATTTATTAGGTAGGGACACTGTTCTAGACACTGGGGTTACAAAGTCAAATAAATGAAATAGTCTCTGCCCTCAAGGAGCTAATATTCTACTGAAATCCCAATTCCTGGGACAAGCTGGTGCTAGAGTTGAGGCTTCTAGTCCCAGGCAACATATGGCTACAACCCTCTTCTGACTTTAGTTTCATCCCAGCGACACAGCGTTAGACTAAAAATAGATATTTCATTTACATATGCTTCTTTTTTTTACATTTAATTTTAATTTTTTTCTCAATAACATATGAACAAAACATTTAAACTTCTAAAAAAAATTCTGAGTTCCAAATTCTCTCCCTCCCTCCAAGCCCTCCCTGCTCATTGAGAAGGCAAGCAGTTTGATATTGGCTATACATGTGTAGTCATGTAATACATTTCAATATTAGACATATTGTGAAAGAAAACATAGGCAGAAACAAAAAAACAAACCCAAGAATAATAAAGTTTAAAAAATGTGCTTCAGATTGCATTCAGACTCCACCAGCTCTTTCTCCAGAGGTAGCTAGCATTTTTTCATAAATCCTTCAGAACTGTCTTCAGTTGGTAGCTAAGTCATTCCTAGTTGACCATCTTCCAATTATTGCTGTTACTATGTAAAATGCTGTCCGGTTCTTTTCACTTCACTTTGCATCAGTTCATTTAAGACTTCCCAGGTTTTTATTTTTATTTTTCTGAAAGCACCCTGCTTGTCATTGCTTACAACACAATTGTATTCCATCACAATTATATACGACAACTTCTTCAACCATTTCCCCACGGCATCCCCTGGATTTCTAATTCTCTGCCACAAAAATAGCTGCTGTAAATATTTTTATAAATAAAAATCCTTTTCCTTTTTCTTTGATCTTTTTGGGATAGAGACCCAGTAGTGGTATTGCTGGGTCAAAAGGTATGCACAATTTATAACAATTCCAAATTCCTCTCCAGAATGGTTAGAACAGTTCACAACTCCACCAACATTGCATTCATGTCCCTGTTTTTCATCTCTACCTTTCTCCAAGAGAGAATTTGATTCTTCCAGGTATGGAATATCATTATCTACCAACAAGAAAAAGCTTGAATCATGGAGTGTATATATTTTATAAATTTATACTTTTTCTCTTCCTTTGTAAATCAGTCCTGGGAAAGTACTCTCTCCTGGTCTGGAATATAGGAGTAGGAGTAATAAGGCTGAGTAGGAGAAGGGAGGATGGATAACAAATGAAGGGTGGTTGGGGAAGCGAAAGAAAGTAGCGGATACTAGGAATGGGTACCAGGAGATGGTTACAGTGTTCCAGGTAATTAGGCTTTGAATAGTGTAGGTTTTTTATTTCAAAGATTCAAGTAGATAGGCCAAAGGACTTCAGGTAAGGTCTAGATAAATAGGTAAGGAGCTTGGAAACCTACAATAGAGTGTTAAAGATCAGAGAAGTTGTATTGAGTTCAAGAGCCTTATGGTTAAAGACAAGGTCTCCAGGACCGGCTCTGAGAGAAGCCCAGGAAAAATGACTGTGGGTCTCTGAGACCTCAGAACCAAGGAAGGACACTGGGATCTTTTGAATAAGCAAAGGGAAATACAGAAAGTTTGTACCATATCATCGCTGCTTTCAATGAGCTTGTGTTCTAGTTGGGAAGACAGGTTATATCCCAATAGAAAGATTGTTAACAATACTAGGCACTGTGTGGTTAGTGGTGAAGGAGTGTGGTGGTGTGAGATATAAGGGATCAAATGAGGTCAACATGGGCTGCGTGGTTTGGAAAGTTTTTGTGGAGGAAGTGGGCCTTCAGGGCTGAGTCGACTCGGCTAGGTGGAGTCGAGGTCAGAAGAGCATTTCAGTAGGTGGAAACAGTGTGAACAAAAGCACAGAGAGAAAAGCTGAAGGTATGTTATGGGCTTGTTGAAGGAGGTTACTGAATTGTCTTAAGCATGGGACTGATACAGTGAAAATGGTACTTGAGAAATATTAACGTGGCAGAGATATGCATGAAACATTGGAGAAGGAAGAAGCAAGACCCAACTGCTCACCAGAGGTCTCAGGCATGGCTGAACTTAGGAGCAGGAAGCTTGCTGTCTATATGGCATGATTTGAGAAACTCTCTGAAGGCCTCCCTAAACCCGCAAATAACTCCTTTATTGGTCTACTGTTGATTTCTGAAACCTCCACTGGACTGTTATTTCTCCTAATTATAGTTCCAGCTGCAGTAATTGTTTGTGGCCTATTGTGAATATTTCATGTGTTTTCGGTATCTGTGTGCTTTTCTATCTTTTGCATTTTCTGTGAGATTCGATAAAAGCTGTCCTATACCCAGTACTGCTTGATGGGAACTGAGGACCTTGTTACATTTATAAAAACTTATACACAAGCTATGCATAAACTATGTTTGAAAGTGTTGTTTTTTTTTTTCCTCTGGGGGTGGTGGGTGATGGGGAGTCATTGAGCCGAAAGAGGTTACAACCCTTTTAGGACTGAGCTTAAGAGTGAAACTGGTCTGTGTGATTCCAGAGTTTGAGGAGCCTTAGGCCCCGTGTTACATTTTCAAATGATTATTAAGACTTTATCCACTTCCACAACATTCTGGAATTCCATGATGTCAGACGGATATTGATGTGGGCCACAGCAATTCAGAGAGACGGTCTGTTGTTTAGAGGCCATTATCTCCCATCTGCATTGACAGTGGGATTGGCCCCACTGGTGAAATCATTGAACTCTGGACATTCAAAGTGAAAGGATCTAAGAATCAGGGATGGGAAGCTACCTTTCCCCAAGATTGAATTGGAGGTTCACTGCTATGGGATCAATTTTTCTGAGTCTAAATGCACTTAAAAAGTTATGTGTAAACTACATTTTTATACATTGAAACCTGTATTCAGTGCCCTGGGGGGGAGGGAAAGGGAGGAAATGGGGAATCTCACTATTTCCAGGGACCCTTTTGAGAAATTACTTTTGTTATATAAATCATCAACCCGTTAACGTATCTTTTTTCTGAGAATGGATTTTCATTTTGAGTTTGCTTCAATTCAGTTTGTCAGATATACATAGAGCTGTGATAGGGACTAGGTAAGAGAGTGTCAAGTTAGTGTTAATTAATAATAATGATAATGTCACATTTAATAGAGAATTATAGATGCAATCATTGAACCCAACCCCTGCAGCGTAGAGATGATGAAACTGAGTGCCGGAGAGGTGAAATTACTTGTCCTGGGTCCTACAGCTGATGGTGGGATTCAAACCCAAATCTTCCTTACTTTAAGGCCAACCATCTACAGAACTTTACAGAGATAAAGCAGCTTTCTGAACTCATGAAGCTTATGGTCTTGTGGTACTTAGTTTCTGTGAAATGGGGGGTGCTTGGCTACATCTCTAAGTTCCCTTTGGCTTTAATGGTTTCTATCTCTCGTATTTATACTTGAACATTATAGATTCCTTGCTCCTTCTCCCTGAGGACTTTCCATCTTAAGTTCGACCTTACACTGTTTCCTATTTAAATAATTTCAGGAGTCACACAGGAAAGGTATTTCAGGGGTGGAAACCACCCTTTACTTATGCCTTTGCAAGAAACTAGTCCCCAGTGCTAGATTACCAAAGTCAGTTTACCAGGGCTGACGAAGAAGAGGCAAAGAAATCTGTCTTTGTCATTTACCCAGGTAGATCTTCCTCCTTGTCCTTTCAAAACTCTGTCTTCTGTTAGATGTTGGGGAAAGGATCTAATAAACATAGAGGCCGTCTGGTATGGTAGAAATAGCCCTGACCTGGCACCAGAGGACTGAAGTTCAAAGGTCAACTCTGATACTTACAAACCGTGTGAACTTGGGCAAGTCATGTGCTGGGTTTCTGTTTCCACAGGTGGGAGTGGGGGATGTTGGATTAGGGGGTGGGGAAACTGTGACCTTGAGGTCACATGTGGCCCTCTACGTCCTCAAGTGTGACCCTTTGACTGAATCCAAATTTCACAGAACAACTCCTTTGAGGATTTACCATCTATAAAATAAGAAGGTTTTATGCTTCATGTGTTGAAATGAATTAAACAGCAAAAAAAGTTAACAGGCAAATTTAGTTTGTCGACTCAACATTCAGTGTTAACCAACCTTCCTTCCTTCCTTCCTTCCTTCCTTCCTTCCTTCCTTCCTTCCTTCCTTCCTTCCTTCCTTCCTCCCTCCCTCCCTCTCTCCCTTTCTCTTTCTTTCTTTCTCTTTCTTTCTTTCTTTCTTTCTTTCTTTCTTTCTT
>CM053598.1:46326570-46353482 GCA_028646575.1 Pseudocheirus occidentalis | reverse complement strand
TATCTTTATGCACTCTTATCCACACCTTTGTTTGTAACACACAGGCACACACACTTATACACAGGAAAACCAGAGACACACGCATGTCACAGACTATGTGGATTCCTTCCTCTTCATGCATGGGAATTAGGTACATGAAGCAAGAACCTCAGAGGGATCAGTTTCTTCAGAGGAGCAGCAGGATATCAAGTTATTTTTTGGAACATGTCCTAGGCCATGAGTCCCCAGCAGCTTATACTACCTACCTATATGGAGTTTCCAAGACATTGGATAATTAGAGCTTCTCATCATGGACAGAAAACCAAGTGAGATCTTTAAGCATGGAATATTTTTCTTCATTGAAGTGTTTGGGGGGTCATTTAGTTGATAATCTCATTGATCGGGGTATCCTCTTCAAAGGTGATGACTGAAATCCATCCATTCCTGCAATACATTAACGCTTTCTTGTCCCATAAATCTACCCTGAATCCAGCCAACAGACTAAGCACCTTTCTCTGGACTGAGTCCTTAATCTTCATGTGTGGGTGTATTATGGAAACTTTTGGCCTATGAACCCATTCTAAAATTAATATTTTTAAATGTATAGAATAAGATGCATAATAGCTGGCATTTATATAATACTTCAAGGACTGCAAAGTTATTCACAAAAATCTCATTTCATCTTCACAACAACCTTGGAAGTAGGTTCTACTATTGTCCCCATTTACAGATGAGCAAACTGAGACATAGATAAATGACTTGCCCACCGTCACACAGCTAGTGAATGTCTAATGCTGAATTTGAACTCGAGTCTCTCTGATTGCAAGTCCGATACTCTATCTGCTCTGCCACCTAGCTGCCTACATAATGTAAAACATAATATATAGGATTATAAAGAAAATCCAGTTTTGATAACTGGAATGCTGTTATCAAAATAGTAAAAAAAAAATTAAAAGATTGTAATATAGTAATACATCCAGCAAGCATCCTACTAATAATAGTAATTTTCTATGTTGATGAGTATAAACCGTATTTCTTATGTTTTATATAGATTTATATTCCCCACACTTAGCAAAGTAAGTGCTCAATCAATGATTTGTCTAATTGGATTTATTTCTAGATATCTGCAACAAGTATATATGATATAGGATGTCATACTGCTTGTCTTCTCATTGAGTGGAGGAGGAGTGGGTAGAAGGGGAGGGAATTGGAACTCCAAATATTTTAAATCGAATGTTAAAAATAAACGAATGGGGGGGGGGCTTAGGTGGTGCAGTGAATAGAGCACAATCCCTGAAGTCCGGAGGACCTGAGTTCAAATTCGGCATCAGACACTTGACACACTAGCTATGTGACTTTGAGCAAGTCATTTAACCCCAATTGCCTTCCAAAAAGCAAATAAATGAATAAATAATAAAATAAAAATAAATGACAATGAATAAAAACAGCTATCATGAGATATGAAAATCTGCATGATTTTGATTGATAACAGAGTCACAGGTACTGCAAATACTGGTTGGCTGTTGCCTACATTTGTAACAGAGGTGAATGCTAAATTTCAGTAAGATAATAGTAAAATTTAAGATAAAATTTTTTTCCCCATCCAGGTTCATGAACCACTCATGGACTGCTTAGTTAAGAATCCCTGTTCTTGGTTGATTTTGACATCATGCCAATACCAGAGGAGCACGGGGACTGTCCATTGGTTAGTCTTCATTTTTACTCTATGTCCAAATCACCTTTTTTTTTTTTGCTTATACATTTTTCTGATGTGTGCTTAGCACAGTACCTCAGTAGCTAAGTATATTTTGGGGGTAACAAGGTGGTACAATGGATAGAGCACCTGGTCTAGAGTCAAGAAGACCTGAGTTTGAATGTGGCCTCAGGTACTAGCTATGTGACCCTAGGCAAGTCACTGAACTTCTCTATTCCTCATCTGTACAATGGGCATAATCATAGCCCACAATTCCCAGGATTGTTGTAAGAATCACATAAAATAATAATTGTAATAACCTCAACATAGTACCTGGCATGTAGTAGGTGTTGTTTGGTTCTTTCAGTCCTGTCCAACTCTCCGTGACCCCATTTAGACTTTTCTTGGTGAAGATACTGGAGTGGTTTGCCGTTTTCTTCTCCAGCTAATTTTATAGATGAAGAAGCAGATGCAAACAAGGTTAAGTGACTTGCCCAAGGTCACACAGCTAGTAAGAGTCTGAGGCCAGATTTGAACTCAGGAAGATGAGTCTTCTCCTAGTAGGAGAAGTTCTCCTACTACATTCCCAGGTGCTATACAAATGTTAGCTATTACATGCTTTATGGATTGAACTGAATGGGTGGCATCCTATATACGGATTCTCTTTTAAATCCTGCAGCCTCCTCTTGCCTACCAAACACCTTTTGGTGACTCCCATCTTTAATTTTTCAGAGACAGCACCTGGGTGAATAGAGGGCTGGATTTAGAGTCAGGTAGACCAGACCCTAAATCCCATGCCAATCACTTCCCAGTGGTGTGACCCTGGACAAGCCACTTTTCTCAGCCTCAGTTTCCTCACCTATAAAATGGGAATAATAATAACAGCAGGGGGAGCTAGCATGGCTCTGGAGTCAGGAGGACCTGGGTTCAAGTCCGGCCTCAGATACTTAACACTTGTGAACCTGGGCAAGTCACAACCCCAATTGCCCTGCCTTCCCCCCTCCAAAAAGCAGCTAATAATAATAATAATAAAAATAAATAATAGTAACAACTGCTTCACAGGGTTGTTTGGAGGATCATTTGAGATAATGTATGTGGAATACTTTTGCCACTTTGAAGTGTGATATAAATGCTAGCTGAACTTTTTTTTTCTTTTTAAGCACAGCATAAAAAAAACCTGGGTTCAAGAACAGATTTCATCTCTGAGGGTGTTTCCCAACTGCGCCTCCCACCCCACGCCTGGAAATATTCCTTCCTTGCTTCTGTTCAGTGCAGGTCGATTACAACCAGCCCGAGAAAAGCAAACTAAGCCAGGATGTCTGACTGTGAACCAGGACCTGGAGCTCTCTCTCTTGAAGCTGCCTAGGGCCTGGGGACAGATGGGCTAGGGCTATGGGCAGCCATGTGAAAGTTTTTGGAACAGAGTGTTATTTCCATGATTTGCCTGGTTATGCTTTAACTGAGGATGAACTGAACAAGACAGTCTGGGCATTTATCTGAGGAGGGTCACACAGTTTAATTGACATCCTCTTGCAAGTAGGTAGTGAGATATATATATATATATACCCTGATATTTGTCTTATCCTGGACATTTAGAGCCCACTCCCAGAAGTCTTAAGTAGGTAGAGCAGGTGCTATGATGACCTGGTGCCATTCAGGGACCAGGGTGAAGAGTACCTCTGGTCAGAGGGTAGGCAGGACTGTCAGCTCATTTCTTGATAATGTTTGATGGTTCCTTTGTTGAGACTGCACAATGGAAGGCTCTAAAGTCAGAGGACCCCAGTTCAAAATCTTACTCTGTCACTGACTGCCCATGAGACCTTGGTCTAATCACTTAACTTCAGGGGGGCCACAATTCCTTGTCTGCAAAATGAAAGACTAACTGACTTCTGAGGCCCCTTTCAGTCCCACATTTATGATGCTATGACATATTTTGGAGATCTATGCCACGTTTAATCTCCTGGTTGCTTCATAAACAACAACATCCTTAACTTGAAGCACAAGTAGAGCAGTGAAATTTTTTGTTACATGAATCTTTCAGCAGCCTGGCAAAGTGGCTAGAGTGCCAGGCTTGGAGTCAGGGAGACCTGTGTTAAAAATCTTGCCTCTTACACTTAACTAGCTATGTGACCTTAAACAAATCATCTAACTTGGGTTGCCTTTATTTTCTTCATGTGTAAAGTTAGCTGGTTGAACCGGAAAGCCATCTATCCAGATCCCTTCCAGAATTAAATTTATGATCTTCTGTTGTGTTTCAGTCATTTCAGTCACGACTGACTCTCCGTGACCCCATCTGGGGTTTTCTTGGCAAAGATACTGGAGGGGTTTGCCATTTCCTTCTCCAGATGATCCTCTGACCTGATTTCAGATTGGCCTCTGACTTACTATTACTCTATTTTCTTTTCTGAAATCATCATTCCTCGATTCAACAAATATCTGATTGTCTGCTATTTGCAAGGCTCAGGGGGTAGGTGTTGGGGAGGATGCTATAAATCAATGGTCTGTGGTTTCACTGTCAGTGTGGGAACTCCTTACACCAAAGCAGAGCAGGTTACAATTCTTTATTTTAGAGAAGTCTTATGGGGGCCCAGGGACTGGGTGAGTTGTTCAGAATAACATAACTAGTCAATGTCAGGGTCTAGATTTGAAACCCAGATCTTCCTGACTCTCTTGGTACTCAACTTGCTTCCCTCTGTACAAGGTACACATATGTATCCTTGATCTCAAAGATTTTCTTGCTAACAGGGAGAGAATTCAGTTTCAAGACTGAATATTTTATTTGTGCATGGAGTAGCAATGTGATATAGTAGGAGGAGCTCTAGAGTTCAACTCTCTCCATTTTAAAGGTGGGCCAGGTTAACTGATTTAACCAAGGTCACATTGGTGGCAGAGCTGGAACTGGACTCCAGGTTCTCTTTACAAAGCTCTGGACTTGTGCTACAGCTGTGTGACTGGGTAATCAATCAATCAATCAACCAGCATTTACTAAGTGCCTACTGTATACCAGGCACTGAAGCCCTAGCAGCTGGGGAGACCCAGGAAGTCTCCAAGTTGGAGGTGGTGTTCCTTGAGGTCAGGGGCCGTCTTTTGCCTCTTTTTGGATCCTCAGTGCTTTATACAGTGTCTGGCACTTATTAGGTGCTTAATAAATGCTTATCAGTTTATTAATTGGAAAGCATATTCCATGAGGAGGAAGTGAAGAGGAAATGTATTACAGGCACGTGGGATACCCAGTACAAAATTTGCTTAGCCGCTGCAATTGAAGTGCTCTGTGTGAGCAACAATTAGAAGAAAGCCAGTTTGGCTGGGGTGAAGAACAGGAAGAGACAAAAACGTATGGGAGGCTGGGTTAGATACATAGGACTTTAAAAGTTAGACCAAGTGTGCACACAGCTTCCTTATCTGTGGTAAGTCCTTCAGGAAAGTGAGTAGCTATGCATCCCTTGCTTTATCTTTTGAATACTATTTTTTTTTTATTTGTATATTTAAAGCTGGCAGAGACTCCAGAGACACTGTAGTCTATCTCCTTCCCCTCTTCCCCCATTTTATAGATTAGAAAACTGAGATGTAAAGTACTGGGCAATGTCACATAGATCCTAACAAAGCTGAAATTTTAATCCAGCTCCTTTGACTATAACCTGATTCTTTCTACCCCCTTCCCCAATTTCCTCCTCCCTCAAGTATCCCACAAGTCTAGTCAGGTTTGATTAAAGTAGGGAATACCAGAACACAAAATTAGGGAGTGGGGTGGGGATGGGAAGAAAGCAGACACATGTTGAAGAGAGCCTTTTCCATGCTTCCAGGTGGATTCTGTCTGCCAAGGGAATGAATGTCAGCATTTGACAGAGAACATGCTGTCTTTCTTCTGCCACCTTCTGTCACAATGACACCTGTGAAGCCTAGTCCCTAGCTCACTTGTTGATTCGATTTATAAAGCCAAGTTCCTCCAAACTCCTCCCCTCCCCCACGTTCTCCCTCCTGCAGCGCCCCCCCCCCCAGTAATCACAGTGTTCCAAACTTGGGTCAAAAAGAGGGGAGGGTAGATTTTAGCCAAAATTAAATCTAGAGTATTGTGTGAACGCAGAATTGTGCTCCCGGCTGTTGGGAAGGTAGCAATCACCAGGAGGGGGACCCTAATTCCTGGGCGAGGGAGGAACAGATGTGCCACCCATCGAAGAACAGAAATGAGACATGGGGGTGGGATGGGATGGGGAGGAGGACAGGGAAAGGCATTAGCTTGAAAAGAGACGCAGATGTATTGTAGCCACTCTGCAAGACATCCTTTTTCCATTGTTCCTTTCCCCACAATAAGACCAAGCCTTCGAGTTTATTTACATATATTCCCTCCCTACTTTTCCCGGTAAAATTGTCTTGTCAGTGAGGAAAACAAGCCTGTCCTCCAGTAATGGAGGAGATTCATCACTCAGGAAGAGTTTTGTGACAAAGAAGGCATTGCATTTGAAATGAGAGGCTCTGGATTTGAATGCTGCCACCAGTACTCATTGCCTTTGTAACCTTAAATAAGCATCAACCTCTCCGACCTCGTTGCTTTCACGTAAAATGAGGGGAGACTGAATAGTAGATGATTTAAGGTCCCTCACAGTTTTGAAGTTTATGATCTTTCCCTCACCTCAAAATCCCTCCTTTCCACCTTCCCAGCCCCACTGCATCAGAATCCAAATGCCTTCTGATTATGGACCAATCTGACTCCCATATCTTCCCCATTCAACAATTTCTCGAAGTGGGTCAATTTCTCCCCTTCCAATCTTCTGGAGGGGAAGGATGGAGAAAAGCGCAGAAGGAATGGCGACGAGAAGGAAGACTTGTTAAAGCTGAGATAGGAATTTAGGTTGGGCTGACCAGACGCATCTCTGGATTTCATATATAAGGGGGTACTGAGCTGAGGAACAGGGAATGTTCTTCATTCTTTTTTTTTGTTTGTTTGTTTTTTCTCTCAAAGAAGGGACTCAGGTTGAGGAATTTCTGGGTTAAAAAACGCCCAGCACCGTACCTGCACGTAGTAGGAGTTATATAAATGCTTATTCCCTTCCCCTTCCTAAGCCCAGTTTTGGGAAAAGTTTGATTAGGTAGGGGGTGGGAGGGTTGGATTCCTGGATGAAAGAGTGGGAAGGTAGAAAGGTGGGAGGGATTGGGTTTTAGGATAAGGGGAAGAAAGAGGTTGGCTTCCAGGATGAAGGGGTGGTCTGAAGCTCCAGAACTCTTTCACCCCTCCCTCCCCCACAGCCCTAATCCCAGGCGGAATCCCGGCGGGACAGTGAGCCCGGCGCCCCGCCTTTGGGGGCGGGCTGGGGGCGGGGAGGCAGGGACCCCTCCTTTCTCCCCCGTTCCCCTCCTCCTTCTCTTGCTCCCCCTCCCCCTCTCGGGAGTCAGCGGCCCAGGCGCTCAAGGCGTGGAGTGAGTGACGGGCGGCTGGAGGAGAGGAGGAGAGCAGGGGAGGAGAGGAGAGGAGAGGGGAGGGACAGAGCTAGCGGGAGGCGGCGGCGGCGGCGGCAGGGACCAGGCCGGGCCATGGCGGAGCGGGAGGCGGTGGCTGCCGGGGCCGGGGCCGGAGTCGTGGCCGGGGCTGGGACTGCAGTGGCCGCAGGGCCTCAGTGAGCGCAGCGGAGGGGCTCAGGCCTGGGGAGCCATGCCCCGGGGGCAGCGCCGTGGCTGCTGCAGCCGGGCCCGGGGCTGAGCGCCTATCGGAGGGCTCGCGGACCTTGCAGCGCACACTTGGGGTTCTTCATCCCACATTAAGGGGTTTTGCTTTTGCTTTTGTGTTTCTTGGCGGGCACGGTCGGAGAAGGCGGAGGTGAACTGGGTGGGTGGTGGGGCATGCCCGGCTGGAGCCCGGCCTCGGGGCGCGCCCCGGCCACCGCCGCCGTCCGCACCTCCTCCTCCTCCTCTTCCTCCTCCTTCTTTTCCTCCTCCTCCTTCTTCTTTTCCTCCTCCTCCTCCTCCTCCTCCTCCTCCTCCTCCTCCTCCTCCTCCTCCTCCTCCAGTCCCGCTGCAGCAGCAGCAACCAACATGGCTGCGCTCTTGAGCCCGGGAGGCGGCCGTCGCTGAGCCTTGCGCCCCTCTCTGCGGCCCCCGGCTCCAGTCCATGGACCCCCGGGAGCTCTGGCTCCCGCCACACTAGGGCTGCAGTTAAGTCGCCCGCCCGCCCGCCTGCCCGCTCGCCCGCCAGCCTGGGGGGCGCCCCAGTAGCAGAAGCCGCAGCCACCGCCACCTTCGCCGAGCGGTCCTGCGCCCAGCCCCAGGCAAGAGGGCTTTTTTTTTTTTGCCGACTCTGGGCGCATTAGTCCCCCGGATTAGGGGAGCGCTCGAAGCCCCCCTCCTATAACGCTCTCCTGGTCGAAGGAGGCCGCTGGGGGAGGGGGGCGCGTGGGGAAGCCCACGGGTGAAGCTCCTTGGAGCCATGGAGCCAAAGCACCGGGAGCTGCTTGCTCATTGTCAGCAGAGCCTGGCTCAGGCCATGACTGAAGTGGAAGCCGTCCTGGGGTTGCTGGAGGCGGCGGGAGCCCTGAGTGCCGGGGACCGCAGGCAGCTGGAAGAGGACACGGCTGCGGCTGGAGGGGCCGGGGGCCCCGGGGCCAAGGCGGAGCTGCTCCTCAAGCTCCTGCTCTCTAAGGAGCGAGATCACTTCCAGGACCTTCGGGTGGCCCTGGAGAAGACCCAGCCTCACCTGCTCCCCATCCTTTACCTGAACGGAGTGGCAGGGGCCCCTCAGCCTTCGGAGGGTGCAGGTGAGTGTAGGATTCTTTCCTGCTTTGGGCCCCTCTCTCTTCATTTGGGGGACATCTCAAAAGACTTTGTAACCAGAACCAACCTCCTTCCCCTTTCTAAGTTTAATTCTTGAGGTCCTATAGACTGCAGGGGACCTTGCCCTACTCAGGGTAGATGGGATAACTGAAGCTTTTGGTTTCCTAACCTATCCTGCATTTTCCTTGGGAACAGTGCAGTGGAAGTTTGTAAGTAGGTATGTGTGGGACTGCCTTTGACCTCCTAGTATCCCCATTTAGAATCCCCATGTACTGGGGGAAACCTCAGGAGGCCATCTGATCCAGCTTCCTGCTTTCACTACTCATAGTGGATGTTGGTTAAGCCTATTTTTAAAGCTCTTTAGGGATTTCCCTTGGGAGTCTGTTTCTGTACTTTTCACTTGGATAGTAGAAGCAACTGAGTATTCCTAGGCCCTGGTTGGAATCCCACCATCTGCTCCCCTCTCTTAGTCCTCTTCTTCTTGGCCTTTCCTTTCTCCTGTCTTCCCAAGAACCAGTCCCAGAGAAAGGGAGGATGTCCCTCCGGGGGGGGGGGGGGGTGGGTGATGATAAAGTGAAGTCTGTTGTGGACTCTAGGAAAGGATGGAGTGAGAGAAGCTCAGCAAATTACAGCCTATTGTAGGAGAACAGGGGAGGTTACTGCCGGGCTCCGGCTCTGACCCTGCATGTGCTTCCCAGAGTTGAGGATGGATGACGGTCTTAAACGTTCCTTTTCTCTCTTCTGGTGCTGCTGGTTCTGTTGGTGTGTGTGACATTTGCACTTGGGTGAGGACTATCTAGGAATTTCTGAACAGGGATTCAGCGGGCTAGAAGCTTGTTTTGGGGGATGTTCGTGTGGGATCTTTTAGAAGGGGAAACCCAGTGGGAGGAGGCACTTGCCCAGAGTATCCCAAAACTGATAAAACCCCGGTCTTCTTACCTTGAGTTGTTTCAGTGGCACCTGTTACTGGGTGTACTTGGAGCATGGCAGGGGAGGAGTGGATGCCACCTTTTTAAAGAGCCAGACCCTCTTTTTGGGAGAGAGCTGGGAGAAAGGCCTGAGAAATATGCCCTTAGTGGTTGTGGGGAAACAGATCCAGACTTGTTCATTTGGCCATTAAAAGCCTTGCTTATTAAGACAATAATTTTTATTAGGTGCTCTCCATAACAAGCCAGTGAGGTGTGCATTGGACTCCTCATCCTTGTTTGGAAAGCTGGAGGAAACTGGCTCCAAAAGCCTTGGTTATATAGGAAGGTTGTTCTAGGTTTAGGGCCCTGCCAGTTTGCCCTGTCTCCATCCCTCCCCTTCAAAGCTACATTGTAAAGCCCATTCATTGTGTCTGTTACAGTGCCCTTGTTCTTGCTTCACTGGAAATATTCTTGTGTGGGATATCCTCGGTGAAGAAGATGGGAAGTTGGCCCTGAAGTTGGGAAGCCCCAAGTTCAGAGTCTGATTCTGGCAGTTCTTGGCTGGGTAACCCTGGGCACATTGTTTTCACTGTTCAGTGCCTCAGGCGGCTCTCTAGAACAATAATTACGGTTTATTTTCCTTCTAGTTGTTGATCTGCTTTGTTGGAGGGAGTTTTCTATCTCTAGTATCTCTGGTCTGATTAAGAAAAAAATTGGGGGAGGAGGATCCTTTTGAGGATTCAAGAAATACCACAGTTTGTCCTAATTATGTGACATTTTTAGCAGCTTGATTTGTAAGTCAGGTGGTAGGAGAAGAACCGGCCTGACCCTTTGGATTGATCAAAGTCAAACTTATGGGGAAAGTTTTTTTTTAATCTTAACTATGTTTTTCAGAGTATAGATTCATGTTTTTAAAGACTTTGACATTAATGATCATGCTAACTGACTTTTATATAAGGGGCTCTACTCTGAGTAGGTAGGTGGAACATGGAATAGAGGGCCAATGTTGGAGTCAGGAAGGAAGCAAGTATTTATTAAGTGCCTAGGTATCAGGCACTGGACTAAGCATCTAAAAAATCCCATTAATCTCATTTGATCTTACAACAACCCTTGGAAATAGATGCTATTATTATTTGCCCATTTTACAAATGGGGAAACTGAGGTAGAGAGGTTACAGTGACTTGTCCAGGGTCACATAGCTAGCGAGTGTCTGAGGTCATATTTGAATTCAGATCTTCCCGACTCCACATTCAGTGCTTTATTGTGTGTTACCTAGATGCCTAGAGGCTGCCTCTAAAACATAAGAAAGGTATGACCATGGATAAGTCAACTGACTTCTTGGTATGCCAGGCAACTCTAAAGCTATTCTTACAGATAGTTGCTTACCTGCATCAAGTTTCCACGCTGGGAGTTCTCTACATGGATGACATTGCAGGTTTGGACTGACTGTTACTGAAGGTAGGTAGGTCCTGGTATTCTTTTCTCTACCCCCATTTTCCAGTTGAGGTATTGGGGGCTTAGGGAGATGTGGCTTGCCCAGAGCTGCATCTCTAGTCAGAGGAAGGATTTGAAACCGGGTCTCTGCGGATATCAGATTCACTGCCCTTTCCACCATGCTATACCCGCCCCTTAGTTAAGATTGTAGCCTCCTGCTTTTTAAAGGAAGGCAGTAGAATGTAGTGAAAAAAGAATTGGGGCTTAGAAAATCAGTGTGTCTGGGTTCGAGACCTTTATCCAATGCTGGGCTCTGTGACTGTGGTCAAGTCAGAATATTCTAGATTTGGAGAGTTAAGAGACTACTTGAAGTCATCTCCTCCTCAAATCCCCTCATTAGAAGTGAAGTGATTTGGTCAAGGTCACAATAGAGGTCGTAATTAGCAGAGAGGCATTGAAGCCCAGGCCCTGTCATTAATTTTAACGCTCCCCCATTCAAAAAGCATTATTTAGTGCCTGCCTTGTGCTGGATGCTGTTCTGGCTCCCCTTCACCATGGTGCTCTCTGAGCCTCTGTAAGAAGACAGTAGTACTCCTGCTATCTCCCTCAGAGTGGTGAGAATCAAATAACGCTTTGTGTAAAGTGCTTTGTAAAACTTAAGGTGCTCTATAAATGTCCACTATACCCTAAAGTGCTGTGTAAGTTTGTGATTTTATTACTATTATTAAGAAAAACCTCAAATAGTGCCCCAATTTAAAATAATTTTTAAATGCTTCATTTTTATGTGTTTTATGGGTTGCTGTAACCAAATAATCCATTCCCTAGGGGCCATCATCTTGGTGATCAGTGTCCCCAAGCTTGGTTGGGATGGTCCTCAGATAACAGACTGTCTCTTATTAGATTAGTCTCAAAGTCTTTTCAGTGTAGTAGAACCTGGTGGAGCTCATGTTCCTCTGGCAGTGGCATAGCTTGGGAGAACCCAGAGCTAGCTTCACAGGCACTGAGGGAGGACTTTGGAGTACCTGAAATAAACATGCCATTTTTTGTAGATAAATGCCCTATTTGCTTCCTATGTCTTAGTTAAAGGTGCCTTTAGGGGACAGAAATGAATCCAGAGATTCGATGGAATTAAGATATTTATTCTTCACAGTATTTTTTGTGTGAGGACCCCTTTGGCAATCAGAAGCCCATCTTAGAGTAATATTTTAAGTGTATAAAATGAAATGCATAGGATTACAAAGGAAAACAAAAATTGAGGAAAATAAAGGTAATTTTCCCCCCACTTGAGTTCATAGACTAACTGTCCAAAGACCCCAGGCTAAGGATCCCTGCTCTAGAACAATGATTCCCAAACCAAATCATGTTTTATAACATTACAGAGTGAGTGTGGTTCACTGGGAAAAAAATGCTGGCCAGGGAGCCGGGGGACCAGAATCCTACTCCTGTCTCAAATCTGTTAACTTCCTGTGTGACCTTGAGCAAGTCTGTTTCAGTTTTCTTATTTGTAAATTGAAAGAGGGTTTCTGTGATGTATAATTCCAGGCACTGAAGGTCTGCACGAGTTTCCCTAAATCCACTAAATATCAAGATTAAAAAAAACATCAAGTGGACATCCGTAGTATTTTGGGAGAGAGGGGAGGTGTGTTATAAAATGAAGCAACAGAAGGCATTTCATTTTGGAAAAGTCTGAAAATGGAATATTTAAAGGTTTCTAAGGCACTTATGGATCCAAGGCTATTAGGATCATAGAATTATTAGATTGAGAGATCCCCCAGCACCTTCATTTTACAGATGAAGTAACTAAAGCCTAGAGAGGTTGTGACTAGGTAAGTAAGTGCTAGGACTGGAATTCTCACTCAGGTCCTTTAAATTCAAATCCACTGCTTTTTTCCACAGTGTCAGGATAGTGAATGAAGTAAAATCGTTCTTCCCTCCAGTTTTTGTCTTCCTTGTGTGTCTTCAGTGGCTGCTAGATCTGGGTGAGTTAGCAGATGTCCTTCATTGTTAAAAACTTCACACATTTGATAAGGGCCTTTTATGTACAATGCACTGTCCTAGGTACTAGATGAGCTTCAAAAATGAGTATAACATGGTTCCCTGTCCTCATCAGCTTTATAGTAGAGTAGGTCAGCTAAGTGGCCACATGGATAGAGCACTGGCTTAGAATCGGGAAGACTTTTCTTCCTGAGTTCAAACCAAGCCTCAGAGACTTACTAGTTGTGTGACCCTGGGCAAGTCATTTAACCCTGTTTATCTCAGTTTCCTCATCTGTAAAATGAGCTGGAGAAGGAAATGGCAAATCACTCCAGTATCTGCCAAGAAAACCTCAAATGGGGCCAAGAGTCAAACATGACTGAAACAACTCAACAGCAGTCTAGGGGGCTATGACATATACCAAGGCCATAATCCAAAATGATGCTTAATAAAATGCCAAAAGGGGCACAGTCTAAATGCTGTATGAAGGTTGTTGCTTCCTGGAGTAGGAGCATAGAATCAGGGAAACATTCATGGAGGATGTGGTACCAGAATTAAGTTGTAAAGGATGGGTAGACAGAAATGAGGTGCAGAGGAGCATTCCAGGTATAAAAAGCATTGTGGATAAAGGCACACTGGAGAGTTGGGGTCTAGGAATGGCAATAAATCCAATTAGAATAGAGGATGTCATCCAAATATAAGAGAATAGTGTGAAAGGGTTTAGGAAGCTAGAGATGTGCTAGATTATGGAGGGTTTTGAATGCCTTTGATTTGGTGTGATAGGCAGAAGAGATCCAGGCTCCTGAGTGATGCGGCCTGAATGCATAAAGAAAATTAATTTGGTCATGATATTAATAATGAATTAATAAAAGGGAGAGAGTAGAAGAGGGTAAGTCTATGGAGGAGATTATTGCAGTAGACCAAGAGGATGATAATGAGGGTCTAGCGCAGAGATGTGACCGTGAAAATAGGAGGGAATATATTTGTGAGATATCTCAGAGAATTGATCCACAAGTGTGTAATTGAAGCTTGTTATTAATCCAGTTCCCCACAGTTGTAGCATCTTAAATTTGGATCTTGGAAGAGACCTCAGAGACCCTCTAGTCCAACCCCTCATTTTACCGTTGACGAAATAGAGGCCCAGGAGATGAAGTGAGAATATTTGACTTAATTGCAAATTCTTTGTCTCCACATTTGATGTTCTTTCTCTTGTGCCCTGTTGTGCTTGGCACAAAGCAAATCCTTGAGAAATGCTTGTTGAATGAGTGACAGTGGGTAGATCTGTCCAGCTGGGGAGGGGTGTCAGTGTTTGGGGAGCAGCGGGGGAAGGTTAGGTTTGAAAGATGCTCTTCATTGTGGAGAGACTAGAGTGCTGAGAAGTCTGGACTTTACTAGGATAAGCAACGGCAAAGAACAATCTTTATTTAGTAAAAATTCTGAACTTAAAATACCAAATCAAATGAGCATTTCCATATGCAAAGTCGAACAGAAAAAGGATTGTTTGTGCAATTACAAATACTGATGAGGTATAGCTTGCTTTACCTTCTAAGTGTCTAACAAACTCATTATGCCACTTTCAGAGCTGTCCCACTTGTTTGTGTTTTTCTTCTGCCTTCCTCCTGTTTTTTACCTGTGCATTTAAAAAATGTTTCAACGAACTTCTCCTCTGCCTTTTTTCATTTGTCAGCCCTACTGCCCCACTCTCTTTCTTCTACGTCCCCCTTTCTACCCTTAAAAAACCAAACAAACAAAGACAAAGCTTATGACATATATCTAGTCAGGCAAAATGAATCCTCACATTGTTGGTGTCAGAAACTGTTTATTCTGCCAGTTAAGCCTATCACCTTTCTGTTAGGAGTGATTAGCATGCTTTGTCATCATTTCATGGCCGATCATTTCATTGATCAGAGTTCTTAAGTCTTTCAAAATTGTTTTTACAAGCCTGGTTCTGCTCATTTCATTCTGCATCAGTTCATACAAGACTTCCCAGGTTTCCCTGAAACATGCTAAGACGGCATAATCTTGACATAGGTCTACACATATACAAACATAAAGCCTCGTCTATTTTTGCATGTAATTATACTAAGTATTTTTGGTAGTAGGTGTCCACTAACTTAATTTTTGAGTTGCTGAATTTTCAATTTCTCTGTTATACAGGACCTTTTGCTTCTTTATTTGCTTTTCAATTCCCTTCCTTCCATCTAGTCATTCCCCCACTCCTGGACAATGAATGGTTGGGAGAATTTAATTCCACAGGCATTTATTAAATGCCTCCTCTTGTGCTAGATTCTCCTGGGAAGAGATAGAGTTTAGATGACACGGTCCCTGCCCTTTTGAATCTTTCATTTTAGTGGAGGATTATGACACACCAGTAACTAATTTAAAATAATAAGCAATAGTGGCATACATAACCCAATAGTACATGGGGGCTGAGGGAGGGAAGGGAGAGAAGACAGACCTCCATTCAGTTAAGTTACTCTTTCCTTTCTGCTTTATAGTCTGGTTTAACAAAAAAGGTTTGGAGGCAGAAGTGGAAAATGCATGGCCAACATGAGGTCTCTGAATGACGTCTGGATTACGTTTATCCACAGTGACCCCTCCCCCGCTTACTACCAGGGCAGACTGATTATACTGAATGAATAGTGTGACCCTTAGCAAGCCAAAGTCCTCTTCACGTCATCCAGGAAAATAATCTCCACAGAGCCAGTATGGGGTAAATTAATACTTAGCTGAAAGCTGTGGGAAGTTGGGGATGGGGGAAGGGTAAGGCTTGCTTGTCTCTCATGGACGTACACTAACCTCTTCAGTTTTTCCAGCACCCCCGTGGTGGAAGCAGGTGGAACGTTATCAGTCACTTGCCTGGCAAGGTCTGAGACTAGTGAGGTCAAACCCACTGGGGCTGGATTTCAAGATTCATGTGGAGGCAGCACATTGCCTTTCAGATGGCTGTGAATACTCTCCTGATAGCGTGGGGTCCAAAGTAGCAGACCTGGGAATCAGGGGTCTTGGGTTTTTGCTCTGGTCTGCTCTGTGACCTTGGGGAAATTATCTAAACTTCTCTGGATTTTAGACTTGATGTCTCTAAAACAGGGAGAGGAATACCTGGCTTGACCGTATCTGGAGGGAACTTTGTGAGGACAGGTGAAAGACAGCTGACGTAAAGGCAAGACCTACAGCCTACGAAGGATGGGAGGGATTATAAGAGCGGCTGCTTTGTTAGCTGTTTGACTTTGTTACTGGTTTGCAGACAGCTGTAGATGGGCCACTGGAGAGATCTGTACTAATGGAGCTCTCATACGGTCGTAGATTTAGAGGGAGATGGCACTTACTGTAGAGGACCTTAAGTGCCACCTCTTCATTTTGTAATTTATAATTGATTTTATAACTTATAATTTATATATTTTATAATGGAAGAGGGTCCACGACTTCTCTGTAGACACACAAGTATAAGTGACAAGCAGGATTTGTACTCAGGTATGAGTCAGTCCAGCCAGAATGCTGACGAAAGAAGGAAGAATTTATTAAGCATCTGCTGTGTCCAATATTACAATATTACAAAATAATACAATATTATTATAATAGAAATATGAACTCTTTGATCGTCATAACAATTCTGGGAGGTATATGTTATTATTATCCCCATTTTACAGTTGAGCAAAGTGAGGCAGACAGAGGATAAATGACTTGCCCAAGATCACACCACTAGTAAGTAATTTGAACTTGAGTCTTCCTGACATCAGCCCCAGTGTGTTACTTAGCAGCCCTTACTACTTGAAGTCAAAGGAAGGGGCTGTTAGACACGGAAGAGTTTGTAGTGTTCAGATTTGGGGAATTGGCCATCCCACTGTATCTTCTACTGGTCAGACCATGTGTGAAATAATGGATCCAGATTCGGGTCACATTTTTGAATATTGTCAAAGTAGAGTGAGTTTTGGAGGCAGTAAGGATAGTGAGAAAGCCAGAAACTGTATCGTGTGACGACTTTTTAGCGTAACTGGGGGCAAAGAAAAGACCAAGGGGTTGGGAGGAAATGAGATCGCTTTCCTCAGATGTTTGAAGGACTCTTTGTTTAGAAGAGAGGGTGGACGTATTCTTTGTAGTTCCATAGGGAAGAATTGGGACGATTGGGCAGAAGTCACAGAGAGGGAGATTTTCAATTGGCATAAAGATGAACTTCCTAATAATTCATTTAGATTTGGAGACATGAGGTAATGAGGTTTCCATCACCATTCAGAAGCTGGGTGCCTTTCTTTCTGGGATACAACCAAAGAGATTCATGTGTGGAGTAGGTTAGACCAGTGGATCTCTAAGGCCCCTTCCTCTTCTGAGATTCTGTGATTTCCATCAGAAAATACCAGCCTTATGTCCCAGAGCAGGAGCAGGTCTGGTAGCTGAGGTACCAGAAATAAGTTAAGGTAAAGAAACTAGTGGTGTGTCCATTTCTTTTCTTTTAAATGTTTTTTTAAAATTGATTTCATTTGACATATCATCTTCTTGTCCCAGAGAACCATCCCTTATAGCAAAGGATAGAAAGGAGTTCATTAAAACCTACCAACACACCAACCAAGGTTGACATCACATATACAGTGTTCCACACCCACAGTGCCCTACTAGTGAAAGGAAAGGAGGAAGGTGGAGCCTTTATTTCCAGGACAATTTTGCTTTTGGCTGCTGCCTCAATTTATGAGCTCTAGGTTTCCTTTTAGGATGGAAGGTAGTCTTTAAAATTGTAAACAATTAAGTCAGACAAGTATGATTTGCTAATAAAAGAATAGTTACTGTGGAGTGGAAGGTATTACTGGGCCAGCCCATCTTTCTGGTCCTGAGAGGTCTGTACCCTTAATATTAAGTATTCCATAACTTATGACCATACTTGTTTCTTCTCATATCTGAAGATAATTTTTTTTATCTTGTTTCATCCCTTCAGTGACTTAGGAATCTTTAACAAAGGCTCAGTCAGGTGAAGTTGTCTCATACAGGGTTGGGGCTAGCATCTGACACTTAGTGTCAAGGTTCTTTAGTTGTCCATTCTGGCCTGACTCAATCTTTTGCAAGACTGGATTCTGGGATGAGCAATAGGACGGATGAGATGCTTCATAGATTTCATCATAGACTCCTTTTCGTTGGCTTAGTTCAACACATTCAGCATTTCCAGAGGATGTGTTCACACATGGGGATAGGTTCACACATTCAGCTAAATTTAGTGTAGAGCACCATGGCATGGCTAGCTACTAAGTGGTCAGAGAGTACCTCCTCCCCCCTTTTTTTTCCCTTATGATAAAGCTAAAACCACCTAGGTGTAACTGTTCTGACCAGTGGTTGCTTAGACACAGCACAGAATTGAGGTAGATTAAGTTACTAAAGACTCAGTCTCTGTCTCTTTGGTCATCTCTCTGTGTGTCCATCTCTGTCTTATGCTTCTCTCTCTCTGTCTCTGTCTCTCTCTCCCCCCTCCTTCTTCCTCTCTCCCTCTCTTTCCTCTTCCCTTCTCTGTCCCTTCCTCTCTCCCTCATTCTTCCCCCTCTCCTCTTTTTCTCTTCCCCTCCCTCCCTTTTCCCTCATTCCTGCCTTCTGTCTCCCTTTCCTTTTCTCTCTCCTTTCCCTCCTTCCGTCTTCTCTTTCTTCCTCCTTTCTTGTCTCCCTCTTCTTCTTCCTTCTCCCCCTTCTTCCTTCTCCTTCCTGTCTCTGTTTCTCTGCCATTTATTCGCTAAAACTGTTGGAAGAAAAGACTCATAAAGTTGAGGAGAAAATCTTGACTCAGATGACTTCCTTTAAAAAAAAATCAGGGAGTGCAACAAATAATGTCTGCTGATAGATTAAGGAACAGGGGCTCTTTGTAGGTTAACTCAGTCCTGTTAGAAATAAGTAGCTAGCTGGCTCAATGAATAGAGCACCAGCCCTGGAGTCAGGAGGACCTGAGTTCAAATTGGCCTTAGACACATAACACTTACTAGCCATACATATGACCTTGGGCAAGTCGCTTAACCCCAATTGCCCTGCCTTCCCCCCTCAAAAAACCAACCAAACAAAAAAAGATATGAGCAGTCTTAGCAGTGTGCATTTATCGGGTATTTTAAAGAAGGCACTTGACAAAGTTGATGGCAACACTGTGAAGTAGGTGGTAAATGTAGAATTGTTTCCATTTTATAGATGAAACCGAGGCTCTGAAATTAAGTCACTTCCCCATGGTTGCAGCTGGGGTTCAAACTTTAGATCTTGGGCTCCTTCCATTGTTTTTTCTCATCAAATGAATGAATGTGAATGTGCCAGTAATAGACATACGCCCGGGAGTGGCCCCAGCCAGTCACTGTGTCCTAGCTCCTGGGGGTGGGGGGACATTTGTTCCTCCTGTGGGGGCTCTGATATGGGTCTGTGGGGGCTTTGATATGGGTAGACTGGTGGATTACTAGGAAGTCATTGGACAAAAGTCATTGTTATGGATCGTCCTTGGGTTTCATTTATCCAGGCTTGCCTTGGGTCACATCACTCTGTTTTCAAATGGAAAATAATCTTTTCTTCCTAGCATCTCTTTAAGTACCTTCTTTGAATCTTTATATACTTTTTTCTCTTCTGTCCTGTAGTTGTTTGATGATTGGACCTTTATTTTAGGAAAGTCACCTTAGTAGCTGAATGAAGGTTGGATTGGAGTGGGGAGATCCTTGAGGCAGGCAGACTCACCAGTAGGCTGTTGCAGTAATGATGGCGGCAGTCAGGAGAAAAAAGGGGGTGTAGGAGGGATGTTGCAGAAGTGAAATCTGTAGACCTCATCAACAGCTTGGAAATGGAGGTGGGGTTTGGGGGAGGATGGGATGGGAGCTGGGGGGCAGTGAGAGGTAGTGAGGAATCAAGAATAAGTCTTTGGTTGTGAGCCTGAGGGACTGGGGATATGGTGTTGATGAGGTGCGTCAAAGGGGCTCTGGGAGCCCCCTTGAACTCTCCTTGAATCTTTGAGGTACAGGCTCTGGGACTCTCGGAGCCTGTACCTCATCAGTGTTGTCCTGTATAGTAATGGGGAAGGATTGGGGTAGGGGGAGGGTTAGGGACAAAGATAAATTCTCTTTTGGACGTGTTGAGTTGAATATTCAGTTGAAGATATTTAATAAACAGTAGGGTTGGAGGTCAGCAGAAAGATTGGAAGAGGAAAAGTGGATTTGAGAATGATCAGCATAGAGGTGATAATTGAACAAATCTATGGGAGCTGATGAGATCACTGAGGGATAGGGTATAGAAGGAGAAGAGGGCTCAGGATCAGATCCCTGAGGGACATCTGTGGTTAAAGGGCATGATCTGGAGCAAGACCCAGCAAAGGAGACAGAGAAGGAGTGGTCAGATTGGTAGGAGAAAAACCAGGAGAGGGTGGTGTCCCAAAAACCTAGAGAAAAGAGAATATTTTGGTACATGGGGGAGACACACAGGACTGGGCCTCCCTCTCTCTCCCACCCTGGAAGTGCAGTGGCCACTATGACTGTGCCTGATTTGATTACTGATTGGCACAGAGGCTTTGACCTGAGCTATTCCTAACTTGGGCCAGTTTGCCCCTCCTTAGGCAGCTTGCTGTTTTCCCCCTCCCCTCGGGAGCTCACCATATTGGTGCTAGCTTTAGTCTGGAGACCTGGTGAGCTTTCACTTGACTGTAGCTAACCCTCCAGTTCTACCATGCTCAGCCTCCCCTGTAGTGGGAAATTATAGGCATGTGTCTTCATACCTGGCTATTATTATATAGTTGTTGATGGCCTGTGGTTTTTGAACTTTTCACATCCTTTGACCATTTGTTGATTGGTGAATGACTTTTGGTCTTAGGTTTGTATTAGCTCCTTATACATAGTATGTATTAGACTTTAATCAGATGTTTGATGCTAAGGTTCTCCCGCCCCCGACCTCCTCATGCTGGGAACATGAATTTTAAAAAGCTTTAAAATTTTATGAATTGCAGTTTTGTTTTGTATCTTGGGATCTCCTGTGCCATAGGCTCGGAATTCTCCCTCTAGCCATAGTTGTGAAAGGGGAATCCCTTCTTTGCTCCTTTAATCTTTTGATTACGTGATATTTTCTCTGTAGTTAGTTCACCCATCCATTTGTAGCTTATTGTGCTGTATTGTATAAGCTGCTGGTCTGAATCTATTTTCTGCTAAACTACTTTCCCAGGTCTCCTAGGAATTTTCATTGACTGGAAAGCCCTTCTATCATCTATGTGTTTTAAAATTTGCTTAACACTTGGTGACTGATGATTTCCAAAAGAAATGATCCTTAAAGTGCCTGATGATACTTATGCATTAATCAATCAATGGATTTATTGAGTGACTTCTTGTGAAGGGAATTGCACATATAGCAAGTTTTTAATCTGTAATTGTTCATTGGTTGACTGTAGACAAGGACTCCACCCAGAAAAGACTAACTGGCACAAGGTGGCATTTGGTCAGTGCTAAATAAGTCTTTGAGCAGTAAGTTTCGAGGTGGAAAAATCTCTACCCTGTATTCTATAAGAGACTTTTCCTATCAGTCATTTAACATTTATTAAACACCCACTCGGTGCTAGAGATACAGAACAGGCAAAACGCCCTCCCCATTTTCAAAGAATTAACAATCTAATGACAGCAACAACAAACCAAAAAAATATATACAAGCAAGTTATAGACAGGATAAACAGGAAATAATTAAGAGAGGGAAGGCACTAGAATTAAGAGGGGTCCCTGGAAGTTGGTGTAGGCATGATCTAGCTTGATCTCTCATTTTATAGGTGAGGAAATGGAAGCAGGGTCAAAGTCTGAACCTGTGTCCTCTGGAGTGATCAGGTAGGCTTTGAAAGATGGGTTGCTCAGGACATGTGGAAAGTGCAATCCAGATGAGAAAGAGTTGCATAGGCAGATGTGTGGAAGTAGAAAAGTGCACGGTGTTTGGATGGAGGACAGTTAAATGCTTCGGTCATAGCTGGAACGGAAGGGTTTGTATTGGGGAGCTAGGGGAGAGAAGTCTTCGAAGATCAGGAGTGTATAGGGGTTGTTTCATCCCTGCTGAGATGTTTTTGAAACGTTTATATTACAAGTCCAGGAAAATAAGCTCAGGCCTAATGAGAATCAGGCTGAAGTGCCAAGGGGAGACTGAAGAGTCTGGGCCTCTGCTTTCAGTCATTCCCTTTGTGGTCGGTCTTTCCCCAGCCTTCTTGACATACAGCTGGGGGAGGGCTGAGCAAAACTCTTTGAGAGTATGTGTCTAGGCTTTTGCTGGTCCCTGAGCTGAGGGGTACAGGAAACAGTAGCAGGAGGTGGAGATGGTGGGAGGAGCCGTGACTGGATCATTAATTCTGTATGGGGCCAATGTGGATTTCTTAGGCAGGAGCAAAATTTTTACATGTTCTTGATTTGTTTGAAAAAAAAAATTCTCGGGAATCAGTAGAGTCACCCAGTCAGTGACGCTTGTTTGTTTGTGACAATTGTTTGTATCTCCAAATTCAAAATCATTGACATTTAATGGGACAGAAACTGATTCTGTAGTTGTAGGTAGCACTCCTTGTCTCAGGGAGAAATCACATCTTAGGGGTAAACTGCGTACTGTTCTTCCCCCACATTCATACAGGCAGGGGCCATCTTTATTAGAATGAATCACTGATAATTCTTAGTTCTCCTTGTCCTTTCTGACTGAAATGACACCATACAGTGTGCTGCTCCATTCGAGACGAGGTGGTTTAGCTCAGGCAGGTTGTTCTCACACACAAAAATAGTGAGATCATTAAAGCTTTCACTATTGAGGGCCCTTTTATGTTCCTTGTGCAATGAGGAAGAGCCTTTGGTTAAAGGTAACAGTGACTTGATAGGGGAACAAATGTTTTCAAAAATCTTATAGAAAGTTGCATCAGAGTAGATGCAAATTACCTCCTTCAGCACATTTCTTTTTTCTTAGTTTATTTTTTAGATGAAAATCTGCTTTTGTTCCCTTCCTCACTGCCCCTCCCCCCCAATGAGAAAGCAAGAAAAACAACTCTGCCTTAGAAAAAAAAGTCTGAACCTGTACTCTGAACCTCTCTCTCCTCTGTCAAGAGACAGAGTCCTCTGGAATTGTGGTTGTCCATTGTGTGGATGAGAATTCTGGGCCTGGCATCAGGAAGGACTTCGGTTCAAATCCAGCCTTAGACATTTACTAGCAGTGTGGCCCTGGGCAAGTCACTTAACCTCTGTTTATCTCCATTTCCTCAGTTGTAAAATGGGGATAGCTCTTGAGGTTGTGAGAATCAAATGAGAGATTTGTAAGAAATACAGTGCCTAGAATTTACCAGAATTTACTTAATAAGTGCTTATTTTCTTCCTTTTTCAAAGCTCTTTGTCTTTACTTTTGTCAGTCAACAAATATTTATTAAACACCTGTATTTATTTTATGTGTGTGTATGTATGTATGTCTGTGTATGTATGCGTGTGCATGTGCACGTGTTTGGGTCATACACAGAATCATATAGAATCTAAATTGGAAGAGGAATCATAAGGCAACCAGTTCCATCAGTAGGTGACCGAGAATTTCCCTCTATTATCAACAGCCAAGTAATGATCCAACCTTTGCTTGACATACTCAAGTCAGGGGGAGCCCTCTGCCTACAAGGCAGCAGCTGTCACTGGGGGATTGCTTTCATTGTAAGAGAGTTTTTCCTTACCTAAAGCCTCAGCCTGTTTCTTTGTAACTTCAGCCTTGTTCCTTCTTGCTCTAGTTTCTAGAGCCAAACAGAGGAAGTCTAATCCCTCTGATATTTGAAGATAACTGTCAGGTCATGGCTCCACCCCTTCTCCTGGTGTTCTTTTCTCCAGGTCAGACATCCCCTAGTTTCTTTAACAGATCTACGATTCATGACTTCACCATTCTTGTTTTCTTGTGGACACTCTCCAATTTATTAGGTATCTGTCTTAAATATGGTGCCCAGAATGGAATACTTTATGTCTCATGTGATCTGTCTGAGCCCGAGTACAGCTCAATTTCCATCTCCCTGAGCCTAGACATTCTCATGGATCAAAGGAGGTAAGATCTGTAAAGCTCTTAGCAGAGTTCTTGACACATAAAAGGTGCATAATAAATGCTTCTCTTCCCTCCCCCTCCCTTCCCCTTTTCTTTCCCTCTTCCCTTCCTCTTTCCTCTTTTCTTTACTGTAGAAAAGTGTTGAAGAAACTTGATTTCTGATCTGGATTCTGCTTCAGACTCCCTCTATAACAGTGGTCGCTGTGGGTTGCGACCTCTTTGGGGGTTGAATGACCCTTTCACAGGGGTTACCTAAGACCATCGGAAAACACATTTCCAATTGTCTTAGGAACTGAGACACGGCTTCTCTATCCCTCTCCAGGTGGGTCCCCCCACATGCAGATATGCCCACATACGAGTATTAAAGAGTCGTGGCATTAGGAACGTTGAAAATCACTGTTCTATAACTTTCACTTAACTTCTCTGAGATTGTTTCTTTATCTGCAAAATGGGGAATCTAAGAATCAAGGGAGATGATAACTTTGAAAGTGCTTTGCAAAAGTTAAAACACGTGTGAATGTAAAGACTGGGGTCCTTCACCTTTTCTTTGTGTATATCAGACCCCTCTGACAGTCTGATGAAGCCTATGGGACCTCTTCTCAGAAAATGTTTTTAAATGCATAACTTAAAATATCTAGGATTACAAAGGAAACCATTAATATCAAAATATAGGCTACAAATAAGAAAATAATCATGATTTAAAGGGAGAGTCTATTAGAGTAATTTCAGAGTAGTGATAAACATGAATAATATTTTGAGATATTGACAGCAATTGTAAAATGACTTGTAAAAAATATCTTTGATTTCTACTGGTGATTATTCCTAGTCTCACTGGAATTTGTTGCCAAAATTCATAATGGAAGGAAATACAAAATTTTAGTTAGAGGTTAATGAAAATAGATATATTTTTTCCCCATGCTAGCTCACAGATCTTCTGAAATCTTTCAAAGGAGCACAGTTTAAGAACCCCTGATATAGGATTCCTGTTTATTCTAAAAGTCCTATAATGGAAAAAAGATGACCAGAGGAAAACAAATTTGTTAGTCAACAGGCACTTGCATTTATTAAACGTTATTAAGCATGTTTGAAGCATTGTGCTGAGCGCTATGGATACAAAAAAAGGCAAAAGACAGCCCTGGCTCTCAAAGAGCTCACAGTCTACTAGGGGAGAGAACAGGCAGACAGCTGTGGACAGACGGGGAGAGTGGGGGGACTGACTGAGAAGGCCTTCTTGTAGAAGGCGGGGGTTTTGATGGAGTGTGAAGGAAGCCAGGAAGGCCTATTTCGCTTTGGTACTTGGACAAGTAATCTTCTTGCAGATTTCCTTCAGAACATCTAAATTTGCCTCATCAGCATTCCCATGGGTGCTTAATTAGTCTTCTTTGAATATTTTCCTCGAAAAATAATTATTGACATCTCTTTTCTCAAACTTCATTCATTCCCAAATATATCCTTTCTCCGTTATGGAGCAAGCCATCCCTTATAAAGAGAATCAAAGAGTAAGTATGTTCAGCAAAACATATTAACCTCATCTGCCAGTTTACACATTGTTGTACACCTATATTCCCCCATACCTATATAAAGACACCTTCCTTGAGCTTTAAGATAAATCAGAAATCTATTTCTCTAGGGGAAAAATATTTTTAAATTACTTTTATGTTAATTGCTAATCAGAGTATTTAGATAGATACTTTTTTGGTTTGGGGGGATAGGGAGGCAATTTAATAATAATACTTAACCTTTGTTTAGTGATATATGTTCTGTAATATATTTTCAGACCCATTAGATCCTCAAGGCAACCCTGTGAAATTGGGAGAGCAGGAATGATTCTTTCCATTTGCCAGATGAGAAAACTGAACCCAGAGAGGTTGAAATGACCTGCCTTTATTTGCTCACTGAAATTGGTGACTGAAATGGGATTAGAAGGCAGGTCTCTGTTAGAGCCCAGCTTTTCCTGGAAAGCTGACTTCCTGGAGAGGAGAGGAGTTTTCCTCCACAGAAGGAGGTTACTTCCATGGCTCCTTGGCATCTTACCCACCTGGCTATTTCACACAGGTTGAACTGAAATTCTGGACACTGGGGACAGTATATGAGAGGGAACTTAATGTGGCTTCCTTTCTTTGTTCTTTATAAAAAGTAGCCTCTCAGCTTTGCTCATTTTGAGGAAAAAACAGAACAAAAAAATGAACGGAAAGGTATCACTCTCTCCAACCTCACTGGTGGAACTAATAGAACCGTCCACTAATTCCAGATGTTATCACGTTCACCTTAGATTGTCCTGCCCACCTTACACATAGCCTGGGCAGATGAGTGACTGAACTTGACAGGAGTGATTGATATTGTTCATTTATTTCTCTTTTTTGAATTTGGCAATATCCTTTAATAAAGCTTTTGCTTCTTTGCCTGATAGTTGATCTTAGGATCTGGAGACCTAGATTTGAAACTCTCTTTGATTGATATTTGCTGTGACTTTGGACAATCAAAAAGCATTTATTAAATGCTGTTAATTTATGAAACACCTACCTACTATGTAAATAGTAATCAAAGAGATAAAGTATATACTCTCTGGCCTCAGGGAGCTTGTATTTTAAAAGGGTAGGTAATATTTACATAAATAAGTATATACGAGCTAAGTACAAGTTAAATTTTGGGGGTATGGGGGTATTAGCCTTGGCAGAGATCAGGAAAATCTCCATGAAAAAGGGAGCCTTGGGGCGGCTAGGTGGTGCAGTGAATAGAGCACTGGCCGTGGAGTCAGGAGGACCTGAATTCAAATCCGGCCTCAGACACTTAACAGTTACTAGCCATGTGACCTTGGGCAAGTCACTTACCCCCAACTGCCCTGCCTTCCTCCCTCCAAAAAAGAATGGGGGAGGGAAGAGAAGGGGAAGGGAGCCTTAGGAGCAGTCATTTAACTTTTCTAGCCTCAGTTTTCCCTATACAATAAAGGGAGATAGTTGTAATTGGCATCATCTGTCTCAGGAGAGTATCCTGGTGGGTAATAGTTTATAAACTTATAAATTGCTATTTCAGTGTGAACTTATTGTTAGTGAGTAGCTGTTAGTATCATCATGAAAAGCTGGACTGTATGAAAGAGAGGTTGCTACTTGTGGTCTCTGATCTCATTTCTCTAATAGGAAGCCAGGTCTAATAATCAGGAGGTCCTT
>CM053598.1:46196211-46326470 GCA_028646575.1 Pseudocheirus occidentalis | reverse complement strand
AGGACCTTTCTGAAGTCCTGTGGGAATGTCACATCCGACTGCTCTTGTACTTGGAATCTTGGGCAGGATTTGGATCCAGACTTTAAGGAGGCTTGTGGGAGAATTCACTTGTGAAGGAAATGCAGACTATGACTCAGAAGTGAGGTTATGTTTCTTGCAGGGGGTTTCTTCTGCTGTTTTCTGGTTCTTTTCCTGGGTGTGCTTTAAGCCCCAGCACTTGGGTGAAGGGCACGAGAAGCCTGCCCCCTGAATTTTCTTTGTTGTCTTTCTTTTGCTCTCCTTTGAAAACTATTTTTGTTCTTTGGCATCGCTTCAGAACGCTGCTGAGCTGTATCGTTGAAAATAACCCAGAGTTGGCAGTGTTTGGGTTGAGGAGCCAGAGTGGTGCTTGATAAAGGGTAGGGAACACTGTCAGGTTTTTACGTCAAGAATGCTTCCATGGCAACTCTCTGTTAGGTGTTGCTCTCCCAGGATGTGCAGGGCATCTGTTTGGCTCTGGGCATATGCAGGGGGCTGCAGACTTCTTTCTCTCTTGTCTTCTAGGATAGAAGGCATGATATGTGGGATCATCTTGCCTTAGAAGGTTCCTTTACTGCAGGGTGTCATAGGAAAAGCATTGGACATGGAGTTAGAAAACTGTGTTTGCAGACTGGATGGACCTTGAAAGGATGGGATAGGCAGGTTTGGGCAGAGATGGAAGGGGACAGGGGAAAGTACTTGAGTCAATCAACCAACCAAAAAACATTTATGGAGCACCTAGTGTGCGCTCAGAACTATGACGGGAATATAAAGACAAAAATGAAACTGTTCCTGCCTTCAAGAAATTTCCATTCCAACAAGGAGAGACAGTGTGAACATATATAAACTTTGGTTCCTCAAGTGGAGGGAGGGATGGAGGGAGGAACAGGGACACTCAGAGACAGAGATACACAGGAAAGAGAGAGTTTGCCATAGAGATACACGCTGAGATGGAAGAATGGAGGGGAAGGGAGAGAGACAAATGGGCACACAGAGAGATGTACACAGGGAAGAGAGAGGAGAGAGACACAGACAGACACAGTGACACATACATAGAGACAAAAGATAGACACAGATATACATACACAGAGATGGGAAAGAAAGAAAGGGGGGGTAAAGACGGAGACAGAGAAAGAGGGGAAAAGATAGACACAGAAACAAAGAGACAGGAGAGAGGAGAGAGAAAAAAGGAAACAAGCAAAATGAAGGAAACTTCTAAGAGGAGCAGATGAGAGGGAGGAATTCTAAGGCAAGGGACCTGCTGTGGTAAAGAGGAACGAAGAGGAGAAATGGAGTATGTGAGGAACAGCAAGTGGGTCCGTATGACTGTCCTGAGGGCTTTGTGCTCCATGCTCAGCACAGCACCTCCAACCCATCGCTGAATGTCTGGCATGTAATAGGAGCTTAATAAATGTCTGTAGAGTGCCTAGAGGGAAGGAATATGCAGGTACAGAGGGGACACTTTGGGAAGAGCTTTAAATGTCAATTCAGTAAACATTTATTAAGTGCTTACTATATGTAAGAGGTCAACTGTGTGATACCGTAGTGGATAGAGTGCCAGACTTGGAGTCAGGAAAACTCATCTTCATGAGATCAAAGCCAGCCTCATTCACTAACTAGCTGTGTGACCCTGGGCAAGTCACTTAACCCTTTTTGCCTCAGTTTCCTGATGTATAAAATGAGCTGGAGAAGAAAATGGCAAACCACTCTAGTTTCTCTGTCTTGAAGTCATCGAGAGCCACCTGAAGTTTTTTTTTTTCCTTTCTGTTTTGTATCATGGATCTCTTTAGCAACTTCTCAGACCTTTTCAGAATAATATTTTTAAGTGCATTATGGATTACAAAGGACCCTAATTATATTGAAATATAATATATATTATCAAAGTATTGAAAGAACAAGTTTGGGTCCCAGATTAAGAACTCCTGCTCTTTATTGAGTAGAGGAGTGAAAGAGACAGCCCTGTGCTTCAAGAAAATTACATTGGTAGAAAAGGAGAAGTTAGATCAAAGAGAAAAACATGAGCTAAGGGTTAAAGGTGGGCTTAGTTCTGATGTCTTTCAGGGTTATAGATAGTCTGCCCTTTGCTGCTGTAGAAACCTCACTTGAGGGGGGAGCTCTTTCTTATTAAATGTTGGTTTAATTGAGAAGTAAAGCTTCCTTAGTCCCTGTTGTAAAGATAATAGCAACAGTAACTAATGTCATACATCTCTTTAAGATTTGCAAGATACTTAGTTATGTTACTTCATGTATCCTCACAGTAACCCTGTGAGGTAGGTGGTATTATTACCCTCATTTTTTTTGATGAGAGTACTGAGGCTAAGTGACTTGCTTTTGGCCACAGGGTTAGTCTGTTTGTTTGTTTCTTGAGGGAAGGCAATTAGGGTTAAGTGACTTGCCCAAGGTCACACAGCTAGTGTGTCAAGTGTCTGAGACTGTATTTGAACTCAGCCTCTCCTCATTCCAGGGCTGGTGCTCTACTCACTGAGCCACCTAGCTGCCTTGCTTAGTATGTTTCTGAGGCAAGATGTGAACTCAGATCTTAATGACTCCAAGTTCAATATGTTAATCATTATACAGTCCAGTTCCTAAGAACCTCCAGGATATCCAGAGAAGGTTGTTTAGATCTTTCAGGCTGCCCCACTTTGGACAGGGAAGAGGCTCTGCCTGAGCTTTCCTTGGGAAGCATAGGCAGCCTCCTGAAGGCATTTGATAGTTCGCAGGGTCCCAACCTCAAGATCCATTGACCCTTTCCAAGGAAAGCTCAGAATAGCTGCTTGGGGCTGGGTTTTTCTAGAACATTAGATCAGAAAATGACTTTATTGTCCAGAGACGAGATCTGAGGAGTCTTTTTTCCTCAGGGCATTTCTAATAGCAGAAATAATGCTCAATCCTCTTCTTCACACCTCCTCCTTCTGGGGAGCAGCTTCCAGTCCCACTTTCTGGCATCTCTGTGCTTGGTTTTGGCTCTGGTGCTAAAAGTGCTTGGAACCTGGGGCAGAGAAACCTAGACCCTGCTTTCACCAATCTCCCTATGAATAAGGGGGCAGGGGGAAAGGGAAGCTGGAATTTGCTCCTCCTCCCCCCTTCTTCCCCTGTCCCATCATCCTTCCTAGTTCGTAGAAGAGATCAGGAAATCTTAAAGCTTTTCTTCTCACGGCTTCATCTTGGAGCAGTTTTGAAAATCTAATGGATAGTTCAGCCTGGATTGTTTCATGGTCCCTCCCTCTTCCCCCCTCCTCCTCACCCCACTGCACACACAGTGGGGGCGGTTCTGTTTGTGAACAAATACTTGTGAACAGGAAATCCGACCCAGCCTAATAAACATTTATTGTCTACTCTGAGCCTAGCACTGAGATACCAGAGGAAAATGACATTTCTTCCCTCAAAGAGCCTACATTGACTGTCATGAGTAAGTAGAGAAGGGAGGGGGATGGCACGGAAACAGGTAAGTAGTAACAATTTGTGGAGGGAAAGAGCAGTAATTCAATTTACTAAACGTTTATTAACTCTAGTATGGGCCAGGCACTCTGGAAGCCCTGGGGGTACAAATAAGAGAAAAGGGGCAGGCCTTACCCTTCAGGAACTTACAGTCTACTGGGAACAAGAAAGGCTTGAATCAAGAGTGAGATTCTTAAGAAGTGTTTTATAAACACTGAGGCAACCCAACAGGATCAAAATGTAGAAGAGCAGAAGGTAGGTGGGAGATGGTATACCATGTTAGGGGTTGTTTTGCTTGAAATTTCTCTACCCATTATTCCTGGTGCTGCCTTCTGGGAACAAGTTGGACCAATCCAGTCCCTCTGCCTCATGCTAGCTCTTCATTCACTTAAAGTGTTTATTAAGCACTTCCTGTGTGCTAATATTGGAAATACAAATTGAATCAGCCAGCATTTATCAGGGTTGGGCTGTGTGCTGAGTCTCGTGCTAGACTTGGAGATTTGAAAATCCCCAAATTATCTCTTCTTCAGGAGCTTTAGTCTGTTTGGTTGAGTCCAGGTATACATATGTGAACAGACAACCAAATGCAAAATAGAAACAAGGAAATATTGGGGAGAAGGTATGAGCAGGAGAGGGAGGGGCATTTGGAAAGCGTTTATGTAGACGAGTCAACCTCGCTGGGCATTGTCTTCCTCATAATTAAGATTGGGGAGTAGGAATAGATGCATCTGAGTCCCCACCAGCTCTGGATCTATCATGTCATCCCTACAAAGGGGAGCTTGAGCTGAGTGTAAAAGGAAGATAGAGGTAAGGAGTGACTTTATTCCACTCATTGGGCAGCCAGTGCAGAATCATCAGGAAAGCCAGTCTGGCTGGATTGTAGAACGTAGAATGAACCTGCAGAGGTGGGTTGGGACCAGGTGTAAGGGACTTTAAATGCTAAACAGAAATGCCTTTGTGACTCTAGGGGCAATAGAAAGTCGGTGGAGCTTATTGGGTGAGGGCATGCTTAAGGAAAGATGCTCTTAAGGAACCTCACTTGGAAAGCTCTGTGGAGGATGTCTCTGGAGTAGGGAGAGACTTGAGGCAGGAAGAACAATGAGAAGGTGGATGCAGTAATCTAGGAGAGAAATGTGGGGCTTGAACTAGGTTAGTGTTCATGTGACCACTGAGAAAGGAAGGGCTTTGAGAGAGGTAGGGTAGAAAGGGGATGTGCAGATGTGGGAACTGATAAGATTTGTGAGGTGACGGTATGAGCTGGGATGACACTGAAGTTATAAAGGTGGGAGGTTGGATGGAGATAGATGTCCTCAACAGAATGAGGGGGTTTTAGGGGAAGGGCAGATAGAGAATGAATTCTGTTTTGATCATGTTGGGTTTGAGATGACTATGATATCCAGTTAAAATGTCCAATAGCCAGTCAGGGGTGTTGGACTGGAGCTCAGGGGAGAGCTGAGGGCTAAATATATAGTTATGGGAGTCATCTGCAGAGATGATAATTGAACCCATGGAAAGAGCCTAGGAGATCACTAACTGAAAGTGTATAGAGAGAGAAGAGAGCCCAATACTGATCCTTGGGGTACACCTAGAGTTAGGGAGCATGGTATCATGATCAACTAACAAGGAAGACAGAAAAGGATCAGTTGGATCGAGTCACAAAAACCCAGAGAAGAGAGCATCCAGGAGGAGAGGGCAGTCTAAAATAGCATTCCGGGAAAGATTGAGAAAGATAAAATTGGAAAAAAACAAAACCTATCTGATTTGGTACTTAATAGGTTGGGGGAACTTTGGAGTTTCAATTAAGAGATGAATTTGGAAGGTAGGTGGCAAAAGGTTGAGCAGCAAATGAGGGGAAATGCAATCAAAGGCAAGGAGTGTAGACAGCTTTTTCCTAGGCATTTGGCTCTGAAAGGACAGGTTGAGGGGATAGTGGTAATTGGGGATTTATTATTTTTCTTTTAAAGAATGGAGGAGTGGATGAGTTTGTGGGCAACAGGGAAGGAACCAGTAGGTAGGGAGAGATTGAACACTACAGAGAAGAGTGATGATCAAGGTGAAAGGAGGAGAAAGGCTGCCTCTTTGTCAAAGACTAGAGGAAAGGAGGAGGCAGTGAGGGATGAAGTTAAAGGGCTATGTGTGATAGAGCAAAGGGAATTTGAGGGAGCTCCCAGTGAATGACCTTGATTTTCTCACAGTAAAGGAGGGTGAGGTCCTCAGCTGAGGTGTGACCCTAGGCAAGTCACTTAACCCTGTTTACCTTAGTTCTTCATCTTTAAAAATGAGCTAGAGAAGGAAATGGCAAACCACTCTGGTATCTGAGCCAAGAAAACTCCAAAATGGGGTCAGGAGAATTGGACATGACTAAAATGACTGAACAGCAACCACCTTAGCTGAAAGAATGGGGGGAAAGGGAGGTGTTGGAGTTTCGAGAAGGTCAACATGGGAAACGGGATAGAGAATCAGTTGGGGGGAGTAAGAAGATGAGATTAAGTAACACAAACATGTAGTGGACCCCATCAGCACAACTTACTCCAGTTGTGTTAAACAGTGCATGAATGAGTGGGAGTAGAGGAGTCACTTTTTAAGCTTTTGAGCACTACTTGCCAATGCAAACCATTATGCTTATATAAATAGAGGTCGTTAATCATTATTAATACTTGCACACTTTGGAGATCTGACATTTTATCAACATGGGTGCTCTGGCTGCTGATTGAGATGGCAGTCCTCTGTCACTTAGTGTATCATAGAAAGGGTCATTGGTTTGGAGCGTAAAGGTCACTAATTCCAGCTCCCTCATTTTACAGATGAAGGGTCACACGGGGACAAGACCAGGGGGGGATTTTGAAGTCAAGTTTTCCTGCCTTCACATCTGACACTATCCTGTGCTGTTAGTGGTTTTTTGAGAGTCACGGTAGCTGAAAAAAATTAATAATTACACGGTCCCACCTGGTGAGCCCCTCATCACTTAGCTCCGTTTTATCCTCAGGCAACAACAATTTGGTTCATCTTGGGCCTCTTTTATCCATGGTCAGGCCTGGAGGACCCAAGGTCACCTTTGTACAACTCACTACAAAGCTTTGAAGTGAGACTTCAGTGGAGGATTGATGATGATGATGATGATGATGATGATGATGATGATGATGATGATGATGATGATGATGGTGGTGGTGGTGATGATGGTGATAATGATGATGATGATGATGATGATGATGATGATGATGATGATGATGATGATGGTGGTGGTGGTGGTGGTGATGGTGGTGGTGGTGATGATGATGATAATGATGATGATGATGATGATGATGGTGGTGACGGCAATAGCAGCTGGCATTTGTGTAGTGCTTTCAGGTGTCCAAAGCATTTTCCTCACAATAACTCTTTAAGGGAAGGTCATACAAATGTTATTCTTATTCTACAGATGAGAAATAGGCCTGTATGAGAGAAGGGAGCTGCCCAAGGTTCTGTAGTAAATGCCACAGCCAGGACTCACCCAAACTTAGAACCTGACCTGCAGATTCAGGGCTGTTTTCACATATCTGATAAGGGTCTGATAGTCAAGATATAGAGACAACTAACAGAGTTATATAAGACCAAAGCCTGTTCCCTACAGACAAGTGGTCAAAGGATATAAATAAGTATTTCTTAGAAGACTAATTACAAACAATTAGTAACCACCTGAAGCAATTTTTAGTCTCTATAATAAGAGAAATGACAATGAAGACAATCCTGCAGTTTTGCCTCACCCTAGCAAATTGGCAGTGACAATTTGGGAATAGTGAGCAAGCATTCCCACTATTGCACACTAGTGCCTTGTTGGTGGAGTTGTGAATAGATACGACTGTTCTGGAAAACAATTTGAAATTACTAAAAGAAAGGGACTTAAATAGCTAGTCCTTTTGAAGCAGAAATTGTGCTGCTAGGCATATACCTCAAAGGAGGTCAATGCCAAAAAGAAAGGCCCTGTATAAAAATATTGAGAGGAGCAGTTTTTTGTGGTAACAAAGGAGATTCCTGTAGATCAGCTAAACAAGTTTTGGTATGTGAATATAATGGAATATTATTATCTCATAAGAAATATGAATATGATGAATACACATGAGCTTGGGGAGACTTATCTGGGCCATAAAAACCTATGCAAAGTGAGGTAGAGCTAAGGAAAGGATGTGTACTGTGACTGCAACGTGAGAGGACCCCAGCCCAAGAACAGAAGCTGACAGGGGTGAAGTTATTAGGACCGATGTTGTTCAGTCATTTCAGTTGTGTTTGGCTCTTCCTGACCTGACCCCATCTGCGGTTTTCTTGGCAAAGATACTGGACTGGTTTGCCATTTTCTTTAAACAGAGTTAAGTGACACAGCTAGTGTCTGAGGCTGGATTTGGACTCCGGTCTTCCTGACTTCAGGCCTGGCCTTCTATCCGTTGTGCCTCCTAGCTGTCCATTATTAAGAACCAGACTTGGAAGATGTGCCTCCCTTCTCTCTGTTCCTTTCCCTCTCCCCCATTAGGGGACCATGGATGTGGGATACTGCATATAATTTTACTTTTTTAGCTAAAAAAAATAAAATTCATAATTTTTTTTCCATTTTTAGTCTTTTTTTTTTCAGTTTTAGTACTTTATTTTCATGGATGGTGTCATAGGAGGGGAAGCAGGGAGGAAAACAGTAAGAAAGAGAGGTGATAGATATCAAAATAAAAATTTTTTGTTTTTTTACCAATTAATAATTATTTTCTCTCACAACTACTTCACCCCCATTTCAATTAAATTTGATTGTTTAATTAAACCAAGAACCCGCCTAACAAATAGGCACCAGTTTCCAGGTTGACCATATACAAAAGGTCATGTGTCATTTGACATTTTTGTTACTGCATACATTGTTCTAGTTTGGCCCACTTTACTCTGAATCTGTTCAAATTTTATTTTGAAAAAAGTTGCAAAGGCATTTAAAAGTGCTTTATGTCATTGAGTCCCTTTTGAGTGTTTTTGAGGCCTTGTCCCTTCTCTGCGAGATGCTAGGTGATGTCTCTGTCCTCCAGACCCTCATTATCTGCTAGGAGATAGAAGAAATAGGACCATGACTGGTCAAACCCAGTTTTTTCAATGACCCTGAGGGGATGATGGGATCTCGTGAGGGTTTTTTTGTTGTTGTTGTTGTTTATTTTTTTAAAGAATGTAGAAGACTATTTGTACTTTGTAGGTAATTGAGAAGAAATCCATAGATAAGGAGAGACTGAAGCCTAAGAAAGGGGTGAGGACTGAGGGATCCCGTTATTAGAGGGGTTGACTACTTGGTTATTTTTTTTTATTGATGAGATTTGGGTGGACAGGATTAAATAGGGCTATGCTGTCCTAGGAGAAGCTTTGTTGAGGGGAAAAATAACCATTACCTCTGAAAGTTCAGATTGGACTTAGTGTTCACTGAACTTCAGATTTAAAGGAAAAGAGGACTATTTATGTTCTACTCTCCCAGAATCTTTCTTAAGACTGATATTCATTCTGTGATGAATGGTTTTTTTGGGGACGGGGCTGGATAGGATAGGGGTAGGATCTGAGTGTTTTGCACCTGTGAGTGAACCCAGGACTGGTTTGTCTTATTTGTAAATGCCTCTGGAAATGGGGCATGTGTGAAGGCGCCTGGGTGCCAAGGTTTCTTATGGGTCACAGCCTAGTTAGAGAGACATGTAGCATGTCTGTGAACCAGTGGTGGATGTAATTCAATTAGTTGGTTGTCACATACATTGTCCTGAATGAAGTCATCACCACAGTCTTCCCTCAGTTCCCCAAATGTGGCTCTTCAAACCAGTGGTTTAAACTGTGCTTGTGGGAACAAGGCTCTGTACTGGTCAGTAGGGTGCTGTCATGGAAAGAGTCAGGATGCCTTAGTCTGGTCCTCCCCACTGGGCATTTGGGTGAGCTCTATACTTCAGCTTGCCCATCCCTAAAATAGGGAGCCTGCAGTACAGATCTCAGTGCCACTCTGAAGGTTTACCTTAGACACATTCAGTGTGTAGGAAGTTCTAAAAGTATGAAAAACCTTCACAAATATAATAATATATATGTATACATATATATAAAATCAAACATAGTAAGTAAAAATAAATCAAAATATAATATATGTGTATATACGCACGTGTATATATGCATATGCATGTATATGTACATATACATGCAGGTGTGTATATATGTATGCATGTGTATATGTATGTCTATATAAAACTGGATTCTCTGGCTACAGTCTATACTTGCGCAGCCATCTTCTAGAGAGTGGGAGTGCAGATCCAAGCAATAAAAAGTCATTTAATAAGCATTTATTAAGCCCCTACTAGGTACCACATAGTGTGATAGGTGCCAGGGATACAAAGAGGCAAAAGACAGTCTGGGGGAGTATTCACCCCCACTTCTTGAATAATATATTGAATATATTGAAGAACTGCACAGAGCCAACGCCCTCCTAGCAGTGGGCATCTAATACCCTGCTTTCTTTGTTCTCCCTCCTTGATTCCCTCCACGCCACCCCCTCCCCCCCCATTTATTGTCTCCTGCATGTAAAAAACATTGTGCTACCAACTGGCACTACAAAGACACAAGCCAACATAATTCATGTCCTTGAGAAGCTTCCCTTTTACTGGAGGAAATTTAAAACAGGAGCCTGCATGGCACTGTGCAGAAGGCAGGATTTGGAGTTAGACAGCTAGCATTTATTAATTGCCACTGTTTGCCAGGCACTGGACTGAGCCTTGGGAATGTACTGAAAGGCAGAGAACAGCCCCTTTTTTTTCCAGGCATTTATAGTCTATGGGGGCAACCACATGCATACAACAAACCAGATCGGGTCAGGAGATATATTGGAGATAATCTCAGGGAAGGGACAAGACTGAGAAAGGCCTTTTGGGGGGAGGGGAAAGGGAAAGGGAATAAGCATTAATTAAATGCCTTTAGATACTGTACTAAGTTTTTTGCAAGTGTATTTGATTGCAGAAGGTAATAGTTCTCTTAGCTGAGAACTGAAACAGGAAAGCTTAGAGGTGGACAAGAAGGGACCTTGAAAACATGTTCAGATCCTGGAGATGGAGTGAACCTCTCAAGGAGCAGCCAAGAGGCTGGTGTTGTTGGGTTATATAGTGAGTGAAGGGGGAATAAAGTGGAAGGAAACTGGAAAAGTCAGAAGGGGTCAGGATGTGATGGACTTTGAAAGCCAGGGGATTTTATATTTGCTCCTGGAGGTAATTGGGAGCCACTGGGGTTTATTGAATAGGGAGATGAGGTGGGGATTTTGGGAAGGTCATTTTGACAATTGAATGGAGGAGTTGATTGCTGTGTGGAGAGACTCTAGTCAGGAAGACCCTCTGTGGTGGCTATTGCAATACAGTTGTCCAGACTTGAGGTGAAGAAGGTTTGCTCCAGAGTGGTGCTGGTGTTAGAAGAGAGGAGCAGACAGGACAGATGTCAAATAGATCAAATCACAGGATTTGATAATTGATTGGATGGGGGGAGGGGAGAATGAGGAATGGAGGAGCCTGGGGTACCAGGTGTATGGTGGGATCCTCAGTGGGGAAGTTAGGAAGAGCTAGACTCCGACTCTGGAGTCAGACTTGGGTTCATATGGCAGCTCTGGTGTGTAATCTTGGGCAATGCACTTCACTTCTAAGCCACAGTTTCCCTGATGGTCCAATGAAGAGGCTGGTCTCAGTGACCTTTTAATTTCCTTTTCAGCTCTAAATCTTTGATCCTATGTTTAATACATGTATGTAAATATTATGTATATATGTATATTTATATACATACACACATAAAACTATACAAGATAATTTGTTAGTTTTAAGCTTTTCATTTATATATTTTATTTTTATATCAATTTCATTTCTGAATTACTCTTTCCAGGGAGGAGCAGTCCCTTCTTCCTCCCTCCCACCCTCACTTACCCCCCCCACCCAAACAAAAAAAGGCAGTTTAGCAAAACCAATCTGATGGAGGTATCTGCTGAAGCTGCTGGTATGCTGGTATCTCTGGAGTGCCACACCCATAATTCCATACCTCTGTAAAGAAGGGAGGGAGGTACATTTTCTTTTCTTCTGGGACAAGTTTGGTCATTAGAATTACACAACATTCAGGTTTGAATTTTTTTCTTTTCTTTTTCCAGGTTGTTATTTTCATTTAGATTGTAGGTGCTGCTACAAAATAATTTCAAAAAGGGGAGGTTGCTAGCCACTGGGCAGGATTTGGAAAAGTCTCTTCTTAGATTTGAGTAGGAAATGGTCACCCTAATGAGGAGCTAGGGATTCCACCAGATCCAGCATGAGAGAGAAAGACATTCCTCCCTGTAGAGGACAATGTCTTGTGCTAAGGCAAAGGCAAGAAACGAAATCCTCTGAAGAAAAACCAGTAGTCCTCTTTGGTTGAAATGGTGAGTCCAAGGGGGGCGACGTGTGAAGTTATGTTCACCTTTGTATGGTCTTTATTTGAGCACTTATTTTAACATCCCTGCTACATTCTGTGCTTCTTGTGGGCAAGGGACCTCTCTTATTTATCTTTTCCAGCATGCTGTACCCTTCATTTCCCAGACTTGTGATTTCATTGGGGGTAGGGCTCTCTGCTCTACTTTCTTCACCATCTATAGTCTTAAAGAGTTTCTCTGGGTACTGAGAGGTTAAATCACTTGCCCCCAGGGTCACACAGCTAGTCTGTGGCAGAGGTGAGGCTTGCACATAGTTTTTTTTCAGACACTCTGGCCAGCTCCCTGTCCATTTTCTCTGGCTTTACCCCAGGCTTGGAGGAAAGCCCACCCTCCTCTTCTTTGACTGCTGGTCTCCCTGGTCCCAATTAAAATTCTCCCTAAGGGGATCCTTCCCCAATCCTTCTTAATTCCAATACCTTCCCTCTGTTAATTATTTCCTATTTGTAACTTGATTTGTAGATATTTGTTACTCATTAGATTGTAAACTCCCTGAAGGCCAGGCATCTTTTGACCTCTTTTGTATTAACATCCCTGTGAAGAAAGTGCAGTAGAGAGCCCTACCCCCAATGAAATCACAAGTCTGGGAAACGAAGATTGCAGCATGCTGGAGAAGATAAATAAGAGAGGTCCTTTGCCCACAAGAAGCACAGAATGTAGCAGGGATGTTAAAATAATACAAAACTAGAGCTAGTCACAGTGCCTGGCACATAATAGGCACTTAATAAATGTCTTTTAAAAAATTGTTTGCTTCTTATTTGACGTTTTAAGTGCTTAACATAATTCTGTTGTGTGAATAAATGAACATTATTGTATAAAATGCCCAGGGTTCCTGTTATTGTCATCCTGAGGCAGGTCATAGACTGGCCAGGTGGATGGCAGTTTTTTATCTTACTTGGTCCCTGGGATCATGACTTGCTTCTAAGGTTTTTTTTTTCCCTCCTGTAATAAATTTTATTTATTAGAGACTTCCTATATGCAATGATCTAGGTTTACAACAAAGGAAAAATTTAAAAGCGTTTGTTCACTTTACAGGAGGACTCAGTATAATTTCTCATTAGCATAAGTGAATTTAGTGTGGTTGGAAAGACTGGAAACTGTCAGATGAAATGTCAGTTTGCTTGAAAGTCTCTACAATTTAGGGATGAAGAACAAGTCTTTTGTTAGGAATGAATGAGTGTGTTCATTTTATTCCTGAGGAAGCATCCTTGACTGATTTTTAAATTTTATATTTTCTGTTAGGCTAAAAGGCAGGGAAATGCAACAAACATTTTTAAGTGCCTACTGTGCTAAGCCTTGGTAATACAAATACAAGCAAAAGGAAAGATATCTCTGCCATGTGGTAGCTTACATTCTAATTGGGAAAGACCATACACAAAATGGAGCTAAAAGTGTGGTGGGAAGGATGGAAGATACCTAGGAAGGGACTGGGCCTTGCAGTCCACAAAGTCAGAAGCACAAGTGGGAAAGGCATGAAGGTTGGCAGGCTTGGGCTGATCCCCAAAATGAAGGCAGAGGGAAGAACTAATCCATGAAAGGAAGCCCCTTCCTCACCTCCTTGAGAGCCTAAGGGATATTGCAAGGGAAGAAGGTAACAGGGAAGGATGAATGTTCCAGGGTGAAGTAGCATCAGGCGTGAGGGAGGTTCCAGGGTAAGACTAAAGCCCAGGCCTGCTGTGGAAATCCCAGAGAATGAGGGAGCCTGTTTATGTAGTCAGGATTATACTATCTGTTTCTGAATTTTGGATTTACATTTTTGAGTTAGGAAGGGGTTGAATTGGGAGAGCCCATATCTTTAAGACTGGTCAGGACCATGTGGAACTTATTCCTTGAAGTCTGAGTCATTTTTATTAGGTGCAATTCTGTATCCTGATCATTGTAAAGATACAGATAAATAAGGAATGGTTCCTGGCTTAAAAGAGTTCATAATCTGTTTGGGAAAATTCAGCGTACATTCTGGGGGAACAATTAATGACCTAAGACAGCATAACATTAAATCCTAAATTGTGTGGTACAGCCCAGAGACACCGAAGATCACTGAGAGCAAGTGTAGTTGGGAAAAGCTTTAGAGGTGTTAGAAGTTGAACTGAGTCTCGAAGGATGAGTATGATTTGGCTAGTGAGAGGATGTTCTTATGCTTTACAATGTCATTGTGTGGCAGTCTGTTGTGTCTAGGGCTCATTTATTTATTCGTTCATTAAGAATCAATAATGAGTTGGCCACAGGCTCCATGCTTAGTGTTGAGGTTTAAGGTTTAGATGAGAGGTGCTCGAGACCCCAAAATACCAAAATGTGGGGTCCTGATAGATGAATTCAATTCAAGTCTTCTTTTAGCCAAAGAAAAGCAAAGTCTATTAAAGATAAATCTACCTAGTAAGTCTGCCCTTAATGGGTAGACTCTTAAGGACTCTAAGCATAACAATCTGAGACTGAGTGAGTCTGTGCTAGATACAATTCTTGGCACCTTCATGGAGGCAAGATGGATCTTATATATGGAGAGATTGTGGGAGAGTTCTGGGTGGTTTAGAGGAGGACGTTGGGCAGGGTCCTGAGGAGTCAAATGAGGTCACATTCTAGTAATGAGATTAAAGGTAGGAAACAGCTGAAGACGACAGACAATGGAAGGCCAGGCTAGTTTAAGGGTGACAGATTTGGGTATAGATATTTTGATAGGATCAAGGGTGGGAAGTAGCTGGACAATGGAGGGCTAGGCTAGTAAGAGAAAGATGTGGACCTAGCTATAATGAAAGGCTTATGTCCTCAGGCAGATGCCTCATCAAATGGGAAGATTCAAGGGGGTTCCCAGAGCCTGTACCCTATCACTTAGCACTGGAGATACCAAAAAGTCCATGCCCTCAAGGAGCTTGCAGGCTAATAATGTGGGGTCAGGGGCACAACACATTTAAAACAAAACCAAAACCAAAAAAGGATGGAGAGAGGAAATCATATGAAGTTCTGCAGCCAGGTGAGAAATGATGAAATGTGGCACAAGGTCCCGTTTGTGGGGGAAGCTCTCCATGTCTACCTTCCACTCTCTCCAATGAGGGGGAAGGAGGGGACCAGGCAGAAGTTACTTGAGGACCTTGAGTTTCAAAGTTGATTTGATCTTGTAAGGGAAGAGACCAGGCTTGGAAGTCTTGTGTACCAAGTTAGGTGATCTTCACAGCATAGCCTGCTTAAATTAGCCTTTTGCCTTGTTGAGGTTTTCTTGTCAGAGAAATGTTTTATAATTTCTGAAATACCAGGATGCTTCCTTGTTAAAAGAGAAACCGTGACCTTGTCTGTGGTTGTCCCATGGCTTAAGTTGAAGTAAAAAGGAGAAAAAAAAAATCTGGGCTAGTTGAAACAAAATACTGTGGTTTTTCTTTGGCAAATGGGCCCTTGGTCTTGTGATGTCTACTCATTTTAGGAATTGGTTCAAGGTTAGGAACATTGTATTGTATAGAAAGTCAGAATTAAATTGATGAGCAATTATGAAGCCCCTCTGTTCTAGGTGCTTTTCTAGGTGCTGGGGACACAAAGACAAAAATTAAACAGTCCCTGCCCTCAAGGAATTTGCATTCTAAAAAAGAAATGATATGTATACATATAGGTAGATATAGAATATATGAAAAGGTAATGTTGTTTATTGATTTTTTTTTTTTGACTGAATTCCTCTTGTTCCAAGCTGTGAAATCTAGTTCCAGTAGGTACTCAAATTCTTTCGGGCACTTTTTTCTTTCCATTGTTTGCCAAAATTTTAAGTGCCTTTTTTTTTCCCCTAAATCAGCTGTGTTACTGAACCATTCTGAATCCTTCCTGTGACTTGGGGAATAGTGGAAACCAAATAGGGCACGAGTGGAAAACTGTTCCCCTGGACCATTCTGCTTTGGTCTACGGGTCTTCCCACTCTGCTCTGCATGCCGTTGGTCTGGTGGGTGACTCGCTGGGGTTCTGTAACTCTACACCACCTGCAGAGGCCACTGCAGGGACAGAGCCAGGCTACTGGGCCAACTGGTTGAGCCACTGTGCCCGGGAAGGCACTGATGGGGAACAACAAGGCTTTGTTGTATATGTTGCTGGCCAAAGTGCGCTGTCAGCAGAGGGCCCCGGGGTTCTGAGGTCTGTGGGACCTGGTGGGCAGGGGGCCAGCACCCACTCTGCTGGTTTTAGGCCTGGCAGCCCAGCCTGGCTGTGGGGAGGAGTGGGATGGATGGGGAATGTACCTTGGGGTGTCTAACACTGAATAACCCCAGGATTTACTTGATGGTGGAGGTCACATAACCAAAGAGAATTAATTTTCTTTTTCTCCTCAAGGCTGGTTTTTTGTTTTTGTTTTTGAAAACTTGATCTTTTCTTGAAAATGCTGATTTTAATAGCATTGGGGAAAACCAAACCAAACCAACCAGCCCCTTGAAAACTTCCGGGTTTCCCTGTAAGGACCTCAGCCTGGGGAAGACTCCTGCTCCCAGGTGAGGGAGATTGTAAATCAAGGTAGACCCAAATGCCTCCTCTGCCTTTCAGGTTTGTTGCCTTGGTACTTTCAGATACAGAAGTTCCCCCCTTTTGACCCTCCCCACCCTGTGTCTGAGTGGGGGGGGGGACAAGCCATTCTTGTTTCCAGTTTTAAAGTCTGGACCCTTTCCCTGCACTTTGAAGCCCTTCCTGCTTCTCACAGAGCCCATTTTTAAGGATCTGATTGAATACACAGAATGTGGTGATTGTACTCACACATCTACCTCCATTCCTAGATTCCTCCCCGTGGAACTTCATTAGTTTTCTGCGCTGTAGTTTTTGGGGAAGGGCTCCCGAAATGCTGGTACTCCCTTTGGCACATTGATTGGCTTATTGGATGGAGCCCTGAATTAGTTATGGTTTGATAAGAGGAGTTAGACTTTGGAAGAAGAGACCAAGAAGTCATGGGAAGATAAACTGCCTTAAAAAAAACCAACTGCCCAGGATACAGGAAAGTAGTATGGTAGAGTGGCCTTCCTCAGACATTTCCTGGTTGTGTGACCCTGGGCAAGTCACTTGATCACCCCTTGCTTCAGTTTCTTCTTCTGTAAAAATAGTAGCCTCTACCTGGAAGTATCCTTTTGAGGAGCCCACTGAGATGATAATTTTTGAGTGCTTTGCAAACCTTAAAAGTGCTATATAAAGGCAACCTACCTCCACATTGCTGAACTACCCCTTCCTACCCTGGGCAGTTTATTTTAAAGCTATTTATCTTCTTGTCTTTTGTGTCTTTTCTTCCAAAGTCTCCCTCCTCCTCCTCCATCTCCTTCATCCTTATGAAAGCCGCTGCTAATCCCTGTGTATAAGGTTCGTCTGATTCTCTCTGTCAACATTCTCTTTCCGGTCCAGCCTTTTAGAGCCAGAAGCAATCTATCAGTGGAAGGAACAAAGCTGATCTGCCCCAGTATGAGTCCCAGTATGGGACTGGATGCCTCCTCACCTTGCAGCACGGTGCCACAGGCATCCTTTGAATGAGAACTTCTCCAGTAGGGAAGGTGAGATTTGAGGGGGCAGGGCTGGAGATGATGAGAGAACCCAGAAGCTAGAAGTCTGTTTTCAAACACATCTGGCAAAGAGAACCTCTTGTTGGCTGACCTCTTAGCCCATTTCTTCCTCCCTGTGAACCTGTCTTCTTTCCTTTATTTTGATTCTCTTCTTTCCCCCATTTTCTACTTTGATTCAGGCACCATAGACCGAAAGCCTAGAAAAGAAAGAAAAAGTGCAGGATGACTTGTGAGGGTTGCCCCTGAGCCAAAAACAAAACCAAGAGTGCGTTTGCAGAAAAATCTCACTTGACAGTTTCCACTTCAGCTGGGGAGGCAGAGGCCTGATGGACTCTAGGAAATTTTATGTATGTGTCTGTGTGTCTGTGCGTATATACGAACATACACATACATACGTGTACATCTCTATAGCTTTATGAGCTTTGCTGGGCTGACAGTGTAACTGTATTTAAAAGCCTAACTGAGCATCTGCTAACCAACCAGGAACCCTGTTGGAGGTCTTAATTTGGGGGATTAAAATAGCTTGCTTGTTGGCCACAGGCCTTTTCGGATGAAAACTTGTGAATACGTGTCCTGCTTCAAGAGTCTGCTTGTCTGCTCTTCAAGGTCCCCTCCCAGTTTATCTGAAATGTGATGATACGGAATGAGCTTTGACAAATCAACATTTTCAGGAGGTGTTGTTCTCGGGATGGGAGGCCCCTTCAGTCCTGGTCATGTCTTCCCTTTGATTCCTGTGTCTTATCTGACCAGTTCTGGTGGGAGTTGGCTGCATTTTTTTTTTTGTTTTATTTTGTTGCCAAAGCTCTTCTAATGGCTCATTTGCTTATGGTGCTGGGTGCTGTACTACTTAAACCATCCACAGGTATTGATTTAGCATCTGCTCCAGGAGTTCTTAACCCGAGGTCCCTCAACCTGTGTTTCTTTAGCATTTTGATAATTGTATTTCAATATGTGTTGTTGTTATAATCTTAGGGGTTTTATTTTATGCATTTCCAAGCATGATTCTGAGAAAGGATCCATGGGCTTCCCCAGGTATTGACTGAGAGGCTCAGTTAACAAGAGAGGTGAAAAAGTCTTGGCTTAGTGCATGCTGAGCACAGTGCTGTCTGGAGGAGATGCTGGGGAGAGACCTCATCCCATAGTTCTGTCACATATCCCGAGAAATACTCTGCCCTTTTGTGTTGACAGCATTCTTATTAATAAAATGGCAGTTTTGTGAAAGAGCTAGAGAATAAACGATAGAACTTAATGAACATTTCCTAGGCATGCTGGGGACACAAAGGCAAATTAAAAGTCCTAGCCTCCAGGGAGGTTATATTTTATTGGGAAGATCCAGGATACCATGAACACAGTGCAATATTGGAGTGTGGGGTGGAAATACTGACCCTGAGTAGGGGCTTGAGGGATCATGTGATCTTAGGTCCAGATCTGTAGGGGACTTTAGAAGACATCTAGTTCAACCTCCTCATTTTACAGATGGGGAAGCTGAGGCCCAGAGAGATTCAGTGACTTGCCAGGTCTCACAGCATAGACCTGGCGTGTGAACCCAGGTCCTCCTGCTAGTACACTGCCGCTGTGTCCCAGGGGAGGAGGTACCATCTGACCTGTGCATGGAAGGAAGGTAAGGATTTGGACATGAGTAGATGAGGAAGGAGTTAATTTCAGAGGCAGGGGGATAGTCTGTGTCTGCAAGCCCAGAGAAAGGAGGGATGGAATACTGAATAAGGAGTACAGCTAGTTGTCAGTCTGAGTGAATGGAGGGGAATAATTTTTAAAGAAAAAAGCTGGAAAGGGAGGTTGGTGCTTGATTGATTGGAAGGAGGCCTTGAATGCCAGAAATGCTTGTGCTTTGTCTTAGAGGCAGAAGGGAGACACTGAAGGTTTTTGAACAAGAAAGTGGCATGATCAGTTGTGTGTCTTCAGTTTATTTTGGTAGTGGGTGCAGGTGATTTATTGGGGATGGGATGGGAGGAAACCAGAAGCAGGGGGACTGAAGGTTTAATTAAAAATTAAACATTTTAAAACATTTGTAGAGTTCATGCTGTCTGCAAGATGTAATGGGAAGGTGTGCGCGTGTGCACATACACACACACACACACACACACGCACACACACAGATAAGATGAAATAAGACATTTCTTCAAGGCCCAGTCATTGTTTTTATACTTTTTCAAAGAAGGCCCCAACATTGACAGCGCAGTGTTTCTTCCTTCTTTCTCCTTCCCCCTTTTTCTAAGCCTCATTTGGTGTACTTTGTGGCTGTAAATTGAAGTTGTTTTTTTTTTTTTAAGATATGCAGAGCAGTGAAATCTCTGTTTTTCTTCCTTTTTGGTTAAGGGAAGCTTTCTCTTGTGGGTGCTTGTGTTTGTGAGGTAGTCCACTTTCCTTTGTGGCTGATGAGATGTTTTCCCTGATAGCTTAACCACACTTCTTGTGGTTGACTGGAAAGGGTTTGGAGAAGCTATGCATGTGACTAGATTTTTTTTTTGTCTTATAGTGGGTATTCTTTTGTTGCTAGGGGAAAATGGAAATGAGGGCCTACTTTCTCCACATCTGACTGTGGAATTGTTGATAATCTAGAAATCAATGCAAATATAAGCTTTGCATGACTGGAGTTACATTGACAGAATATCAAAAAGTCATGCCTTGCAGCCTTCCTCATTGGTTTCAGTAAAGAGGATTTGTAAGGGTTTTAAATATTCTTTTGAAATGGCTTGAAGACTAGGTGCTAGGAAATGTAGCATGATTACATCGACAGGAAGATGTATGGAGGAAAGAGTATGGATAATATTTCTGTGGATAAATGACAAAACACCTTTTGAAATTTCTCATCTACTGTGTGCTAATGGACAAGACTCGTTGCTATGTTAATTTGAAGGCCCCTAAAATTAATAATTTTGTGGTGCTTTCTGTTTTTATGTACAGTCATTTCTGTGTACGTATTTCTCCCTTTCAAAAACAATCCAGTAAGCCTTCCTTTGGAACGAGGGAAGACATTTAAGCAAAGCCGCTTGACTGAGGCAGAGTCTGACAGGGCTCATGCAACATTTTATACATTAAATTCCTCATCTCTCCAAGGAGGGGAGGTGGATTTCTTCCCGAGATTGAGCTTTGTGATTATATAATGCTGGCCTTTTTTCCCCCTTTTGTTTACGTGGTTATGATCATGTGTACTGCTTTCCTAGTTCCCCCTGCTTCATTCTGCCTCAGTTCATAAAAGCGTGAAGGTCTTTTTAAAGATTATATGTGTATGTAAATGTTCTTTCTTTAAGATGAGGAACTAACTTGATTATTTGTAGTTTTAAAAATCTGTATCTTTTGTTTTTACATATTATCTTCATTTTCAGATACATCCTTTTTCCTTTCCTTACCAAGAGAGCCATTACTTGTTGACTCAGTACTCAGTACTCAGTAATCATATATTACATGCTTGCTATGTGTTAGCTCAGGGGTGGGGAATCTGCACCCTTGAGGCTGCATGTGGCACTCTAGGTCATCATGTTTGACTGAATCCAATTTCATAGAACAAATCCTCTTAATAAAACGGTAAAAAACTGTAAAACTTGGACTCAGTCAGAAGGCAGCTTCCAAGGATCTAGAAGGCCATACATGGCCCCAGGGTCACAGGTTCCCTACCTTGTGCTAGATGATGTACTTAGTGTTTGGGATACGAAGAAAATTTTTTAAAAACACCATATTCCTTACCCTTAGGGAGCTCACATTATAATGGTGCAGACAACATGCAAACAACTCTGTAAATGGGAAATATATCTGTTATAAGAAATAATTAAAAGAGGGGGAGCTTTTCAATAAAACTAATACATCCGTGTTATATAATGCAGTCTGCCAGCTTAGGGAAGGTTCTACCTGCACCTCTAGTTTTACACCTCTGAAAAGAAGAGAAAGAAATACAATTTCTCATTTTTTTCTTTGGGACCAACCTTTGACCTGAAACTTAATTACTTCTGTGTTTACCCTTTTCTCTGTGAACTTGGAGCTGTGAATGTGAAGCCTCTCCCTGCTTGCTTCTAAAATGATTCCTTTTCTTGAAATCCATGGTGAATATATGCTAAGTCAAGGTGTAAAATCTTCCTGGATGGCACTTCCATAAGTTAGGGGGAATATATGTGGGGGCAGTGTTTTAGCAGCTTGCTCCCACCATAAAGCAATCTGCTTTTGTACCAAGTTATCTCTGGTCACAGCACCTCCTTCTTTGCTCTGTGTTTCTTAGATTCCAAACTAACAGGATAAATGGAGAATTTAATTTAATGAAATTAATGTAATTCCTTTTGATTTCTTTCCCTCTTAGAGTTCTTTTTGTATGTAGGCAGCACAGTGTATAGAGCACTGGACTCTGAATCAGGAAGACTCATCTTCATGAGTTCAAATCTAGCCTCAGACACTTACTAACTGTGTGACCTTGGGCAAGTCACTTAACCCTGTTTGCCTCAGTTTCCTTATCTGTAGAATGAGCTGAAGAGGGAAATGTTGAATCACTCTAGTATTTTTTTTTTACCTTTTTTTGGAGGGGCAATGGGGGTTAAGTGACTTGCCTAAGGTCACATGGCTAGTTGCACTCTAGTATCTTTGCCAAGAAAACCCCAAGAGGACATGACTGAAATGACTAAACAAGAACAGACTGTTAGAAAGTTTCTCCTTATATCCAGTCAGATGATTTCTAATGTCACTTGCTTCTCTCTCAGGGCTGTGCCCGTGTGAGTAGAGAGAAGTGGATGTATTTGAGAGATGTAATGGAGGCAGAGTTGAAAAGACTTGGTGATTGATAATACTGAACTTTGGCTGATGAGACGGGCAAAGCCAGTGAGGATGGAAGACGCCCTCTGGCTACCTGCTTAGGTTTCATTGCCCTACAGCTTTGGGCAAGATGATGCCCGCAGATCTCTGTTAGGTACTGGGGACCACATTGGGAATCTGTGAGCTGGTTGTATCTGGTTTTGCTTTTGCTTTTGTAAGTGTCCTTGAAGGTAACACTGCCCTTCTATTTTTCACATACTCTTGTGCTTTTTCATGATTACGAGTGTTGGTATGTGGAAGGGTTTCTTTTCTTTATTTTTTTTTTAAGTAGCTATTTGTTACTGACGAAGCTTTGACCTCATCCACTTATTGGTTGGAGGGTGTTGCAATCCAGGAAACTGAATCCTAAAAGGCTTGTCAGTCTTTTGATGAGGATGTTGTCCAATAGTATAGACAGGTTGGGTCCACATTAGCTTTTATAATGCTAAAGAGCAATGAAAAATTACATAAAGCTATTTGATTGCTTCGTTTTTTCTTAGGATGAGATCATCTCTACCCCCCTTTGGGTTCTTGTACTGAACAATGGCTTTTTGATTTCCATTTTCCTAGTTTACCATTGACCAGTTGAACCTAAGAGCATCATGAGCCTTTCCTTGGTTCAGTTAACTCTTCCTTTGCTGTACTCTAAAACCCTCATGAAACTGAGAGTACTGGGAAATTGATGTTTGGAGCTGATTAAACCCAGTTTTTCTGGTAATGAGAGTCTTGGGAAAGATATGGATCACATTTTGCAATCCCCTCTTCACGCAGTTAGAATTCTTTAATATTGGGCAGGTCCCCAAACTGATGAGCTGAAGTCTTATAAACCCATTCTTGAACTTATTACTTTTTAAATCATTGGGATAAGCATTTTCAGGGTATCTCTTTCTAAAAGTGGCCATGGATGGTGATGAGAAAGGAAAGGAGGGAAGGATGTTCAGTTGTTGATCTTCTCATTAGGCTTTGGGCCCCACATTATATTTTTATTGTAGGTTAAAGGATGCCAGGAGTAGGGGTGCACACTTGTAATCCCTGCTACAGGGAATGTTGAAGCTGCTAGATCACTTGAACTGGGGAGTACTGAGTTGTGATAGACTTAGCTGATGGGGTGTCTACACAAAATCTGGCTGTAACATGGTGAGCCCCTGAGATGAGGCTGGGGAAGGGAAGCACCAGGTGTAAAGGAGTGAACTAAGCTATCAAGTCTTTGACTGTCTTTGAATATTTCCAGCCTGGTAGAGATAGGGAGACCTAGTCTCAAAGAAAAAAAAATATGTCATATCTGGATTGTTGTTCTTTTACCTCCTTTAAGAATTAACTAAAATCCCGTCTTTTAGTGGAAACCTTCCCTAACCCCTCTTAAGTCTAGTGCCTTCCCTCTGTTAAGTATTTCCCATTTATCCTGAATATAGCTTGTTTTGTATAGATTTATTTGCTTGTTTTTGCCTCCATTAGATAGTGAGCTCATTTCCCCTCCATAGATTGTGAGAGAGGAGGGGCTCTGTTTTTCCTCTTTTTGTATCATTAGTACTTAGCATAGTGCCTGACACATAGTGGGTATTTAATAAATGTTTATTGATCTATTATTTCTTATGTTAATGAAAATCACAGTTGATGTCTCTGACTTAAATTAGTATTAGTGAGTTTCCTCATGCTCAGAAGTTAAACATTTTGCTCATTTCTGTGCTGCTAGTGTCAGAGGTGGGATTTGAACCCAACAGCCTTCCAACTACAGGTTCAGAATTCTGCGGTTCATGCTGCCTTTTCAGTATTTCTTCTAAAAAAGAGTTAAGAGCAGTGGCTCTCAACCTGTGGGTCATGACCCCTTTGGGGCTCGAATGACCCTTTCACAGAGGTCACAGGAGTCGCCTAAGACCATTGGAAAACATATATTTCAGATGGTCTTAAGAACCGAGACACTGCTTCTCTGTCTGTCTCCCGGTGGGTCTGTCCACATGCAGAGAAGCCTACATATTAAAGTATGTATTATTAAAGTATTAAAGGGTCTCGGCATTAGGAAGGTTGAGAACCACTGGTTTAGAGGCATCTGATTACGTGGTCTAATATTTCTTAGATCTACAACCCATGGAAAGTAAAATTGGATAGTTTATCTTATGTAGTTATAATCTCTTGGGCCAAACTTTCACCCAGGTTTCAATTTTAGGAATTTTGTTAGGAAGGTTGATTGTTAGATCTTTTTTTGTTTGTTTTCTTAATTCTATTTTTCAATTTTCTCTCCTTCCCTCATTAAAAAAAAAGAAACTTGTAGCGAGTATTCATAGTCGAGTTAAACACAGTCTTGTTTGTCCACGTCCAAAAACATATGTCTCATTCTGTACCTTTAGTCCATCGTGGGAGGTGGGTAGCATAGATGGATCCCTATCAGTCCACCGGTATCACGGTTGGTTACTATATTCTTTCAAAGTCTGTTGGCTTTACAATGTGGTTGTTATTTTATAAATTGTTCTCCTGGCCCTGATCACTTCACCTCAGGGATCAGTTCACATAAATCTTCTCAGGTTTCTCTGAACCTTACTTCTCCAATCATTTCTTATGACACAATAATATTCTATTATGTTAATGTAGCTTGTTTTTTTTTCATTCATTTCCTCAATTGATGGACACCCCTTCAGTTTCTAATTCTTTGATACTGCAAAAAGCTGCAATAATTATTTTTTATTCATATGAATTCTTTTTTTTTTTTTAAATTTCTTTGGAAAAAAGACCTAGCAGAGGTATTTCTCGGTCAAATGGATAGTTAGTGCATAGTTAGTGACTTTTTGGACACAGTTCCATATTAATCTCTAGAATGTCTGTATCATTTGGCAGTTCCACCAATAAAGGGTTAATATGACTGTTTTTCTGAACCTCTCCAAAATTTATTTCTCTTTTTAAGATCATCTTTGCCAGTCTGTTGGGTGAGGTAGAATTTTAAGGTTTACCTTAATTTGCATTTTTCAAATTATCAGTGATTTGAGTTTTTTATTTTTTTCTTTTTGGTGGGAGATGGGTATGTCAGAGTTGGAGGGATCTGCTGGTACCTTGGATTTCTTCTTTTTAGAACTTCCTGTTCATATCCTTTGACCGTTTTCCAGTTGGGGAATGGTGCGTGTAAATTTGAATCAGTTCCTTATATATCTTGGAAATGAGAACTTTTTTCCAGAGAAACTTGTGGCAAAATGCCCCGCCCCAACTATTTCTTTTCTGAGTTTCTTTTCATTGTTTCTTTCTTTTTTTTTTTGTGCAAAACCCTTTAAATTTCATATAATCAAAACTGACCATTTTATTTTTGTGATTCTCTCTATCCTTGGTTTAGTTATGAATTCTTACCTCTAGCCATAGATCTGAAAAGAATTGATGATTAAGCCTAAGGCATTCATAATGAAGCCATAAGATACTATTCCCTTACTGTTGGTAGTTGGTGGTTGGTATTCTTCTCCTATCTTACTCTCTTCCACATACTCAGCATTTCAGTGACACTGGCTTCCTTCCTCTCTCCACTCTGGGCATTCTCATGTCTGAAATTCTCGTCCTCCTTGACTCCACCTCTTGGCATCTCTCTGTTTTCCTCCAAGACCCAGTTAAAATCCCACATTCTACAAGAAGCCTTCCCTGACCCCCCCTTCATGCTGGAGCTTTCTCTCTGAGATTATCTATTATTTATCCTTTCTATATCTTGTTTTTACATGGTTGATTCCATGTTGGTTCCTCCATTAGACCATGACCTCCTTGTGAACAGAATTGTTTTTCTTTTTCTTTGGCTCCCCATCACTCCGTGCCTGTCCCATTGGGAGACGCATAATGCTTGTTGATTTGACTTGTTGGCTGGGTTATTTCACTATAGGACAGCATGCTATTCTAAAGCTTCCTGAATCATTCATGTCTTTGTGATTTGTTGTCTGGGCTGTCTGGTAAACTGGATCGAGTGCCTGAGATGTTTGCACTGTCTTTGGAAAGCTGGGTTTTAATTTTAGTTTTGGCGTTGCTCAAGATGAGAGTTCAAGGGGTGGCCAGGTGGCACAGTGAATAGAGCACTGGCCCTGGAGTTTGGAGGACATGGGTTCAAATCCAGCCTCAGATACTTAACACTTACTAGCTGTGTGACCTTGGGCAAGTCACTTAACCCAATTACCCTGCCTTCCCCTCTCCAAAAAAAAAAAAAGATAAGGTTAGACACCAACTCATTTAAGGTTGGTAAACCTGAAATTCTGCCTCTCTGATGCTTCCTATGTGAGTGACCTTTGACAAATTACTCATTTCCCTCATCTGAACAATGAAGGGCTGAATTAGAAAGCCTCTTTTGTCCCTTTGAGCTGTAGATCTAGGATTTCTGATTTGTGACCCCTGGAGGAGAAGGCAAGTGAGTACCTGCAGCTGAAAGAAGTTGATTTATTTATGTTATTTCAGAGGGGGTGACTTAGTGGACTGAAAGGGACCCAGACCTTAGAGATCAGCTAGTTGAACCCCCTCCTTTAATTGACAAGGACAGTCAGATCTAGGGGGGTTAGGTAACTTGCTCAAGGTGACATAGCCAGCTGGGATTCGCACTCAAGTCCTTTATCTGTTGTTCTTTGAGGCACAACATGGTGCCTTTCAGTATTTTTTCCCTTGCTGTGAATAGCTTTCCCTGCTGTCCCTTGCTTCCCTGTCTCTTCCTCCTCCTCTCAGTGTAATGGGAAGCGTCCCAGGCGGTTTTTTTTTTTCTTTTAAGGTGAAGGAGCAGTCTTTTTAGGTTTGTATTGGTATATCTGCATCCTACTGAGGTCAGAGGCTGTTTACTGAGTGGAGGAATATGACTTCTGGGAAATAAGGACCCTGTCCAAGGAGAGTTTAGTTTCATCCTGAGCTAGCCTTGATCTGCAAGGCTGAAGTAGGATATTAACTTTTGGGAAAAGTGGGTCTTGTGTTGAAAGGAGAGTAGACCTCAATGGCTCTAAAAAGAAATTAAGTCCTAGATCATATGGCACTGGAGAAGACAAGTCAGTTTATGAAAGCTCCTAGCTATGGAGGGACAAGGGGGTAGTTCACTCCCAGATCATTGTGGGATACTCAGATGTGCAAGAAGAGCACCAAGTTCAAGGCTAGTGTTTTTTTTCTCAGTAGAAGGAAGAATTTTCTGATAAGACTTTCTAAAAATGAAATGAACTCATTGGCATTGGAAATTTAGGAAATAGCCATTTTTCTGAGTGGTCATGGAGGGGGATGCCTATTCTGAGTTGAAGGTGTATGAGGTGAGTGCTTTTTTTTCTTTGTAAAAAATTTTTTATTGATGTCTTTTGTTTTTCTGTCACCTTTATTTCCATATGTATCCCTCCCACCTCTTCTGTCTGGAGAGCTATTTTTAATTGTAGAAGAACTGAAAGTTAAGAATACTTAAATACAGCTTGGTCAAGGTGATGCAGAGCCTTTTTTTTTTTATCTATAAGGCAAAGAAAATAGAGATAATAAGATGGGCATTTTTATTTCAAAGTATAATTATAACATTTTTTGCCTCAGTTGACTATCCCTAGTCCTTCTAGTGTTAACAAACAGTAAAGGAGAAAGAGAAGAAAAAAAAAACAGTTTGGAAAAACCAAAGCATATCAGTCACCTCTGTCAGGTCATGTAACCTTCTATACCCCAAAGGAAGCAGGGGTTTTCTCATTTCTTCAAAGCTGAGGTTGGTCCTTGTAATTGCAGTGTTCAGTTCCATTTGTTTTGTGGTTTTTTCCATCGACGTTGTGGTGATTGTGTATATTGATACTGTCCCACAGGTCTTACTTTGCATCAATTCATATGTCTTTCTCTGCATCTCTGAATTCTTCATAGTATTCATTTCTAATAACAGTCATAGTGCCACAATTCATTTAGCCAATCATTCCCTAATTGTTGGACACCTGCATTGTTTTTATTTCTTTATAACTTAAAGAGGGCCACTAAGAATATTTTGATGCATATGGGATATTTCTGTCCATCTTTGACCTTTTAAGGGTATATACTTAACCTATTTTCTTGGAAGCCTTTTCCAGCTGAGGAAAGACTCAGAGGTTAAGTGATTTGCTTGGAGTAGGTGACTGGGAAGAGGGATTTGAACCTCACCTCCATCCAGAACAGGTCTTCTTCCCATTGTATTTGCCTTCCATATAAGACTAGACAAATTCTTAGGATCTTTTCCAACTTGTAGGTTTCTATAATTCTTTCAACAAAGTGGGAGTATAGTACCTACCTACCTTTTTCACAGGGTTATTCAAAAGACTTAAAGGGGTATGTGATGCTGCCTTGTTGAGCCTGCCCCCTGCCCGCAGTCTTGGGAGGTGTAGGTCCTCCAGGTAGGGACTGTCAGCCCATGGTTCCATAGCCGGTGAAGGACAGAGAGAGTACTCTCTACCCCCAAGTGCAGCACCTCTTAGACTCTACTATGCTGCCTGTATTCATAGATGGAAAATGACTTTACAATGCATTAAGCTGCTAGAACTCTATTGACTTTTATTCTCTCTTGCTCTTGCATGATATTCCATCTCTCTTTTCTTTGCTCTTGTCCCTGGAAGCTCAGCCTCCTTCATCTCTGCCTGCTAAAAACGCTTTAGATTTTTCTTTTCGGGTGCCACCTTCTGCATGAGGACTTTCCTGAGATCTAGCTACTGACTAGTGCCTTCCTCCTGCCCCATTGTCTTGTATTTACTTTGCATATGTACATATTATTTTTTCCTATTTCTCCACCTATCCAAGGGCAGGGAATGTTTCATTTTGTATCCCCAGTGTCTAGCTTGTTACCTAATATCATAGTGTGCACTTAATAAATGCTTGCTTGCTCCATAGTAGTATACCCCTTTTAGAGATGCCATACACTGAGTCCCAGAGGGGTGAGTGGCTTAGCCAAAGCACCAATTATGAAATCAGTCAGGCAGATTGCTGTCAGTCTAGGGAAGCTATTCATTGTACTTAACTTTTTCTAAAATATTTCATTATCCAATTCCCTGAAATAACATGTTCATCCAGGAGACGGACAGAATAGAGGGATGTCTGGTTCATCTCACCTTTCTCAGTCAGGTTGGTGCTGTTTATTCTAGCTCTCTGGTGTCTGCTTTCCCATGACTTGCTAAGAAGGGGAATCGAGGGGGTTGGCAGATATATGAGGCAAAGGTAGTATATGAGTCTCTCTGATTCTGAGAGACCCAGAATTTTGGACAAAACTGCAAAGTGGGAAGGCAAGACATGTCTTTGGCACCTTCCCCCGTCCTTTGTCAGGACTCTTTTTCTTCCTCCTGGTCTGTCTTCCCCTCCCCATCCGTGCACGTACATATCTCCACCCTGTATCTCATTCTTGTCCTCAGCTGGCTGTCAGATAATCCTTGCCAGAGTGTTAAATCACAGTGTTAGCTGAAGGGATCCCTATGAACCATATCTGCATTTTGGAAAATTCTTGATGATTCCTTCCCTCCCATCCATAAAGAGTGAGATTATTCACATTCCGAATCAGCAAACATTTATGGAACATCTACTCTTTGCAAGACACCCAGGACATCTGTTACTCCATGGAATCTTCAGGAATGCCCATGAAGGCTTGGCAAGTTGCCTTGGATGGCTGTTGATCCTAGCTTTAGGTCTTTTGTTTTCTAGGCACCAGAACTGCCACCAAACACAATGACATAACAGAAATCATGGAATTCAGAATCGGGAGGGACCTTAGTGACCAGGCTCATCTAACCTATCACAAAAGGAATACTATGAGCATTTGCCAGTCAAGTGATTCAGGATTGCATGAAGACCTTCAAAGAGAGGGAAGCTGAGGCAGCCCATTCCACTTGTGAATGGCTCTCATTGTTGGGAAGTTTTCCCCAAATTAACCTCTCTGTATTTCCACCCATTGTCTCTAGAGCAAAGAAAGATTCTGATCCAAGGGTTCTTGACCTGGGTCCATGGATGGCCAAAGGATCTGTGAATAGATTTGAAAGGGTTCATGAACTTGGATTGACATAGAAATTATATATTTTCACCAACCTTCAACTGCAATCGGTCATTTCCTTCATTTATAAATGTAGGCAGCGAACATTTTTCTGGGATGGGGTTCATAAACTTCATTAGACTGCCATAGGGGTGAAATCTATAACAAAAAAAGATTAAGGACCTTTGATTCAGTCTTCTGTATCAGCCCTTCATATAATTGAGTGTAGCTATCATACCTTCCCCCATCCCCTCTAAATCTTTTGGATAGGGATTGGATTTTCCTGAAAGTCTTAAAAAGTTTATACATTAATTCAATTATATAAGCATGTATTAGGTGCCTCTTGTATACCTGGTACCATATTAGGTTCAAGAGTTATAAAGCTAAAAAATCAAGAAGTTAATGCTCTCAAGGAAGTTACATTCAGTGAGGGGCAAACAGTGTGCACACAGGTTAGTTAATACAAAAAATATGCAAAATATACACAACATAGATTTTGTAGTAGGATTAGAAGACTAACCATTGGAGGGCATGGAAATAGGGAAAGGCTTGAGTTGAGTCTTGAACAAGAGCTAGAGATAACAAGAATCAGAGAGTGCATTCTGGCAGTCAGGACGATGACTTCAAATCTTGTCTCAGACACTTGGCACATCTGCTTCTGCCCAGTTTCCTCCTCTGTAAAATAGGAATCATCATCATCATCATCCTCATCATCTTCAAGCATTGTCCTGAGGATCAAATGAGATATTTGTAAAGTACTTAGAATAGTAAGTGCTAAATAAGTGTCCCTTCCTTCCTCCCTCCCTTCCTCCCTCCCTTCCTTCCTCCCTTCCTTCCTTCCTTCCTTCCTTCCTTCCTTCCCATTCTCTTCTCTCCTTCCATCCTTCCTTTCCTGTTTTTATGGAGATGTAGGTTTAAATCTTCCTACTCTAGTTATTTGCTCAGGGGCTTTAGAGGAGGCATTTAACCCTTTTAACATAGCTTCAGTGACCTCATCTTTAACACTGGGCTAATAATATTTGCTTTATTTCATAGGGGCTCTCTTGAGGGAGGAATAAAATTATGAATTGCTGTATTAATGTGATTAATCAGAGAGAAGAGACTACCTGAATGAAAGAGGTGTGGCTTTAAGGCCTTTCTCTGGGGAAGTTATTTGTAATTGGACTTGAAGCTAATTATGTTACCAGGTTGTTCTCTGTGCCCCTGGACAAGTCACTGTTCTCAGCTTTAGTTCATCTGGAATAAGAGGGCATCAGGTTGTACTGGATGACCTCAGAAGACCCTTCCATTTCTAAATCTGGCTTTTAATTTCTCTGGGAGTCACTTTTGACCTCTGTCAAATGCCTAGCTGACTTTTGAGGGCCCTTCTTGTACTCAGTCTGTGAACTCAAAGATGGGCCCCTGTACTTACTACACGGTCGGATGATTTTTATTGTTAGGTAGTCAGACAGACTTTCACCTCCTACGGTACAGTGTTCGAGCAGAGAGTTGACCCAGTTATATTTCAAAGAATAAAACAACATTATTTCAATCCTGTGGGATTATTAATTGACCTTTTGTTTTTTGTTGGATTTTGGAGAGGGTGTGCTTCTTTTGAAATCAGTCTGGGGATGTTTCAAAGGAAAAAAAATAATAGGTACATGCCATCTAATGTTTCTATTCCAGGAACATGTGATAGCTGGGCTGGTTCCTAAGGAAGTGTTTATATGTGCATAGTAAACAGTATGACCCTGGTAGGCCAGATTGCTCAAGCCAATTTACATCTCAAAGGATCTGGGTAGAGGGTTTCAAAATGGATTAATGACATTAATTCAAAAGATCTTGGTTGGGGCTGTGGTATGTAAGGTGTGCCTGCCCTCCCTGACATTTTTTGACCCATTTTAAAATCCATCTTCTAACTTTATTTATGTTGCTTAAGTAGCCTCATTTTAAAAAGTAAAAGTTTATTGTACATTATTCCCCTGTGAGGCTGAATTTTGTCTTCCATCCCCTGCTCTTTGTCCCTCAGGCTTGGAATGTACTCTCTCCTTACCCCTGGCTTCTCCAGTCCTTATCTTTCTTCCAGGTTCAGCCCATAGCCCATCACCTGGGGAAAGCCTCTCCAGATAACCCCAGGTGCTCTCTCTTTCTCTTCAGATTATCTTGTTTTTGTTGTTTAGTTGTTTGAGTCATGTCCAACTCTTTGTGACTCCATTTGGAGTTTTCTTGGCAAAGAATACTGGTGTGGTTTGGCATTTCCTTTTCCAGCTCATTTTATAGATGGGGGAACTGAGGCAAACAGGGTGACATGAGTTGTCTAGGGTCACACAGCTAGGAAGTGTCTGAGGCCAGATTTAACTCAGGAAGATGAGTCTTCCTGATTCCAGGATAGTGTTCTGTGCAGCTGCTGAATTATCTGGTATTATACAAGTAGATCGAATATTGCTCAAAATGCAAAGCAGGGTGGGTCAGTGGATAATGAACTGGCCTCAATGTTAGGAAGACCCTGGTTCAAGTCTCTTCAGACATAGACTGGCTGTGTGACCCTCTCCCTGTTCCCAGGAAACTCTCTAAAAGTTGCAGACAAACTGAAGCAGTTTCCTCACCTGGGAGTTCTCTCTACCAGTGAAATCCCAGGGTCAAGCCCCACCCCGCCTCTCTGTCTCTCTCTCTCTCTCTCTCTGTCTCTCTCTGTCTCTGTCTCTGTCTCTCTCTCTGTCTCTCTCTCCCTCTCCCTCTCTCCCTCTCCCTCCCTCCCTCTCTCCCTCTCTCTCCCTCTCCCTCCCTCTCTTTCTGTGTCTTTTTTTCTTCTTTCTCTTTCTCCTCTTTCTTCTCTCTTCTCTGTCTCTCTTCTTTCTCTGTGTCTCTGTCTGTCTCTCATTCTCTCTCTCTCATTCTCTTTCTGTGTGTCCTCTCCTTTCTCCGTGTCTTTCTCCTCTCTTTTCTGTTTTTTTCTCTCTTTCTCTGTGTCTTTCTGTGTGTCTTTCTCCTCTCTTGCTCTCTTTCTATGTCTTTCTGTCTCTTCTTTCCCATCTCTCTCCTCTCTCTCTCTCTCTTTCTCTCTATGTTTCTCTCTCTTTTCCTTTTTCTATGTCTTTCTGCCTCCTCTCTGTCTGTCTGTCTCTGTCTCTTTTTCTGTGTCTTTCTCCTCTCTCTGTCTCTATCTTTGTCTCTCTCTTTCTTTTTCTCTCTCTCTATTATCTTAGTACACGTATCCCCTCTCCAGAGAATATTATTTTGTTTTTGAGTCTGTGCTCTTCTACATATCAGTCCTTTAACAGGCTTTTATTAAGCACCTATTGTATGCTAGGTATTGTGCATACATTGGCAAAATGGAGAGTCCCCGTCCTCAGGGAGCTTACGCTCTATGAAGAAGAGGGGAAGACATGATGTATGTGTGTATTGATCAGTCAATAAGCACTTGTTAAATGTTTGCTGTGTGCCAGGCCCTGTGCTGAGGAAGCCCTTCCTTGTAGTGGTAGATAAAGTTAAATATGTGTAGTCAAGATAAATTAAAGGACCTTTGGTTGGAAGCTCCAGGAGCAGCCTCATGGAGAAGATGACTCCCCAACTTGGTGTCTTTGCTTTTTTCTGTATCCCCAGTACTTACACTAAGTTCTTTATAGAAACCCGCTGACTCATCAGTCTGAGTTGAGCTTTTAAGGTCACTGGGAATTCCCAGAGGAGTGAGGACACTCCTGGTGTCAGGACACGGGAGATGGGGCATCCTTTGAGGAGCAGCAAGGTGGCCAGTTTGGCTGGACAGTATAGATGGCTTGCAGGGGGTAATATTTGATGGGGTCTGATTAGTGTCAGATTGTGATGGATTTTAAATGCCTGAAAGAGGAGTTTTTATTTGCTCCCAGAGAATTTTTTTGAATTGGAATTTATTGAGTAGAGGAGTGGTGTGGTCACAATTGTGTTTTAGGAAGATCATGTTTGTTGGAGGATGAGCAAAGATGAATTTGAGGTAGGAGATTAATTAATTAATTAACAAGTTAGAAGACAGTTGTCCAGGAGAGAGGTAATGAGATCAGGGTCATGGAAGTAGAGAGGAGGGGCCATGTGTGAGAGGAGTAGAGGAGTCACAAGCCTCAGGGCTGGGCGGCTGATTGGTAAGTGAGGGTGAGCTGCTGAGGAGGGCACTGAGGTGGCCAGCCTTGCCAGCCTGCTCCTGGGAAGATGGGTGGTGCCCTTAATTGAGCTGTTTAATAACTGTTTGTTGGTTTGGGCCATTTTAAAAGCTTCAAATGGGACTTCAAAGGGGCTGAAGGCATGGTAGATTCTTCCATAGATTCCTGCAGTATCTTGAGTAGCTTTGTTCTGAGTGACAGTGAAAGAGGAAGAAAAGGTCTTAGATAGACAAAATACTCTTTTTGTGGTGGAAAAAATGAAGCTAAAGGGATGCCCATCACTTGGAATGGCTGAATAAGTTGTGATGACTGCAGGTGATGGAATACTCCTGTATTGTAAGAAGTAAAGAGATAGATGATTTTAGAGCTGTAGAAAGACTATTAAAAACTGATGAAGAATTAAATGAACAGAATCAGGAGATCAATTTATACAATAAAAAAGCACTGCAAAGATAAGCCAGTTTGAAAGAACTATGATCACTCTGTTGACCTCCGTGATTCCAAAGGATTAATGATGGAATATAGTGTCTACCTTTTGGCAGGTGATAGTATTAGGGTACAGAATGAGACATTGATTTTTTTTTTTTCCTGCAGACAGTGAATTGTTTTGCTTGACTATGCGTATCTATTACAGGAAATTTGTTTTTTCTTTTCTCTTTCTATGACTTTGACTTTTATGGGAAATATCAATCAATAAACATCTATTAAACATTTACTGTGTTCTAGCCACTGTGCTAAGAGCTATGGACATTTCTCTGAATTTAATATAAGGCATATTCCCATTTTAAGAAAACCTCATAGTAAGAAAAGCCTAAATTTATGGAAGTCCACCCAAATGAGTGATTGTTAGCACCACACCATAAGAGGATTCTGACTTACCCTGCCCTAGTTTATTTCAAATAGAATTTTGATTTGCAACACTTCAATTTTCATAGAGCTTTTCAAGGAATGAATGGTTTTGACTTGAAGGTAGGAGGAAGCTGATTTTCATCCATATTCTGGATATTACTGTGAGCTTCCTTTTCTCAAAGCTGTCTTCTCAGGGTTTAATCCTCATGGATTTTTCATTTGGTTCTAGATTTCTACAGCCCCAGGTCATTTTTAAAAAAAAGAAATCTGGAAATGTGGATTTAGGGTCTAAGTAATGGAGGTATGGTTGGATTGGGTGGTGCTTTGTCCAAGGCTCATTTATTGCTTTAGAAGTTGTCCTTCTACCTCTGTCAGTCCCAGAATGAGCTGGGAAGGAACTATAGAAATTGCCTAATCATATCAAGTTAATATACAGGTGAGGACACTGAACCCCTGGGAGATAAGAGAGGGTTGTGGAGGTTCCAGGGATGAGTCATTGGTGGAGCTAAGGCCTTAGTTCCATAAAATCCTTTCCCCTTTGATTCCTGCCTTTCCTCTTCTAGATTGAGAAATTCATAAGATTAATATATTAACTTGTTTTAGGGAGAGCACAATAATAGTTTAGGCTTTGGGGAATCCCCAGTTTGGTTCTTATCCATGTAATCTATGGGGAGGGAATATGGAATGATGTTCCTGCTAATCCCACTGGATTAAGTAAACCTGTTAGTTGGGTAGAAAACTAGCTTCTTTCAAAGTGATTTAGATTATTATTATTATTTTTTTTTTTTACCATTTGGGGACTCTTAGGAAAAGTATAATGGAAATGGTTCCAAAATCCTGACTCGGCCACCTAGTTGTCAGGACTTAGTCAAATCTTATATTCTCCATGAGCCATTCATTTCTCTTCCTGTAAAATGGGGTTAATGTTTGCTGCCTCCCTCCTCCCTCTCCTGTTTGGTAAGGTCACTTTCCAAGACTTACTGCTATGTCCAACACAAAGTAGGCAATTAATACACGTGCCTGTCAGTTGTTATGGGGGGAGGGGAGATGGGAGGAAGTGTCTAAAGGTTCTTTTTGGAGAGACCAAAAAAAGGTGCTGGCGAAATGGAATTGCAATATTACAGAGCCAAGTTGAGTTGGGTCCATTGGCAGGTGAGGTTACCTGTTAAGACCTTCTGTTCGGGGGTTCTTGATTTTTTTTTTTTTTTTGGCATGTCATGGAACTCTTTGGAAGTCTGATGAAGCCTGTTGACCACTTTTTAGAGTAGTCTTTTTAAATGCATAAAAACAATATAAAGGGTTACAAAAGAAGCTGGTTACATTAAAATATTGTTATCAAACTGGTTTAAAGAAAGTTTCCATGGAACTTTCTAGAGAGGTGAAGATTTGATTTCCCCAAGTAGGAATAGCACATTTTGTGGTCTAGCTTCAGTTTAAATCTGACATTGCTCTGATTGTTAAAATCATTTCATCCTTCAAGTCCTAATTTAGAGAGGACTTCAGAGCTGGATGGGAGGGACTTTGGAGATCAGGTACAGCTGCCTCCTTTTTCAGGTGAGGAAACAAAGGATCAGTGGAAATGAAATGATTTGCCCAAGATCACACAAGCTAGTTGGTAGCAGACCTTGGTTTCCTGACTCTTTCTAGTGCCTAATTCATAACATGGTCATAAAATGTGGATTATGCACCTTGTGAAGAGCAGTGCACTTATTTCAGGAGGTTCAGGAATTTGTAAATTGTATTTTTTTCTGTAGACCAAGTGTTGTTGTTGTTCAGTCATGTCCGACTCTTTGTGAGCCCATCTGGGGTTTTCTTGGCAAAGATCCTGGAGTGGTTTGCCTTTCCCTTCTCCAGCTCATTTTCCAGATGAGGAAACTGAAGACAAACAGGGTTAAGTGACTAACCCAGGGTCACACAGCTAGTAAGTGTCTGAGGCCAGATTTGAACTCATGAATATGAATGAGTCTTCCTGATTCCAAGTCCAGTGCTCTATACACTGCGCTGCCTAATTGCCTGCAGATAAAATAGTGTCTCACATATATGGAATACTATTTTTCACGTGTATGTAGATTCTGTTGTGATTAATAAAGGGGATAGAGACTGGACCTCAGACTTTATTTGTATGAGGAACTCCCAGGTGAGAAAATTCTCTATTGCTGCAAATTGGCAGCTTCTCTGCAGTAATAATAATCTTAAAGAATTCCCCATAGCATTACGTGGTTAGTGGCAGGCAGCTGGCATGTCTCAAGGGTAAAATTTGAATACTGACAGGTCATATGAAGGTAGCTGCATGTGTCTTCCTTCTACTAACTTTTCCAGCATGTGGCTCTGAGGGTCCTGGAGGTCTTTCTTGGACCCGTTCTGGGTCCTTGAGGTCAAATCTATTTTCATAATGATGTCAAAATGTTATTTGCCTTTTAAGAAGCTCCTCCTTTTTCCAACTACATCTCTGTGTGAGCCCGAATTTTTCTTTGTCTATTTCAGCCAAAACAAGATATCCCAACAGACTGAATGCAGAAGCAGATATGAGAATCAGACTGTTTTCTGTTAAGCCAGACATTAAAGAAATTAGCAAAAATATGTAAAAACAGTGTCCCTTTTCACCAGATTGTTTTGGATTGTTTAATTATTTTTCATGAAAATGTGTTTTGTTAATATGTAATGTGATTGTTATTTTAAAATGAATGAACAATAAGTATTTTTAAAAATTGGTAGTTTTAATTTCTAATATGGTAAAAAAAAAAATGACAGGGGCAGGTAGGTGGTGCAGTGGATACAGTGCCACGCCTGAAGTCAGGAAGACTGATCTTTGTAAGTTCAAATCTGGCCTCAGACACTTATTAGCTGGGCGACCCTGGGCAAGTCACTTAACCCTGTTTGCCTCAGTTCACTTATCTGTAAAATGAGCAGGAGGAGGAATGGCAAACCACTGCAGTATTCCTGCCAAGATGAGGTCATTAAGACCTGGATGTGACTGAAATGACTGAACAGCTAACAAAAATGATATCTCTGTATCTATGTATCTCCCACATAAACCAAGCTCTTTGGGGGGGGCCTTAGTGATTTTTAAGAGTATAAAGAAGTCCTGAGACCAAAAAGTCTGCACTATACCAAATTGCCTTCCTAATAAAATGCAAATTAGTTTAAAAGCTTTACTGGATTCATAGTGTGTTTTTTGGTCATAAATTTTCTCAGTTCTTTGTTGCCTGTAGTAAGAACTATAGTAAGTAGGGTCTGTGAATTTTTTTTTATCTTAAAAAGGTAAAATCTCATATTTTTGTTTTGTTTATGTAGGTAATAGGAACAGAAGCTAAATCAATCATCAATCCTTTATTAAGCATCTGTGATGTGCTGGTTGTTATACATATGTCAGAGAAATAGACATTTACATTTTTATAGAGTTTACATTTTAATTGGGAGAGGCAACAGGGACATAAATATATACAGAATAAATATGGGGTGAGCGCTAGCAGTTCACCTCGTTGGAAGAAGTCACCTCACTAAAGGAAAGCAAGAATGGATTTGGGGCCCGAGTGGCCTTAGAGACGATGTAGTTCAGGAACTCTGTGTGGATGGGTCGAAGTCCCCTTTGGCAGCATTTGATGAAACCTCTGACCTCTTTCTCAGAATCATGTTCTTAAATGTACCAATTAAGACACATAAGATTATATGAAATGTAATTGTCAAAATATTATACAAAACTAAACTTTAGAGATCTCAGGTCACAAATCTTTGATATAGTATTTTACACGAAAGGATTAAGTGCCAGAGAGGTTTAAGTGACTTGTCCAGGGTCACACTTCTCAGGTAGTAGTATAGTTGGGCTTAGGACTCAGATCTATGAAGTCCACTACACCATTTTGCAGGGCATCATAGAAAAGAAACAGCATTGTACTAGAAGTTGGGGGACCTGGGACCAATTGATCAGTCAATCAATAAACATTTATTACTGCATAACTTTGGGCACATTATTCAACCTTCTATAAAGGATGCTTGTTGGCATGACTTTTTAGGTCTTACTTTCTTCATTTGAAAAATAATGGATGTGAAACTATAGAGGTTTTGTCGGGTTCTAATGTTCTGTGATTCTAAGCCTTCTGTCTGCCATGTTGACCTTTAAGGAGTCTCTTGTGTAAGTTCAAGCTCAGTCACTTTCCCTTTTACTGGTGCTCTTTCATTTTCATGTAGGTTACTTTGACTTTTCTTTATTGGATTGTCTGCTTCTTGCAGACATGTCCTATCTTTCCATTCCCCAGTGCCAGTAGGGAAGTTTGGCGTGATAAGGAAAGTGTAGTCAGTGTGCTCTGGTGGAAAGAGCCCAGTAGTTGGAGTTACAAGAGTGACTGGGTTCAAAACCCCTCCGTGATACTAGCCGAGTGATCCCAGAGACTTTATTTCTTAGTTTCTTCATTTGCAAAATAAGTGTAGTAACCCCTCATGGGATGGTTGGGAGGATCATGTGAAAAAAAATATCATGTGAAGTAAGTTCCTTTACCTGACAAAGTTATATAAATATAATCCATCATAATTGCTGCCCTATCAGTACTTTCAGGTTCAGCAGTGTCTCTTGAAAAGAATGCCGTCTAAAGCCCCTTCTAACTTGAAATCTAGAATCTTTTAATTCTGTAGAACATTAGGATATATGGATCCAATTGATGGCTATCTACTTTGCTTCCAGGTCTGTGTTATAGCAAAAAGAGCTGCTGTAGTTTTGTGCATGTGGGATGTTTCTCTCTTTCTTTGACTTCTTTGGCGGACGTGTCTAGTCTAGTATTGGTGGGTGAAGGTCATGTTCTGTTTTCCACTTTTGGGGCACAGTTCCAAATTGCTTTCTAGAATGGTTAGATCACAGCCCCTCCATCAGTGAATAAGTATGCCTGTCCTCCCACAATACCTTATATTCCATGTTAATTTGTTCATGTGGAGTTCCTGTTGGTCTTGGAAGTGGATTGGAAAGCACCTGAGATGGAGAAAAATTGAAGCCAACCTAAAGCATTTACACTTCACCTCTCTCCCTCTCTTCTTTCTTCTTCCTCCCCCTCCCCCCACCCCTTTAGCTCTGAACAGTTTTGGGATGCCATGTGACTTAGGAGAAGGAATGACTCTTTCTCTTCCCGACAGACTTGACCACAGGGCTTCTAAGGAAAGATGAGCCATAGGGACAGCATGACAGATAGAACACATGCATGGAGTCCCTGGGCTGTTGTTCTCTTGACATCTAAGGCACTGGGAACATTGCAAAAAACTGGGTCCTTTCCAGTTTTCACCATTCTCTATCCCCTTCCCTTGCCTCAGTCAGTGGGACCCCTGCCAAAAGACTGGCTTTGGCTGGCTCACAGAAATTCAGAAGGACAAGGAATGGTCACTCTGCCATTTGGCCCTAGGGAGTCAGACGAACTCTTGGGTCTGAGAAGGAGAAAAATACATGGCTGCAAATTGAATCAGCCATGTCCAGAGTGAAGGAGGAGGGAGGAAGGAGGTGGGAGGTAAAAGAAAGGAACTTACCAAGTTTAATGAACGCTGGGCTGTGGGGAGGGGAAGAAGAAGTGCTTTGGAGAACTTGGAAGAAAGGTGGTGTGCTGAAAGATGAATGCCTTCTTTGGGCATGTGAATAGTGAGAAAAGTAGCAAGTCATTTGAAAAGTGAAGTTCACAGCCAGGTTCCTATCATCCATTCCAATTTGTGCAAGCAAAATTTTGTTCGTTAGAGAGGATGTTTTTGTGAGGTTTTTTTCCCCCCATTTTTCTGAGTTAGGAGACTTTGGAAAACAAGCCAGCAAATGAACTCCCTTCCCTTCATCCAAGTTGTAGCCTGGCATTTTTGTAGCCAGAAAGATCTGAGTTCAAATCCTACTTCTAGCATGTTGGCTGTCTCAGCTGTCAGATCTTGGATAACCATTCACTTAGTCCCTCAGAGCCTCAGTTTTTCCATCTGTAAAATGCTGATAATATACCTGTAGGCTGCATTCTTCGGGCTTATATGAGGCTTCAGAATGGTAATGGATGTCACATGCTTTGAAAACATGAATGCCAGTTACTGTGCTATTTGAGAATGCATCCTGTTATCACCATAGCACTTTAGCTCCTTATTTTAAAAGTGCTCTATGAGAACAGATTGAGAAAACAGTGATGGCAGAATTATTTGAATTTGCATCTTCTGAACTGTTTCACGGAATAGCAGGGACAGTCTTACCTTGAAGGAAAAAAGATCTCCTGATGGTAGGAGCCCTTTCATACAGATTGGTTTATGTGTAAAGTGCATCTGTAAAAGGGCAGAGAAGTGAATGAAAGCCCCCTCATTTTTATGTGTTGACCTAGAGTTCTCGAAGCAAGGGGAGGAGGAGATGTGGTTCTTACACTTTCAGAATAAGGTGATTTGTTTTCTTTTGGAGGTAGTGCTGAGTTTCATTTTGGACATGGATTTATAATGTTTGAGTAATGGAAAGGACCTTAAGAGATCATCTGGAGCAATACTCGCATTTCAGGATGGAAACAAGAATTTACTGAATGCCTGCTCTGTGTCAGACACTTATTTGATTCTCACAGCAATCTCGTGTGGGGAGAGACTCTTATTATCCTGATTTTGTAGATCAGAAGACTGAGGTAAGCAGTGGTAGTGACTTGCCCAGGGTCCTACAACTAGGCAATGTCTAAGGCAGAATTTCAGCTGTCTTCCTGATTCTAGGCCCAGTGCTCTGTTCACTGTGCCACCTAGCTGCTAGAAATAGTGGACCAAAGGTAGTGTACCAGCATTTTATGAGGCGCTCCATTCACTGCTCTTCCTAGCTTCCTCCTTACAGATAAAGAAACAGGGACTAAGAAAGAGCTTCTTATCCTGTGGACTCTGAACTTGTTTTTATCAATATTTTGATAGCTATATTTATGGGATTGGTTTTCTGTTTAAATACATCATTCTGAGGAGTTCACGGGTTTCACCAGACACTGACCCAAAGAGTTCATGGCATAAAAAAGTCAGTCACCTCTCAGAGGTGACTTGATATGTTCAAGGTTGTACAACACAGTTACCAATAGAGCTGGTCATGGAATCAGGACCTCTTTACTTAGATTGGCCTCCATTGTGCTCCCTCCCAACATGAGCTACCTGTCTTGCATCCAGGCAGAGATATCCCATAGAGAGAACTGCAGATTGGTACTCTATAGGAAGAAAGAAGCTGAATGCCTTAGAGCTGACCCTTGAAGCTTTGGGACTAGATGACATTGTCCATGGAGAAAGAATGGGAGGGAAGAGGAGCCAGGATAGAACCTTAGACATCAAAGGGATGGGGAAAAGCAAGGGGAGCCAAGAGGTAGATAGGAGGGGGCAGAGGGGTAGGAATAATCAGTTTAATTCTTTGTTAGGTAAGGCAGTGATGTCTCCAGAAGGAGGGGATTGTTAAATACCAAAGGGTCAGGGAGGGAGAAGACTGAGAATAGGTTTGGTGATGATGATTAGGAGATTTGATAGGTGACCTTGGAGAGAGAGCAGCTCCAGTGGAAAAGTGGGAGTGGAAGCCAGATTGTGAGGGTTTGTTAAAGACTGAGGAGGGGGTAAGCAGGTGGAAGCAGTGGCTGTCTGATCTGATTGGTCGTACTCTGGTCAATTGCTGAGGGAGGCAGAAAGCCAGCAGGAGGAGGGACAAATTTGGGTTCTAATAATTTGTCTCCTCTTTCATTCCCAGGATCCACTTACAGCGTCTTGTCCATCATGCCCTCGGACTCAGAAAGCAGCAGTTCCCTCAGCAGTGTGGGTGAGTACCACTCTGCCAGTGTGTCAGCCCTTCAGGAAGTGCCAGGGGAGCCAAAGTCCAAAGGTCTGGCTCTCTGCCAGCTTGCCTGTCAGTAAAGGTGCCTAGTGGGTGTGTGGAGCCACAGAGGCTGATGCCACTAGCCAGGGTGTAGTTCAGAGTTGACCTGGACTATTCAGATTCTCCCACTGCATTCTCATTCAGTGGAGTTTTCTCTAATAAGCAACTCTATGGAGTTATCTTAGAGGAGGAGGAGAAAACCTGGCTGTAATGTTCAAATGGAAGGTGATTGTTGGGGACAATGGATGGTTTTCCATACCAGTGCCTTGTAGAGCCTGTAATTCCTCTCTGTAAGCTTGTCTGCACAAGCCAAAGCCCTTTTCATAGAATCACAGAATTTCAGAGTTGCAAGTCTCTCGAATGGCTGTCTGGACTAACCCATAGCTGCAAAGCAAACCCTTTTACAACATAACCAGTCATCATTCTTTTGCTTGAACATTTCCAGGGAGAAGGAAATTCAGTACTTCCAAAAGCAGCCCATTCCATTTTTGGACAGCTCTAATTAAGAAGTTGTTTTTTAATATCAAGCTCAAATTTGCTTCTTTGCAGCTTCTCATTGCTCTTTGTTCTTCCCTCTGGGGTCAAGCAGAACAAGACTAATCTCTTTTTTTTTTAAGGACAGTCCTTTTGAAGTCTTGGAAGAGCTGGATGTGGTGGTCTGTGCCTGTAATCCCTGCTACTGGGGAAAACAGCCTGGAGGATCTCTTGGGCTCTGAAGTTCTGAGCTGTGGTGAACTAAGCTCAAAAAGTATCCAAACTGAGACATTTAGAATTGGAAAGGAGTTCAACCACCTAATTTGTAGATGAGGAAACCAAGGTTTTTATAGGGGTTGCATTGTTGAAGTGCAAGCTCTTTTGGTGGATGCTCTCTGCTGAGGATCCCCCTTCTAAAATGTGGACCTAACAATAGAACTGCCCTACCAGGCTGAGCTGAAGAAAATTCCAGGTTGGAACGCTTGTGTTTTGTGGGTGCTGATTTCAGATTGTCTTAGGAGGTGAGGCCACTTTCTGCTTTATTAGATATACTTTAAGAACAATGATGGGCAGTGCCTGTGGGTGCTTCTTTGAAGCCCTGTGGATAAAAGAGAACTCTCTTCCTGTACAGTGCTTTGGACTTCTCTAGATCTGGGGGCTATGAATTATATGTAGACTGTCTCTATTCATTGTTTTTCTTGGGTTTATTTGTACAGGAGTTGTGTAGAAAGAAGATACAGGAATAGGGTTGGTGGTAAATTGTGAATGGGACAGTGAATATAAAGTCAGAGATTCTGAACTGGCAAGGACCCCTGAGGTCTTCTGGTTGGGTCTTTAGGCAAGCAAACAGAATATCAGAGAGGAAATGATTTGCTCAAACCCCCATGGAGTTAGGGGTAGCATTTGAACACAGAACAGTATGGTGTGATACGGAGAATTCTGCATTTGGATTCAAGGGATGTGGTTTTGAGTCCTGTTGTTTTTTGGGGGTGGGGTGGGGTTGGGGGAGGAATGTGTGGGGGAAGAGACAAGTATATACAGACTTACAATAAGTATGTACAGAATGAACTCAAAGAGAATAAATACAAATAAACAAAGGTAGCTAATTGGAAGGTAGCTGTGGGGGGGAGGGCACCAGTGGTTGTGTGTGTCTATGTGGTGGGGATCAGGAAAGACTTCATGGAGAAGGTGGTACTTGGCTGAATCTCAAACAAAGAGGGATTCTGTAAGGATTCAAGGATGGCTGGCTCTTTATTCCTGTTCACTGCTTCCCAGCAGGGCCCAGGGCTCTGAATGTTACCCTGGTCCCTCCTCGGAGGGGCAGGGGAAAATGAGCTCATTTTCACCAAAGGGCTAGGTACTTCATACTTTTCCCTACCCAAGAACATTTAAATTTTTAAAAGGCAGAGGATGATGTTTAAGCCAAAAGAAAATAATCAGTAGTTTTAGAATGTCAGGTCCCTGCCAGTGATAGGTTTTTGGAGTAGGGGGCCTTTCGAGTGCTCCTTCCATTTCAGTCTGTCAATGACTTTTCCACTTACGTCAGGAGCATGAGGGAGAGCCAAGACTCATCCCTCAGGCTCCTTTTCTGCTGTCATGGGCAGATGGGAAGCAGAGCTCACTTTTGATTCGAGGAGCAGCGTGAGCTTTCTCAGATACGTGACAAGATTTTGATGCTGAAAGACTTGGAGAGAGGGTGAGTGTAGGTGCGCGCGCGCGCGCGCACACACACACACGCACACGCACACACACACACACACACACACGCACAATCTGTCTGTCTCCTGCTGATGAAATCTCTCCTATATTTATTCAGAGCCTGGTCTTTGTTGTATTTTTTTTCTTTATTTTTGTTTTTAAAATTTCGTATGTAGCTGCTTTTTATGCCTCTGGGAAGGGCTGGGTCACAATGCACCCCACTAATCAGGCAGTCCGGTAGTGACTGCTTTAAACAACAACATATATATCTGTACTTATATGTGTACTTACATACATGCATTCACATGCCTTCTTTTTTTTTTTTTTTGGATGGGGAAAGTAGGGCAATTGGGGTTAAGTGACTTGCCCAAGGTCACACGGCTAGTTTTGTGTGAAGTGTCTGAGGCCGAATTTTAACTCAGGTCCTCCTGCCTCCAGGGCCGGTGCTCTACTCACTGCACCACCTAGCCGCCCCACATTCCTTCTTTCTTACAAATCTTACCTGAACTGAACAGCCAAACTAGATCTTTTGCTAGTTTCTGTTGGGCACACATACCTTGACGCTGAATTCAGTTGAATAGTAGAAGCATGAGAATGTAAACATGTAAAAGAGATCATAAGGAACTTATCAAAGTCGAACTATTTACATGCCAACATGGAAAAAGTTAAATTAACAAATTTTTTTTTTACTACCATCTTGTTTTTACACCCCCTACGTTTCCCCGTGTTTCCTTCCCCTGTTCCCTCCCTAAAGAGCCATCCTTTGTAATAAAGAATAAAAATAAAAAAGCATTTTTGAAGGGCTTCCTCTGTGTGATAAAAGTTAAAGGAAATTATCCGTGCCCTCAAGAAATTTATATTCTTCTGGTGGGGGTGAGGCATGGATGCACATATGTAATAGTATGAAGGCAGTTGAGAAGGATGTTGCTCTTATAACTTGGGGGATCTAGGAAGGCTTCCTGGAAGCAGGGGACTTGATGAAATTTAAGGGACGAAAAAAATTCTGAGGCAGACATAAAGAGGGAGTGGAACGCTTTCCAGGCATGGGGGATAGCTTGTATAAAAGTAGAAGACGTCATAAAGAATTTAGAAAACAGCTTGTCTTTGGCTGAATGTAGAGTTAATGAAATGTAGACATTGGTAGTCCAAGGTAGAATTTGACTCTTTGTGTCCTTTTAAAATTTTATTTTAGTCAGTTAATGAAAATATTTTCTCTCTTTCACTTCCATCCCATAGCAGGCAGGTTGGGGTAAGGGAGTGAGAGGGCTGAAGAGAAGAAAAACAGAATCTCTGTAACAAATACATAGTTGAGCAAAACATATTTTCAATGATCATGTCCAGAAATTCCTGTCTTGTCCTAAGAAGAGGGTGAGTAGTGTGTATTTCATCACTAGTCTTCTGGAATCATGGTTGGTCATTCTTAAGCCTTTCAAAGCTTTCATTTATTTATTTATTTATTCATTCATTCATTCATCTATTTATTTATTTATTTATTTATTTATTTTTAACAATTTTGTTGTTAAGTTATAAATTGTTTTCTTGGTCCCACTTATTTCACTTCGCATTAGTTCATAGAAGTTTTCTTAGGTTTTTCAGAATTTTTTATAATATTTCTTGCAGCAGGCTCTTTGTATCAACCAAAAGGGATTCTTTTAATTGAGGCATGAGAGAGATACGTCTCAGCAACTAAAATTTATACTTTCCCTTCTGACTGGGTTGCCTTTTGTGGAGAATATCAGGGTGTAGGTGAATTAGGAGAAAGATACATCAGGTTAATTCTTGGATCTAGTGAGACTTTGGCTAGATGAATAAACTGATGTGGTTAAGTTAGATTTCCTTATTCCTTGCCTACATGATTGCAGTTTTTTCGTGCCTTTAGTCTTTCACATACCTGACCAAGTAATCTTCTTACTATGGTTTTATTCCGGCACTGCCTTTCTCCAAATCCTTCCCTAGCTTCCTATTGCCTATAAGATAAAATGTGAATAAAGCACGTTAGCCTAACACTTAAGTCATTCCTCATCATTAGTCACATCTCAGTTCTACTGCCCTCCTTTTGGGTCTACATGCCCTCTGCATTTCCCTCCTGGAACTGCACTAGTAATGGTTTCTGACCTTCTCTTCTCCCCTTCTGCCTCTGGATATCCTTACAGTCTTTCCTTGACTCCCTCTACACTACTGTGACTTGCTGAACACCCATCAGGTCTCATCTATGTATCTCTTTCCTCATACTTGTTTTTAGGATTTTGTCTGGATCCTTCCTTTGCTAGTATCACCTATCAGCACATTACCTTACAGGTATTAGGCACTTGGGAAGCGTTTGAATGGATTTTGCATTGTATTATACTTAGTTGCGTCATGTCCTTATACCTCTTTATGCACAATCTCAGTTATGGCCAATGTGGAAAGTGCTTTTGTTGTAAAATCATGTCTGACGCTTCATGACCCCATTTAGGGGTTTTTTTTGGCAAGGGTACTGGAGTGCTTTGCCATTTCCTTCTCCAGCTCATTTTATAGAAGAGAAAGCTGACAGGGTTAAGTGACTTGTCTAGGGTTAAAAAACTAATAAGGTGACAAGAACTTGTATACCCTCAATGCCTGGAGAGGCATCCTGGTAGTGTGAGAATACAGGAACCTGGTGGCCTTGGGGCAAGAAAGACCTGGACTGAAGTCTTGCTTCTAGCACATGTTGTCTATACTTGTTGATACTGGAAAATGAGATTCCTGAATAGATCTGAAAGATTTATAATTGGAAAGGAGTTTAGAAGTTATATAAACTAGTCCTTCTGTTTTACATGTGAAAAAATGGTGGCCCAGAGAAGTTATGGGACTTGTTGATGGCCACCCAGGTAAGAAGTGACCATTGGTAGGTCATTCATCCCGCCAGCTAGCATTTATTAAGTTAGACTTTGAAGCCAAGTTCTCTGGTTTCATAGCTCCTTCCTTAGGTGGTGTGTTCAGTACTAACAAGCTCTGTTCTACTCTGTAGTTTAATTTATTCTAATTTACGTATGTTGTCTCCTTCAATTGAACGTATGCCTCTTGTGGGCAAGGATTGCTCCTGCTTTTTCTTTGTCTCCTCAGCACAGATTGGCACATAATAAAGGCTGGCTGGTTGGTAGATAAGTGTAGCGTGCTAAATGTTGACACCGTAATCATTTCCACTCTACAAATACTGAAAATCTAATTTATTTCCTTCAATTTATTTCTGGTTTCTAGAAAAGGATCAGGTGTGAAGGTGGAAGAGAATCTTTCCTGGGTAGCACTTGCCACAGGGCAGCTGAATGGTGCAGTGGATAAGGCACCAGGCCTAGAGTCATGGAGACTCAGTTCAACTCTGACCTCAGACACTTACTGTCTGTGTGAATCTGGGAAAATTACTTAACCCTGTTGACTTCAGTTTCCTCATCTGTAAGTTGAGTTGGAGAGAGAAATGGCAAACCGCTCTACTATCTTTGCCAAGAAAACCCCAAAAGGGGTCATGAAGAGTTGGACATGACTGAAGAAAGACTCATTGGCCTTGACTGGCACCTTGGGTCCTTCATCACCTCTCTTGTTGTTTGTTTGTCCTTGGTTCTTGAAGAGGACCGTGACATCTGGAAGGTGATGTCATGATTTGTAAATGCATTGGATTTAAGTATGTGTGCATAATTTATGTATGCTGTGCAATATCACCTGCCTCACTCTCTCCTCCAGAGCCATCTGGGTCCAGTGACCAGTGACCAGATATAGATCAGGATGACTGGAGATGGCCATGGCCTTTTTAAGCCAAGGTCTTTCCCAGGTCTCAGTTTAACTGAGGCAACACCCATTCAGTGATTAAGGCTACATAAGAACTGAGGCAAAGAATGACCTCTGGGAGGTTGTAACAATCAAGATTTATATTCCTGTCTATCAACAGATAGGTAACGTTCTTCATCAATCAGGCAACAAAAATAAAGTGATTATCATGAAGACTAAATTAAGCTTTGCCAGCACAAAAAAGGGTACTTGCACTCAGAGCGTTTACTAATGGGACAATACCATGGAAATAACTAGGTACTTGTAAGACATATACATAGTAGATGAAGGGAGTCTAAAGGGAGAGAGCCTTAGTGGCCTGGGATTGGGGATTGGAGGGGGACTGGGAAAAGCTTCTTTCAGAGGATGGGATTTGAGCTGAGTCTTGAAGGAAGGCAGGGAAAGAGGGCAGAGCATTCCAGTCACAGAAGAGGGGGAGCAAAGTCACAGAAATTTGATATGAGCAACTTGTAGGTACACTTGTGTAGCTGAATAGAGTACCTGGAGGGGATGAAGGTGAGAGAAACCTGTAGGAGACAGATTATGTCTGTGTGACTCTGGCCGACTCACTCAGAAGCTACTGACCTGCATTAGAGGTAAGGGAGTCTCCTCAATCAGGAATTTCCTATGTCATTGAAATCTTAGGTCCTTAAAAGCAACAGCAATAAGCTCACTACATCTTTGTGTAAGGAAATATATCTTTGGGGGGCAGAGGGGAAGGAGAGAAAACTTTCTTTGTCAACAGTTTGAAGCAACTTGGTTTGATTTGGAATTTCATGTGTAATTGGGCAGGGACACAAAGCCTAAGTATCCCAGGCACTTACTTGCCTGTTGCTCTTGGCCATTCACCCGTGTCTTCAGATTAGAACGGGATTCATGTTAGTCCTTGGATCTGGAAAGTTACTCTCTCCAGGCTTGCAATCATCATTAGTGGCAGGCCCACATGCTCTCCTGAGTGCTGTGTTGAGTTGTCAAGACATTTTTACTGAGGAAGTTTCTCAGGACAGATTGAGAATAGGGGGATGGGAAGGGAATAAACATTGATATAGCACCTGCTATCAAGTGCTACATTAAGGACTTGTACAAATATTTTCTCCTTTGAAAAGTAGCTTTGGAAAAGAAAGTAGCCATGGGCCTTCAGGCCTTTCTTTAGAGAACCACAGGCTGCTGCTGGTGCTCAGGGGTCACATTGCTCCTTGGCGCTTGTCCTAGCTGTTCTCAAAGGTTGTATCATTGTTGGAACAATTGGGCTTGCTTCTGCCACACCTGACCCTATCTAGCCAAAGAGCTGTCCTCCAGCCATGGGAAGCAGGAGAACTGGTTTCCAGGGTGATGCTCTGCAGTTGAGCTCACCTGATATAGGCTATTGTCACTCTCAACAGGTGATACAGATAAAGTGTTCCTTCCTTTTCTTCCCAGTCAAGCTAATTCTAGGAAGGAAAGAGGCAAAAAAGGTATCTGGGAAGACAACATTAATGACCAAAAAAAGATTTTTAAAAAATCTGTGAGCTCATGTATGCATCATTATTACCAGCCAGTCTGTAATGTTTTCTGACCTCAGTTGTGATTTCATTGGTAGGAGGAGCTCTCAGGCAGGAAATCCCTTTGCCAATGAAGATTGGCACTTTCTCTGAAACTTAAGAGTTTAAGGAAGTTGTTCAGGGCACTGGGAGGCTAAGTGATTTGGAGGTCACAGTCAGTCTGAGGCAAGACAGGAATCTCAACCTTCCTAACTTGGAGGCTGACGGCTCTCCACGAACTGTGCCCTCTGCCCTCTCTAAGTCGGAGGCTCAGTTTCTTTATCTATGAAATGGGGATAATAATGATACTTTACTCCCAGAATTGTGAGGGTTGAATTTAATAATATGCATAAAGCACTTTGTATACTTTAAAATGCTATATACATGTTAACCATCATTGTTATCATTATTAAGATTTGTAATTATGATCACTAATGTCTCTAAGAATGTATATTTCACTCATCAGGAAAGATCTCCTGGTTATCTCCACTGAGTTGTCCCTGTGGAATGTTTGAGACTTTGTTGAACCCGACCATCTAAATGGTGTTTGTTATTTTTGTAAATAAAGCAAATCACTTTGGTGTCACTAATGATGACAGTACAGTGACGCCTCATTATCCCATCCTGATAAATAACTTCAGTCAAGGAAGCATTTATTTATTAAATGTTTGCTCATGTACAAGGTAATGTTTTATGAGGAACAAACTCAACCAGACCTGACAGTCAAGGAGCTTGTGTTCTACTGACCAGGAGGAGCTCTATAGAGGGGAGAAGGAGTCAGAGGATGAGGTTGGAGTTTACTGATTTAAGTATTAAAGTTTTTTCATTTTAACAAGTTGGATTAACTGGTTTCCCCTGGCAACCCTCTGTTCTTGCTGGATTATAGGAGACAGGAGATAAAAGGCTAACTGTAAGGGAGGATTTGTAAGCAGTAGACAGCATGATGGTAAGGAAAATTTACAATTGGCCATAAAGGGGGAGATTGCAGGAAGAGGAAACAAAACATGTACAAGCCCAATTACTGCCTCCCCACAACCCCCCCCCCCCCAACCCACCTCCTTCCTCCTTAAAAATCTAGAAAAGTATTGAAGTCTTGGGCCAATTATTTTAGGAACATAAGTTTTTAATTGTTGTTTGTTTTTAATAAATTCTAAAGATCAAGCCAGGAATTCTGTCTGGCAGTGAATACTTCACTGAGGTGTTAACTGAGCTTATCCCTGAAGGCATCACCATATTAATTAGAACCCAGTATAATGTCAGTAATGCTGAACTTTTGTTAGTAAAAAAGGTTACATGATGTCCGGTCTGGCTCTCTCATTGACTGGATCAGGTAGTATCTTCAGTACTTTGAGGAAGTGTAATTTTCCACAGCATAGGTATCCCCTGTACTAACCAGGTTATAACCTGCCATTGACTTCATTGATTATCTTTGAGAATTGCTCTGGACAAAGAATTCATTCTTTCATAATCGTCCAGGAGATGAGTCTCTATGAATTCATCCTGCCTGGTCTTCAGGTGACAGATATATAATTTGTACCTGGGCCTATGTCCTCAGGATCTTCCTATTTTGGCAAAGGACTTGACAAAAATTTTTTTTTCCAGACAGAGCTTTGATTTCATCACTGTGGAAGTTTCCTCCATATGAAGCAGATTGCAACCCATTCATATTGGTGCATAGGCCTCTTGTCTGTGTCAGGGGCTACCTAACTTTCTTGACACCTGCCTAGATTTTGCCTAACATTGTGAGGTTATCAATGAATCAATAGATTTAGAGTTGGAATAGGCCTTAGATTAGAGCCCATCTAATCCAACCCCCAAGGTAACTGGTAATAGGACCTGCCCAGAGTCCTACAGTTAGTCAATATCAGGCATGATTCCATCCCAGGCCTTCCAGGTTCCAAGCTCAGAACCCAATAGGTAGACCACAGTGTACTGTACCAGTGTAGCCTTGGGCATGCAGGGTCACCTTGACATCACATCGAATTGTCTTTCAGGCTGGATTTGAAATCAGGTGCTTCTGACTCCAGGGTGGTGCGCTATTCACTGCACCACCTAGCCGCACCCAATTAGCATTTATTGAGTTAGACTTTAGAGCCAAATTCTCTGGTTTCATACCTCCTTTCCCTGGGCAGTGTGCTCAGTACTAAAAAGCTCTGTTCTACTCTGTCGTTTAATTTATTCTAATTTGTATGTGTTGCCTCCTTCAGTTGAGCACATGCCTCTTGCGGGCAGGGATGGCTCCTGTTCTTTCTTTGTCTCCTCAGTGCCTAGCGCAGGTTGGCATGTAATAAAGGCTGGCTGGTGGGTAGATAAGTGTGGTGTTCTAAATGTTGACACTGTAGTCATTTCCACTCTCCAAATACTGAAAATCTAATTCATTTCCTTCCGTTTATTTCTAGTTCCTAGAAAAGGATCAGGTGTGAAGGTAGAAGAGAATCATTCCTGGGTAGCACTTGCCACATAAACCAGTGAGGTAGATCACTGTAGAGCAGTGAGTTGCTGGTCAGTCATTTTTCTGTTGTGTCTGACTTTGGGGCCCCATTTGGGGTTTTCTCGGCGCAGATAGGTACCGGAGTGATTTGCCTTTTCCTTCTCTAGCTCATTTTCCAGATGAGAAAACTTGAGCCAAACTGGGTTAAGTGACTTGCTCAGGGTCACAAAGCTAGTAAGTGTCTGGGGCCAGATTTGAACTCAGAAAGATGAGTCCTGACTCCTGGCCTGGCATTCTATCCACTGTGCCGTGTAGTTGTCCGCTAGAGGGGTCAGGCAGGGAATATTTTGCCGGTTGGAGAAACTAAGGCCCACACAGAGAATTCAGGAGACACAGTGCAGTATTGTGGCTAGATCTGGAGTCAGAAAGACCTGGGTTCACATTTTTCTGCTGATGCTTAGTAGCTTTGAAGCTATAGGCTGATTTCGTAACCTATGTGCCTCAGTTTTCTCATTTGTAGATGGGTGTACTGATACCTATCTGACATGGTTGTATTGCAGTCCAAGTGGGATAATGTATGCAAAGGGACCTGAGAACTGTAAAATGTTATGCAGAGATCATCTCTTATGAAGTGATTTGCCTAAGGTTGTGTGATGAGTCATCATGCTGCCATTTTGGATGATGCCCTTTTTTCCCTTTTAGGACATTGCTAGCCTTCTCAGTGTTTATCTCCGTTCTACCCAAAGGTTCCTTACTGCTCCCCAATCCTTATATGGAGGACCCTTTCTTAGAGCCTTACTCCATGGTCCCTTTCAACAAATGGCTTTTCTCATCCTTTACCAAGATGGCTGGTGACTTTGGAGAGAGGATGAGCCCTCTGCTGGGAAATACAGTACTTGGGTTCTAGTCCTTTTCCCATCTGATGTTGGACAAATTAATTTACCTCAGCTCACCTGAAGATAGGAACCAAGACCAGCTGATGATTCATTCTCCCTCTAGCTTGAAGCTCTATGGGGATTTGACTTGGTTTCATTATTTTATGTTGATTTGGTGGTTTTGAAGCAGTAAATAAAAATGTATTTATTAAGTGCTTACTTTGTGGCACCTACTGTGCTGGGGATAGATGAGACTAGATATTCCTATTAGCAAGTCAACAAGGATTTATCATGTGCATATTCTAATGGAGGAGATAGTAAGTATATATACATGTACATGCAGCATAAATTTAAAATGAATACATGTAAATATGTACAAAGTAGTTAAATACAAGGTAGCTTGGGAGGAAGAACGGTAGATTGAAGGTAATTAGGAAAAAGCTTTATGCAGAAGGTCATTCAGTCAATAAACATTTATTAAGTGCCTGCTACTAGGTGCCTAGTATTATATAAAGTAGTAGGGATAGAAACAGCTTCTAGGTGGCATGGTGAACCAGCAGGCCTGGAGTCAGAAAGACCTGAGTTCATAAAACTTTTACTTACCAGCTATGTGGCCCTGGGCAAGTCACTTAACCCTATTTGTAAAATGAGCTGGAGAAGGAAATGGCAAAGCACTCCAGAATCTTTGCCAAGAAAATCCCATGTACAGTCAGACACAAAATGACTGACCCACTACTGGACTACCAAGAAAGGGAAAAGTCCCTGTCCTCAAGGAGTTTATTATCTAAAGGGGATAAGATTACAAAAAAAAGAGAATTGATGAGGAGATTGACTAGATAGGGGAAAGACTGTCTGCATGATAAAAGTCCCAAGGCTGGTGGAAAATGGTCAGTTGGTTGGCTTGGGCATCCTTACTGGCTGGGAGAAGCTCACCACTGTCCACCCTCCACCCTCTCCAGTCAGAGGGAGGGAGGGGCCCTCAGGGCAGGGGTACTGACTGGTGTGAAGCCCATGAGTGTCAGGCTTGATTTGAGCTTGCAGGATGATGATCCTCCTGGACTCATTGCAAGTCTGGAGGTAGGAAATGATGAGGTGAGATGGCTGCCCCCAGCTTGCTCCTTACATGAAGGCCGGGTGCATCTTAAAGGAAGAGGAGCATTCAGGTCAGGAGAGAGTGCGTTTCAAGCATGTGGGACAGCCAGTGCAGAGATGAGAAGGTGGGTGAAGGAATGTTGTGTGAGGGACCTAGAGAAATCTTGGCTAGATTGCAGAGAGCGGGAGGGGGAGAATAGTGCCCATTAAGGCTAGAAAGATAAGTTGGGGAGGAGCAAGTACAGGTGGAGAGGCCAGGCAAGGGTGTTTTGTCCTGGGAAGGCCCAGGGATGGTGAGTGGAACAATGGTTCTGTGTATCCTTCTCTGCTCCCACTGACAATTCTAGGCAGCTTCTTCCCTGATGCATGATTTGGGGGCTGTTTAGCCCTTCCTTGTAGAGTCGTTTATTAAGGGGCCTCTCTGATGGTGAAGAAAGCACTAACTCAGGGTAGGGAATGAGAGTCTTTATCTACTGAAAGGTGAAATGGGTGGCCCACATGAGCCAGTTTTGGGGTCTCGTCTTTTCTTAATAGCTTTGGGTCCATTTTTGGGATGCTCTGTTTCTCTGGTCCTTGCTCTTCTCATCCTTAAAATCATGAGGTTGGATTACATTAATAGCCCCCAATCTGTTTTTGGTGAGGAATGTACTTTTTGTCTCCCAGAAGTGAAAAGATGTCCTTTGTTACACCTGACCCAGAGGAACCAAGGCATCATTGAGATTAGGGGAAGATCAGAAGGATTGGCATGAGGAATTGGTAGCTGGGATCACTTTCTGGCAGGATATGAACAAAGGAACAGTATGGAGAAAGCTAAGCATGGTGTGGATCAGGAACCAAGACTTTCTCCAGTTTCCTATATCTTTACATGTTCAGCACCTCTTCTGCCCCTGGGGCCTATTTCCTTTGCATGTAGGAAGGTAGAATAAGTTTGGGGGAAGAATGGAATTCTTAATTCAATAGTCCGGGGGAAAGTAGGCGCTGGCAGCAATCCAGCCCTTGCTCAAGTAGGTAGCCCGCAGCTCCAGAGCTGGGAGTAAAAGCTTAGCAGGGTGAGCTGTTGTGGGGCTCTGGCAGCCTGCTTCAGCTTCTGGCAAAATCTAGCTTGTCTGAGAAGGGTGGGCAAGTTACTGGAAAGAGGTTAGGTGATTTAGGGGAACAAGGCTGGAGCTTTGAGCCGGAGCACACTGAAACAGACCAAATTGGTAGAAGAGTCAAAAGGTAATGAACTTGTCTCACAGCCTTTAGGAATAAATCACTCCTCCCTTGGGGCCATTGGTAAAATCAGGGGGTTGGGTTGGGTAATGGCCAAGGCTTTTCTTGTTCCAGTGTGTTCTTATGGGGAGGAAGGCTAGATTGGGATCCAGGAGATCTGGGTTTGAATCTCAGCTCGAATACTTGGTGGAATCATGAAAAAATCACTGGACCACTCTCCAACTTTCAGTTTCTTCATCCTTAAAACGAGAGTATTAATATTAATAATACTAAGGGGCGGCTAGGTGGCGCAGTGAATAGAACACCGGCCCTGGAGTCGGGAGGACCCGAGTTCAAATCCGGCCTCAGACACTTAACACAAAAACTAGCCGTGTGACCTTGGGCAAGTCACTTAACCCCAACTGCCCTCCAAAAAGCAAAAAAAAAAAAATATTAATAATACTATCTCATTTCATGGGGTTTTTGTGAGGGAAATATTTTAAAGCTTAAAACCACATATAACTATGACTTAGAATGATTTCAGAAGGAATGGGACCCTTGTGTTAGTTACTTGCCCTGGTCCCCTCCCTCTCCACTGCATCATGTTGTCAAATGGGTTTGTTAATGTAGTTGAGTCATTTTAAAGTTGTGGCCTGCTATTTTGGGGGGGGGGGAGGTAGGGTGGGAGGTGTCAGAAAAGGCTTCATAATAAGAAAGAATTTGCCTCAAAGCCAGAGGACCACTATTCAAATCTCGACTTTTCCACTTAATACCTATATGAGCACATTTTGTTAAGTCCTTCGCTTGTGTCTGACTCTCATAGCACCATCTGGGGTTTTCTTGCAGAGATCCTGGCATGGTTTGCTATTTGCTTCTCCAGCTCATTTTACAGATGAAGACACTGAGCGAGTGACTTGCCCAGGGTCACACAGCCAGTAAATGTCTGAGGCTAGATTTGAACTCAGGGAAATGAGTCTTTCTGACTTCAGGCCTGGTGCTCTCTCCTCTGTGTCACCTGACTGCCCCTAGTATTTGTCTAGCCCGGTGTTAATTGATATAAAACTGGGCTTCTGTTTGTTCCTCTCGTGTAATACCGTCTTCTGTCTCTGTGTCTGTGTTCTTTTTCCTCCCTCTTGACTGGAAGGTATTCCCTCTCCAGCTTTGTCTGACAGAAACCCTCAATTCTAGACATAGCTCAAGTACCGTCTTGTGCTGGAAGCTTTTCTTGATCCCTTTTAAGGCTTCTATTTACCTTGATTTAATGACCTTGTATTTGTATCTAGTCTGTGTGTTATTTGTGTTTACCTCATCCACCCCAGTAGGATGGAAACTCCTTGAGAGCTAGGATTGGCTTCATTTCTGTCTGTGTCTGTCCCCAGTGCCTGGGGTATAATAGGTACTTAATAAATGTATGCCCATTGATGGTTGCACAGAGAAATAGGAGTTAAGATCCCTGACTTCAGTAAGCTTTCAGTCATGGTTGGGGATAGAAAACTCGAGAAACTCAGGATTCAAGAAACAGAGGACTGTCGAGTGCTTGAAAGGCTAGGTGAATTGTCCAACAGAGGAGTGAGTTTGTGTTTGATCCTCGAAGTTTTTGGGAGGCACTGTAATGATTCCTTGAGAAAAGGAGAGAGGTGGTCAGACTTTGGCAGTGGAAGATGGATTTGAGATAAGAGAAAATTGAGGGAGGGAGATAGTCATCCAGGGGAAAGGTGATGGGGGAGTGGCAAGGAGGGTGGAGGCTTTGTGAAGAGAGAGTAGAGAATGGATGGAAGAAGGTAGGACTGGCAAGATTTGGATGTGTGGGGTAAAAGTGGATTAGAAGCTGGCTCCACCAGTGATAACCTGGGTGTTGCTGAAAGAATGGTCTTTCCCTTGAAAGACAAAGAGAAGTTTGGAAGAATGATGGGATAGGAAATGAGTTTTGTTTTGGGTATTTTGAGTTTGAGATGCCTGTGCATCACAAGTTTAAAATGTTCACTTGGTATTGGGGGACTGGATCTTAGGAGAGCATTTACTCCATAGTCTGGTGAGCGCTAAGTGAGTCAGGAAACATTTATTAAGCACCTGGGGGGATGTTCAGGGAGCACCAGCACCTCTGGTGTGGGGACTGTCTAAGCGTTTTTCAGGTCTGCTCGTCCACCTTTGGTGTCCACCTGATTCACTCAGCTCTTACCTGTGGTTCCACAGCCACCACACCCTAGTAAAACTGTCTCAGCAGATAGGCTAAATCAGGTTGAGAGTAACCAGCCTCAGACCCATTGGTAAGTTAGGGGGCTGTCTTCTCCAGGCATGTGAAGACTTACCCCAGTGGAAGTGGCAGATGAGAACAATCTGTTCTAATGGCCTGAAGCTGTGAAGCACTTAGAGCTTTGTCTAAGAAGAAGCCAAGGTCATCCACCGCATCCTGGGCCATCAGTCATCCTGACTTTTGTCTTGTTACTGGACTTAGATGACTCTGGAAGAGATGGAGGCTGATAACTTTGTGCAGCTCTGCCTCACTTAAACCCAATTCACAGGCAAGTCAAGACGTCCCCCTATGATGTCATTGGTCCTCTTCAAAAACCAAAGAGGAACAACCTCAACCCTGTTATGTGGCAGGCTAAGCTCTGAGAATACAAAGAAAGCAGAAAGTCCTTCTTTCTGGGAGCTCTAATGGTGAGACAAGAAAACAACTTGGTTCTAAATGTGTTTGTGTGCATTAATCTAGGTATACGTTATATGTAGTTAGGATCAATTATAGCAATTATATTTACATAACTATATATTGTGTATGTGTTTGTAGATGATAAATTGGAGATTGTTTTTATGTGAAATATAATAAAAATGATGTACAAAAAACCAGGATTGAAAGCTGGACTTGGAGACAGGAAGATGAGTTCAAATCCCTCCTGAGGCTGCGTGCCTCTGAACAAAATCCTCTCATCTCTCTGAGGCTCCATTCTTTCTGAAAATTGGGATAATAAATAGCCACAGTACCTACCTCACAGGGTTGTTATGAGGCTTAAATGGGATAATGTACATAAGAGTCAGCTGCTTTCAAGGGCTCCACTAATGCTGCAGTACTGACGGCCGTCTGCTTTCTCCCCAGGCACGACTGGAAAGGCATCCTCTCCTCCGCCTCCCAGCACGGATAGCAGGCAGACGAACGAGAAAGTGGAGACTCTTTTGATTCAGTTAAGGCTGATCACCCGAGAGAGGGATGAGCTGAGGAAGCGCCTGGCCCTGTCATCTCCTGGCTCTACTTTTGATGACTGCAGGTCACGTCTGCCTTCTTTGCTCTTCTGACTTCATTCCATTCATTCATTCATTCATTCATTCATTCATTCATTCATTCATTCATCAAGCATCTATTAAATGTCTTCGGCGTACAGTGTGAGGTGCTAGAGACACAAAGATAAGCATGGAACCCTCCTTGCCCTCTGGAAACTTGAATTTTATTGTACCAATAGGTTACTTACATGGAACTGACTGGTGTGTAAAGCAGAGGCTTTTTTATCTTAAATTAGCTGTAGGTTCCTTTACACAGCATATATACAGTAAATGGATCAGTCAGTCGATGAGTGAGCCTTTATTCATCATCTCCTGTATGCCAGTGACTTTGATAGGTGCTGGTGATAAAAAGGGAGTCAAAAACAGGGCCTGCCCTCAAGGAGCTTACATTCTTCTTCTTTTTTTTTTTTTTTTGAAGGGGAAGGGCAGGGTAATTGGGGTTAAGTTACTTGCCCAAGGTCAAACGGCTAGTGTTAAGTGTCTGAGGCCAAATTTGAACTCAGGTCCTCCTGACTCCAGGGCCTGTGCTCTCTTTGCTGCTCCACCTAGGTGCCCCTGTCATTATTCTTATAATGATGTGATCTGTGGCCTCTCGATTTTGCTTAGTTTTCATACTTGTAAGAGTCCTTCTGGCCTTAATGGGCTGATACGGGAGACTTTTTCCGAGGGTGGCGATCTAGTGGTCCTTAGCCTGTTAAGACTTCTTTTCGGGGAAGGAGAAACTCTGCTCTCTGATGGGGATGCAGTGGTCCGGGTAGCAGGTCTCTGAGAGGAACCAATCCGTGAGGTCTTTGTTAAGTCCCAACTCTGGGCTCAGTCTTGTACTGGGTATTGTGGGAGATGCAAGAAAAGAGGAAAGCACTGTTTTTACACTCAGGGAATTTATAGTCCAGTTAGGCAGAAGAGGCTGACACGAATGAAAAAACAGTTGGAGGATAATTTTTGTGGTTCACTGGTTTTTCAGCAGTCTGGCTTTGCATGACCCCGTTTGGAATTTTCTTGGCAGAGATGCCGGAGTGGTTTGCCATTTCCTTCTCCAGCTCATTTTACAGATGAGGAAACTGAGGCAAACAGGATTAAGTGACTTGCCCAGGGTCACACAGCCAGTAAATGTCAGAGGTCAGATTTAAATTTAGGAAGATGTGTTTGCCTGATTCTAGACTACTCTATCCACTGAACCACCTACCCACCCTGTGGATAATGCAGGCTGCTAACTAACAAAGTGTTCAATTGTTGGTTTCTGGTTGTTACAGGGAAAGATGAGAATGGGTTAGAGTTGCTAGGGGAAGGAGGTTCTGGAAAAGACTGGACCTAGAACTGTCAGTCCTGTTTCTCCCTGTTGGCCCAGGGCGGGGTTGAGTACTCCTTGCTTTGTCTTGGTTATGTTAATTTGGTTTATTTTTTTTTCCCCTCTGCAGGCCATACCACAAGCTGAACCCTGACTATGAAAGGCTCAAGATTCAGTGCATGAGGGCCATGTCAGACCTGCAGTCCCTCCAGAACCAGCATACCAAGACCCTGAAAAGATGTGAGGAGGTTGCCAAAGAAGCTGACTTTTACCAGTAAGTGATGTCCAGTTAGATCAGTACTGTGACCACCTTACTACCAAATCTTTTTTACCTTTTAAAAATTAAAAAAAAAATTTTTTTTAAATTAACAAAACATTTATTTTTTTTCCCCTCAAAGAAAAATAAACCCTAGCCCCTAAAACAGATGTGCTTAGTCAAGCAAAACAAGTTCCCATATTGACCATGCCCCTAAACATGCTCCTTGTTCTTCACTTTGTACCCATTACCTCTCTTTCTGGAGGTGGGTAATGTGCTTCATCGTGAGCAATCATGGTTGATCCCTACACAGGGCAGAGCTCCTCAGGGTCTTAGAAGGTCGTCTCCTTTCTTTAAAGTATCCTTATTATTGTTTCTGTCATTTCCCTGATTTTGCTGACGTTATTCTGCATTGCTTTATATGACTCTTCCCAGGTCTCTGAAAGCATTCATTCATCATTTCCTAAAGCACACAATCGTCTGTTAGGTTCATAAATCATAATTTGTTCAGCCATTGCCCATTTGATGACCACCCATAAAAATAGCTGCTTTAAACATTTTTGTGCTCATGAATTCCTTTCCACTTTCTTTGATCTGTTGAGGTATAGATCTGCTGGTGGTGTTCCTGGCTCAGAGGGCATGCGCGCTTGTTGCCAAACCCTCGCATCTTTTACTCGTGTGCTTTTTTGGAGTGCTGGATTGAAGTCAGAAGTCCATGGCTGGATTGTGATCTTGGCTTATCCACCAGCTATATCTTACTGGGCTCCAGTTTCCTTATCTGTCAAATGGGGATACATACTGCCTGCATTTCTCCTAGGCTTGTTTTGAGGGTCAAACAAAATATAGATGGAAATATGCCTTAAGACAAATTTTAATTAGTTTTTTGGCTCTCTAGTTTTAAAGCTGGAATGAACTGTCTAGGTCAACCCTGTTATTTGTCAAATGAGGAAACAGAGGCCCGAGACTTGTCCAAGATCACTCAGGAGTAACAGGCAGAATGGGCATCAGAACTCAGGTCCCCTGACATATGCTTAAATATTCCAAGCTCTCCACTATACTGTTAGGGCATTTATCTAAGCCCTTGGATATTCTTCAGCCTATTGTTCTGCTCCCTTTTTGGAGAAAGGGAAACCAAGAGACTTCCCTTCTAGGATTTTGACCACATTTCCCCTTCTTCTTAGTACCAATCTGGTATCTTGTGGTATCAGCCCAGGGCTCAGGTCTTAAAGGTTTTAGTTTCTGGCAGGTTGAGGCTGTTTCTTTGTCATCCGGCTGATAGACTTTGTTTTCAGATGGTGTCTGTAAGCTGGAGGGTCTGTTTTTTATTTGCTTCTCCTGTCTTGTGGATTTGGTGGGTTTTAAGAGCCTACCTCTTTTCTTCTATGTGTTTAGCTCAGTTCTGGCCACCTGGTTTTGACTTGTCTCTTGGAAGCCTCCATTTTGGCTAGTTTATCTTTGCTCCCACCTAGGCAGAGACTGCTGATGGGGCTTTGCAGGATGATGGGTCTTGCAGGGCTCAAGGTGTCCTGTGGCTTAATGTGAGGGTTCTTTTTCAGCACTCTCCACAACCGACTTCTGAGTGACCAGGCCCAGCTGAAAGAGGACGTGGACACTCTGAGGCGGGAGAATGGACAGCTGCTTCGTGAGCGGAACCACCTGCAGCAGTCGTGTGAAGACATGAAACGGCTCCGGGAGGAGGACCAGAAGGAGATCACTGATCTCCGGGCCCAACAGCAGCAGGTAGTGATGGTGAGGAGGTCAGGGAGGTTTTGGGGAGGAGTGGGTGGAGCACACTTGATGTGGGGCCCCACAGTCTGCTCCACAGACTTAGTCTGAGCATCTAATGATGAGAGTTGTCAGAATACTTTGGCAGAGTGCAATGCATGTCCCCTCTGTACTGTGGGATTGTCATTAGGGGTGTATTTCAGATCTCAGCAGCTGGGGTCATGGTGACTTAAAGGGAGGGGCAGCAGATGTGAAATCCTTGGGGTCTGGGTTTGAAGCCTGGTCTCTTGATGTAGTGGAGGAGGCCTGAGAATCCAGAGGTCTGGGTATGTGCCTCTGCTGGTTCTGTCACAGGTACCCCTGTGATCTTCAGTGGAACACTGGCTTCATCTTCCTCTTGTAAAATGAGGGGCTTGGTCCAGACCACAAGTTCTTAACCTTTTTGTGTCCTAGACTCCTGTGGCCGTCTGGGGAAGCCTTCTCAGATGAATATTTTTAAAAGCATAGAACAATAAGGTTACAAAGGTAACCAATCACATTGATGTAAATTCAGAGACTCCCTTCTACCCAACATGTGACTATTAAAAAGATTTGAGAGACATAATTTCTGTGCAATTTTGTCATTTTATTCGTAAGGCAGTTGTTTTATTAATAAAAGGATGGTCATTTGACCATCTCTTAAGAGACCAAAGATGTTCATGGTGATGGGCTCATAGTTTATGCATCCTTGGAAGAGTAGGTTTTCAGTGAGGGACTGAGATGGACATCATGTCACCCTTGGACTGAGAGACTTAATCTCTATACCCAGACCACAGCCAACCTTGGGCAATCTATTCAAAGAATGTATGTTCCACCCAAGCCTGAGCAGAACACAGTGGCTACTCTACCAGGGTGGGGTCTTGAAAGAGGTTCTTCCAATCTCATTATCAACAGTGTCCTTCCAGAGACTGAAGTTGTTAAAATGAGGACTTTTAGAAGAAGGAGAGAACTCTGGATCTCCCCAGATTATTGGTTATTAACAATAATTTCTCACGAATTTATCCACAGATAGTTGTTAACTTGGTCCAGTTAAGAATCTGGGTGATCTCCAAGGCTCCTTTTGACTATATGAATTGTATGTCTGTACAGGGAAACTTCACCTTTCTCTGCCTCGCTCTGTCTGTTTATAAAAATTGGGGCAGGCAGTACTGTTCAGATTGCACCATGATGTAGAGGAGGTATCCTATGTTGGTGAAGGTGCTTTCAGTGCTTCCCTAGAGGAGCAGTAGGGCTGGGACTAGCAGCAGCCCAGTCCTGCTTTTGATGCTTGTCTCTCTTTTCAGACATTCTCATGAGCAAATTCTCCACAACAGCCCAGTGGGTTGGCCATAATGGTACTAGTGGGCCCTGATTTAAGCCAACTCAATGTGGGAAAAATCTCAACTTACCAGAGCACTTATTGATACACATTATGAACCAGAACACTTATTGATACACATTATTAAAAAATAAATCCATCCCCCCCCCCCCCCCCCCCCCCCCCTTTCTTTCTAGATTGGCCTTCCCTATTTTGTTCAGGCTAGAAGTGCAGTGGTCACTCATGGCCCAGACCCATGGCTGATCAGCAGAGAAATTTTTACCTTGTTTCTGACCTTGGCTGCCTTGCCTCTCCTTTGGCAGCCTGATATCTCACCATCTTGATGTCATATTTAATGTAGGCACTCTGTTTACTTTAGCTTTACTACAGTTTAGAACTCCTGAATGCAAGTGGCCCACCAACTTCAACCTCCCCTAGGAGCAGGGATCACAGGTGTATGCCGCTATACTTGGCTGCCTATTTTCTTTAAATAAGAGCCCCTGTTTCTGTATTTAAAAATCAGATCTGACCCACAGAGAAAAAAAAAAAGTTGCAGGTGGCAGAATCCCAGAACCTTGGCATGAGGAAGAGATCTCGGAGGCTGTCTAGGAATCCTTTCTCTGAGACCCTGTCAGGTGCAAGAGACCTGATGAGTGGTCATCCAATCTTTGCTTGTAGACCCCATGGGGGGCAGGGTACAAGTTGGGGAGGAAGCCTGGACCTCCTGACAGTCCATTCTGTTGGATTTCTTCCTGGGAAGAAGCTTTAGGGAAGATTTAGCTCATACCTGACTCAGAATTCACTCAATGACAGTCATTCAGACCTCATCTTTTGTGTAGCCTTCATCATGCTGGTTTTGTTCCCATTTCATAGTTGAAGTAACTGAAGTGTGCACTCAGATGCTCATAGTCCCCCAGTGGGCCAGTGTGAGGTCAAATTAGACCTCTTGACCTTGGAGTTTCTAAGGTTGTTAGTGGCAATTATAGACTCACAAGAAGCTGCCTGCCTAAAAGAAATCAAATGAACCCCTTAACTGTTCTCCAAGGACTTTTTCCCCAGGCGTCGTGGGGGCATAACTCAAATGTGCAGGTTCTAGGTCTAGCTTTTCATTTTCTGATCTTTGAAGGAGGAGAAGGAATGAGGCAGGTAAGAGCTGGAGAGAAGTAAGACTGGATTCAGTGTATGTGTGGTACACTGTAGGGATAACATATTAGAAACCTGAGTTCTAGTTTTCAATGTAGAATTGATTTGCTGATTGATAACTATTTGTGGTAGAAGGCTGGAGAGTTAGGGCTGGAGAAGACCTTAGCAGTCATCCACTTTTTTGCAAGTCAGGTTTGTAGAGAAGTTAAATGGCTTGCCTGTGGTCATACAGGGTCATGCAGGGCCGTACAAGGGCAGTTAGGTGGCTTAGTGGATAGAGCACTAGGCTTGGAGTCAGGAAGAACTGAGTTCAAATCATAGCCTTTTGACCTTGGTCAAGTCACTTAACCCTGTTAGCCTTAGTTTCCTCTTCTGTAAAATGAGCTGGGGAAGAAAATGGCAAACTACTCCACTGTCTCTGCCAAGAAAACCCCAAATGGGGTCATGAAGAGTCAGTCACATCTGAAATGACTGAACAAAATATGGGTATTAAGTGGAAGAGTCCATATTTGAACATAGGTCCTCTGGCTCTGAATGCATGACTCTTTGCTATTATGAAACCTTTCCTGAACCTCCCCCTGCACCCCCTTAATTCTAGTGCCTTCCCTCTCTTGATTATCACCAGTTTATCCTGTCTGTGCCTTGTTGGTACGTAGTTGTTGGAATGTTATTTTCCACCATTAGATTGTATGTTCCTTGAGGGCAGGCATTGTCCTTTGCCTCTTTTTTTTGTATACTCTGTGCTTAGTATAGTCGTAGGCACTTAAATATTTACTAACTGATTGATTGCATTTTGTAAATCAGCACACTGAGACTCAGAGAAAATAGGTGCCCATGGGCATGCAGCTCCCAGCTATCGCAGGCATGATTTTATCTCAAGTCCTTCTGAATCTAAGCCCAGCGGTCCATCCTGCTGCCTCTTCAGATGCAGTGATTTGCCTGACCCAGCATTTATGGGAGAACATGGAGAAGTGCACTGGATAGGATGACCCATATCAGTGAGATTCCGGATCTCCTGCAGGCGGTTCTATTATAGCATTTACGGTGGGCCAGGCATTGTGCCTTTGGAATCAAAGGCATCTCACACCAGAGCTGGGCCCTCTCATCCCCACCAGCCCCCTTGCATGGAAATATCGTCATTGTTCCACTTTACAGGGTTGTCTTGAGGTCAGAGGATCTGAAGCTGGGCGGGGATACTCAGAGGCCATGTTGACCAGCCTCTTCATTTTTATTGTTGTTGCTGTTAAGACGTCTTTCAGTCACATCTGACTCTCTGTGACCCCATTTGGAGTTTTCTTGGAGAAGATACTGGAGGGGCTTGCCATTTCCTTCTCCAGCTCATTTTAAAGATGAGGTAACTGAGGCCAGCAGGGTTAAGTGCTTTGTCCACTACTAGTAAGTGGGCAGGATTTGAACTTACGAAGATGAATCTTCCTGATTCCAGAGCTAGTGCTCTGTGCACTTGGCACCACCTAGCTGCCCCCACTTCATTTTACGGAGGAGGAGGTAGAAGCCCAGGGAAGTTAAGGGATAAAATGAAGGGATATGCCCTGCATCTATGCAAAGGTTGATTTCCATGTAGGTTGTTGTTTGTCCTTGTTCTTGGACTCCAGAGCCTACATTCTGTTCATGGTACCAATTCGCCTCCTTAGATTCAATGATGGAATATGGAAGAGCTCCTCAGAATGTGTAGCCTGCTCTCCTCTAAAGGACTGAGAAGTGGGCTTTGCGTAGGCCTTGGTGGACCACCTAGGTGTAGGATTTTCACCAGGCCTGACAAGGAGCTAATAAAACCCTTTGACTTCTGAGATAATCTTATTTTTCCTTAGGTCAGGATCTTTAGCCCCAAACTCAGCACTGAGTGGTTAAATGCTGATAACCCCTTTTGATTGATGAAAAGGGCCTTTCAGACCATTTAATCCAGTGCTCCCATTTTATAGATGAAGCAGCCAAGACCCAGCAAGACAAAGAAGGGATTCCTCTCCTTCAGCCCTTCTCTTAAGCCTGTTTGTGGTACCTAACTATTTCTCATTCTTTTTTCCCCACAGCCTACCCTACTCATTCCCTCCAACCCTGCCCACTTTGAGTTTCTTGGCCATTTTCCAAGTAATCCTTTCCTTATTCTGTTCTAAGCCTGCAACATGACTTTTTCTTCTCTTAAATCACCCTTCACCCCTACCTCCTCTTTGAATGAGGTAGGCTCTCTGAAGCTTTGACAGTCTTGAAATTATATTAATATTAAATCTATTTTTAAAAACTGCCCTTCTCAAGGTATAAAGGTAGATCTTGGTAGCCTCTCCTTGGAGACTGATACAGTTTTTTATTGGAGGGGAGGGGGTGGTGGTACTGGTAAATCCAGGCTACTTTACAAGCAGAAAGTATGTTTGCTCTCGGTTCTCCTGCTTCCTTCACAGAAAGCCTGAGGATCCTTCTACCACTGACCTCCCTACCCAGTTTCTTGTCCCTATTCTTCTTCTAATAAGAGATACTTAAAGGTTATGGGGGGTGGGGAGGAGAAGAAAGGTTGGTGCTTGAATAAACTTTGGCTGTTTAGGTTCCCAGAGTCTATTCAGATAGAACAAAGCCATGCAGTGATTAATGCCCTTAAAATTTCCAAGAAAAGGAGAGCTTAGCCGAGGTGAAAGAATAGACGTTTCTGGACTGTACAGAACAAAATGCTTTCTCACTGAGGGTTTTCTCCTCTCCTGTCTGGCCCCTGTGGGAGTGGTGGCGTTTCCTGCATTATGGGCACTCCAAAGGAGCTTGGTGGAGCAGGTAATTGGCCCTCCTTGTCTAACTGTGCTAGAAGGTGTTAGTGGCTCCCTCCTCCAAGGACCTTGGCCAGGCTGGTTCCTTGACAAGGCCCACAAGGGGAAAGGTCAGCCTGGTTCCACAAGGGTGGTTTTGTTGCCTGGATCCTCCTATGGCTTGTAAACTCCAAGAGGCCCTGGCTGGCGAAAGGGGCCTGTTTGCCTTGTGTGTTTGCGAGAAGGATTTACCCATCTCTTCTGCCGGCTGGATGATTTATAGTTTAGAGAAAATGTTGCTGCTCTGGGTGTGACGGTTGAAGGGATTTGATTTCATGTCTGAAAAGCCAAACCGGTGACCTCTCCAGCTTCCCCGATTTTTAGCTAAGCTGTTCCATCTTATGAGGATGTCAGGGGCCATTTCCATCTACTCCTTGGTGGATTTTGCTGCTTTTATTCCTGTGAGAGCCAGGGCTAGCCTTGGATTCCCAAAGGAGAAATCCTGCAGTGACCTGGACGTTATAGTAAGAACTCTGCTGAATCTTCTAGTATATAAACAACTTCACTGTCCTTTCCTTCACCCTGCCCTTCAGTTTACATTTTCTAAAAATGCAAAAATTCATAAAACCCTAGATCTTGAGAAGACAAGGACCATAGTGCTCTCTTGTCCAGTCCCTTAATTTCATGGGTGTGGAAACCAAGGCCCAGAGGTGGGAAGTCCAGGGTCATACAGATGGCAAATATCAGAGGTGGGATTTGAAACTAGCGCTTTGATTCTAGAACTGATTTTTTTTTCTGCTTATTTCACGGGGGAACAGTCTGCTAGAATCTAAGCTTATTGGGGGTGAGAAGTGTTGGTTTTTGTCTTTGCATCTTGAGTACCTACCACAGTGTGTGATACATGGTAGACATCTAGTCGATGCTTGTTCAATTGAATTGGTTTGAATTCCCAGGGAGTGGGGACAAGGAAGGGCCAGTTCCCTCCTAAATTCCCTTGTCACCCCATTCAGGTTGATGAGAAGCTGGATGAGCTGAGTTCTTTTCTGGAAAAATTCTCAAGCAGTGGTTGTGAGGCTTATTTCCCCTCAGTTAGTTGGGGCTTTCCCCTTTATTCACAAGAGGTTGCAGCTAAATACTAGGGGAATCTCATTTCTTCAGAGTGCTATGGTACTCATCTCTTAGGACGGCTATTCCCCTTGCACCATGGAGTCAGGCCATATTTTAATTCCTTTTCAGATACCACCTTGAACTTAACCAGTGGTTTATTTATACATTTAGTTCTTGGCTTATTTGCTGATAAAGCTAGGCTCAATAACCACATTGAACCAGAGGGCCCTTCTGAGAGTATGTTCAATTTTTCCCTTTTAGTCCAACCTGTTCTTTGTCACCAAGACTTGCTTGGTCTACCATCTGGGCTGTTTATTTTGTCCTGGACTGTTCTTGATACCTCAGGGTAGCCAGGTTTATCAACAAGCAAGCATTGTTGGTAGATGTTGTGTTTCCCTTTCTATATTGAAGGGGAGAAAATTCATAATCTCTTTTGGCACAAAGATTCCTTGAGTAGACTTCAACCTCTAGTCCCAGGGATCTCCTTTCTGCTCGGAGAATATGTCATTTGCTTTGGAAAATTGAACTCTTGGGGCTGAAGTTGAGAAAATGATCTTTGGTTTATATAAAGCCTTCTTTAAACTATAGCTGGTGAGATGGAACGAACTCTGAGTCAGAGGATTTGGGTTTGAATCTTGTCTCTGCCGCTTGATACCTATGAAAAAATGGGGCAGATCACTTTGAATCACATGCATAGAGAGATAAATGGAAACTTGGCTCTAGGCCAATGCCATCATTTTTTCTGATAAGGATGTGAAGAGACTTGCCCACAGTAAGTAAGCATAGCCAGGCTTCAAGCCTGGGGGCTTTGACTCCATTTATCTCTTCTAGGGCATCTCAGTTCGGGGTTCTTGGCTTCAGTTTCTTTATCTGCAAAATGAAGAGTTTTGGCTTAGATGGCCCCTACAGCCCTTGAAGCACCAATTCTATTACCTTATAAATTCTCATTAAGTTTTGAAAAATTATTATGTGTTTGGATATAAGGATATCCGAATACTAGAGGATCTTTACATGGTCCTACCCACAGCTGCCACCTTGCGGGCACTGCCAGAAAGACAAGAACTGCTTTTCTCTCTGGTGCAGTAAAGCATCATTGATTAAAACTACAAGGACTTGGGATTTGCAAGATTAATTCAAACGTGGTATAAGGAATTCTCACTTAATAAACTATAAAAAAATTTCTTCCTCTGTGAATTTTCATAGCTTTAGAGATGGAATGAAATGAAGCAGGATTTTGCTTTGTGTCAGGTGTTGAGGATACGCATATAAAAAAGCAAGGTAGTCTCCACTTTAAAGAGTGTATATTCTAATAGGGAAAAACAGCATGTAGGGGAACAAGAGTTGGAAGAGAGGTCATGACAGAGGAGAAGTGCACGGTGACATGACTGGTTAGTCATGTGGTGGGTCTCAGACCAAGGACGATAAGGGAAAAGCTTGCTCATAAGGGTCCAGGTTTCAGGGATCAGGGTCTGAATTCTGGTGGATGGGGAGGCTGGAATGGAGGTGGCATGGTCACCTAATGCAAGCACTTACAGATGAGAGAACTGAGACCCAGGGGGTGAGGGGTGGCCTCCCCAAGATCCCTCAGTTATCGGCTGAGCTGATATTTGAATGTAGCTCTTCCAGCACCAAATCTTGAACTCAGATCCTCTGACTTCAAGTCTTCCTCTTGTTCCTATGATGCTGCCTTTCTTCTCCTATGAGAAAAAGGAATCAAGTTTAGATGTAGAAAAATTTACAAACTGAGGCAGGGTATTGTAACGGCCAAAGTCTAGGCTTCAGAATAATAACAGTGATAAATAATAATAGCTAACACTGGGCTTGGTGCTTTGCGATTAATTTCTCATTTGATCCTCACAACAACCCTGGGAGGTAGATTCTTTTATTATTCTGGTTTTACGCTTGAGAACCGGAGGTTGGGTCAGATAGTAAGCTAGTAAGTATCTGAGGCTGAATTTGAACTCCTGACTACAGATCCGCCACTACATGCACTATGGCACCATCTCTCTGCCTGGAGTGGGTGGGTGGGGCACAATAGCCAACCATTTCAGTATCCATGCATTAAATTTGAGTTTTTGAATCATAGGACAGCCTGTGGGACAGCTGGTAACCCAAGTGATTCTTGGTTTATACATAAAATTAGCTTGGTTTTCTATTTTTCTAGCCCCAGTGATTAGAAGTATGGAGAGGAGCTGGGGGGTAGGTATACCGACAGGGCTGAGAATTAACAGCTGGCATCCTGACAGTGGTGGAGGAGGCAGAAGCCGGTGAGACCTGACTCTACAGCCTCAGCAGCAGGGGGTTATGTCATTTATCCTGGGGAGAAAAGTCCCACATACCACAAGAGCAATGAGGACTACAGTGCTCAGTCCTTCAGTAATTCTGTTGTTTATAGTAGATTCCTTCAGAAAAGGTTAAAATCAGATTCCCCATAGTCTGCTTCAGAGGACAGTAATGTTGTGATAGATTCCGTCCAAATGTGTTCAAATGTTTTGGGACTTAGGGGTGTGAGTTTTAATTATTTGGGGAATTCACCTCTGTACAATAACTTAGGTGTTTGTACAGGGCTTTATGGTTTGCGCAGTATTTTACATATATTATTTGATGCTTCCAAAATTCATATGAGGGAAGAAGAGGCAGGTACGATGGCTGCAGTGCTAGACTTGGAATCAGGAAGATCTATGTTCAGATTTTGCCTCAGACATTTCCTAGACATGTGACCCTGGGTTAGCCACTTAACCATTATCTGTCTCAGTTTCCTTAACCTTAAAATGAGAATAATAGTATTTATCTCACTAGGTTGTTGTGAGGATGCTAGTAGCTATTATGCTATATGTTTACACATAGCTTATATATTTATCTAAATTTACATACATACATATATGTATATGTGTATGTATATGTGTCTATCTACATCTATCTATCCATCCATCCATCCACCCATCCATCCAACCACCCATGCACCCACCCATCCATCCATCCATCCATCCATCCATCCATCTATCCATCTATCCATCTATTCCTATAAAACAAGCAACAAGCATTTATTAAATACCTATGTGTAGAAAACTGTGTCAGTCCTTGGGGATACAGATGCAAAGAATGAAATTATCCCTATTCTTAAGAGCTTCTGTTATAACAGGAAAGAAAGTAAGTATATACAGACCAAACTTAAAGGGAATGAATGCAAATAAGTAGAGAATAGTGAAATACTCTAGTTAGGTGGGGTAGGTGGGAAGGTACTACTAGCCTTTGGGGGAATCAGAAGAAAGCTTGGAGGAGAAGGTGGTGCCTGACTTGCAACCTGAACAAAGAAGGGAATTGTCTGAAATAGGGGGGAGGAGGCAGTGGATTCCAGGCATAGTGCATACAGGAAGGCACAGTGTGAACCCAGGTTTTCTTCACTTGAATTTCCATGCTGCACCATGTTCCTTCCCTACCTCATTCTTTGGTGATTCTGGATACTTAAGTCATCCCATATCTCTTGTACTTGGAAGTAATAATAGGGTTTAAAAGTTCTATAATTTATACTTAAAAACAATTCATGCTCTGGCCTTCTTTCTAGTTATTTTCAAATTAGTGAGGTTGAAGTATTCTTCAAGGCGATCTCAATGAGTCACTGGGATGATTTCATGGGGTATAATATGTGTAGATAACTCAAGGGCCTCTATAAATGAGCTGAATGATGGTGACTTTAGAGCCCTAGCCCACCTCCCTCCTGCAGTAGGTGAGAAAGTAGAGGTCTTTTGTTTTTGTGCCTACCAGAAGTGCTGGTTTCTCTCTTTAATGCCAAGTTGAGGTTTCTATTGAATTAGACTTTTTCCTTTTTGAGGGCAGAGGATTCTCCATTTTACAAGCTCTTCTGTCTTACACCTAGGAGAGAGGTACTATAAGCCTTTCTCCTTTCGTCCCAGAGCCCTTGGTAAATGAGTCACTTTTATTTTTAGGTTTTGAAGGAGAACGGGTCATCGGAGATCCTTAACACCCTGTATGACACTGCCATGGGGAAGCTGGAGGGGCTGAAGAAGGACTATGATGGATTGAGAAAGCGGTATAATGAGAAGGTGGCTAACCATAACACTGACCTGAGTCGTCTGGAGCAGATGGAGGAGGAGAACAGGCGGCTGCAGAAACAGACGGACACACTGGTGAAACAGAGAGACACATCCATCCACTTCCAGCAACAGTACTCCTTATCCCTAAGGCGGTAGGAGCCAGGGGGTGGCAGGAGGGCCAGAGGGCTTGGGAGAAGGGATCGAGGGAGATGGGGTCTTTGGCTTGTGCCCAGAGAGTCCAGTCTCTGGGAAGAGTCCAGCGGAGAAGATCCGGCTGGGCGCCATGTACCGGTGCAGGCGTGGGATTACTGATTTGTAAAGCTGATCCTGGCTCCCACCCCACATCCCCCTGAAGTCAATAGGAATGTGATTCCATATCATCCTCATGCCATCCTTAAGAAGAAGGGTGGGGAAGGGATTTTTTTGTTTCCATTTTCATGAAGTAGGAGAATAAAGCTTAGAGATTTTTGAAGAGTCTTGTTTGAGATGACATAGCTGGTAAGTAGGAGAGTGGGAATTAGAACTCAGCTCTCCCAATTCCTGACCCAGGCCTCTTTCCAGTTGACCTGACAGTCAGTGGAAGCAATTGAGAGATGCTCTGGTTAGTTTGAGAGCTGACTTGGTATCTGTAGAGCTGAAAGGCGTCTTAGAGGCCGTTGAATCCAATGTCCTTCTTTTTACAGATGAGGAGACGGAGCCCCTCAGAGGTTAAGGGACATGTTCACTTTCATGCGGCTAGTGCAAGTTTCTGAGGCAGGATTTGAACCCAGGTCACTGCTCCATCCACATTACCATGCTGCTTGATGAGGTTCTGTTGAAGGGGTGACAAACCCACAACCCAAGTACCATGTGGGCATTTACTTCCTTTGTGGCCCTTTAAATGAAACGGAAGGAAAAAAAATGTATCCAATTAGAATCCTATTCATATTGTGATTAAAAAGTAGTAATGTGTCCTTTGAGAAGCCTAGAATGGTTATTATATGGGGAAACATGAACAATTTCTAATGAACCAGCAATAGATAAAAAAAGCATTTTTAATGACCAATTTTAATGATCAAGTGTTTGCTTTATGGACTATGAGAAGGTGCAGAGGAAAGAGGCATTGAAGATGTGCAATGGATAGAGTCAGAGAACCCTGAGTTCAAATGTAGCCTCAGACATTTCCCAGCAGTGTGACCCTGGGCAAGTCATTTAGCCTCTTATTGCACCCAAGCAACTCTCTAAGATTTCAATGGGCAGAAAATGTGCTTATTTTCATTGGTAGAGAGAGGAAGGTTGTCACTGGGAGCTTCCTACACAGATATAGCCCACCATACCCTTCCCCTCCCCCATAAGGGTTACCTACCAAGCAAATGAGTGAGCTCCTTGTTTTAAGAATGGCTTTCTTTAAGAAGTCAATCATGTATTCTCCAAATTATTCTCTTTGCAGACGTCTGTTAGCCACTCCCAAAGTTCTATGTTGAGTATTGTCCACACTGGTAAAAGCTGTAAGACTTTTTCTCCAGAAACTTGTAATATAAAACCAAAGTGTTGGCCCTTGATGGAAAGGCCAGCTCTGTATGGCTCCTCCTCCTCCTTATGGCCTCGGTGACTCTGATGAGGATCTGCCAGATACGTATTTAGACATTTCAGTGGATGAGAGAGCCCAAGATAATGGAAAGAGTCCTCATCTTGGAGTTTAGAAGTTTGGGTTCAAGACCCAGCAGGGCGGCTTATTTTCTGTGTGACCTTGAACAGTGAAAGTAGCTTTTCTGAGCTGTCATTCCCTCTATTAAATGAGAGTAAAGGGGGCAGCTGGGTGACGCAGTGAATAGAGCACTGGCCTCGGAGTCAGGAGGACCTGAATTCAAATTTGGTCTTAGACAGTTGACACTAGCTATGTGACCTTGGGCAAGTCACTTAACTTCAAATGTTCTGTCTTCACCCCTCCAAAAAAAAATGAGAGTAAAGATTCTTACTCTCTCTGCCATATTGAATGGTTGTTATAAAAATCCTTTGTAAAACTGGACTGCTATATAAATATTCATAGACAATAAATATTGTCCCTTCTAGTTCCTTCTGGGCTGAACTATCTGGGGAAGAACAGATGGAGCTGTCTGTCAGGTTGAGAATGGGTGGTGTGACCTTGGGCAAGTCACTTTTCTGACTCTGGGCTTCATTTCCCTTGTTTTTAAAATGAAGAGGTTGGATTAAATGATTCTGAATTCCTTTTTTGCTCCAAATTCTGTCATCTGGGTGAGTGGGCAGGGGACAAAAAAGGCCTGGAACTCAGCTCTAGGGTAAAAGGGGGGTACAGCTTTCTTTTAGCTCCTTGGATTGGCAAAGGACTGAGAAAAATTTCAGTTTCAGGGACATTAACACTGATTTTCTGGTTAGGGAATAGGGGAATTTCACTTGAAACTTCATGCTTGGTTATTCATTGGCATTGGTGGGATTAAAAAAATAGAAGGCGGTGGGATTAGAGACCAGCCTGACCATCTCTTCCCGGGCTTGGCCCCATTCGTTGCCTTCCTTCCTTTTCTTTCTTTAGGTTTGAGTCAATGCAGCAGGACCTGAACAAGGCAACGATTCAAAACAAGGAGCTTCAGCGGGAAATGGAGCGCCTGCAGTCAGAGGTGACCCGCTTGCGGGCCCTGCAGCTGAAGGCCCTGAAGGATGCGGAGAAGTACAAGGAGGAGCGGGATTCCGTCTTCAATGAGTATCAGCTCATCATGAGTGAGCGAGACCAGGTCATCAAGGAGCTGGACAAGCTTCAGACCGAGCTGGAGCTGGCAGAGTCCAAACTGAAGAACAGCACCTCAGAGAAAAGGGCGGCCAGTGAAGAGATGGAGGCTTTGAGACAGGTAGACCGCAGCTTGCCCCTGGGGTGGCATGGGGCTGCCTGCTAGAATCTGAGGGAGGGGAGCTGGTGCAAAGGGCAAGCCTGGGTGGACAGGGTCTTTGCAAGTCAGGTCTTCAAAGCTTCTTTAGTTAAGGTAATTCAGGGATTGCTGATCACCAGCTTTTGTTTGGTTCTTTATGATGATGAGGATAATGATAGCACTTTAAAGTCTGCAAAGCACTTTACAAATAGATTAGATCTTCACAACAACCCTGGAATGTAGATGATAAAATTGTGCCCATTTTATAGATGAGGAAACAGAGGACAGACAGAGGTGAAGTGATTTGACCCGGGTCGCACAGCTACTAAGTATCTGACGCTGGATTTCAGGTCTTCCTGACTCATGGTTCTGCCTTCCATCTGCTGTACTCTTGCTGCCTAAGAACTGGGGGTTGGGGTGGGAAGAGGGTGGTGGTCAGGGGATAGGGGAAAAGAATAAGAATTCTTGAGGTTAGAGGCAGCAGAACATGGTAGTGGGAAGAGTGATGGACTGGGGAGGCAAGGAGACTTGAGTCCCAATTCCTCCTTAGATGTAGTTAGTTGTATGACCACACGTAAGGTCCTTTACCTCTGAGCCTCAGTTTTCTCGTATATAAAATGTGCACAGTAATCTCTGGAGCATCTGCCTGACCAGGTTGTTGGAAATGTTGAGATGATTCATGCAAAGTGTTCTGTAAACTCAGTGCCCTATTATACATGTCCCTTGTCATTATTTTATTCCTGTGAGCCTCATAGTATAGAGTATAGTTGGGAAGGCCCAGGCATACTGGTGTATGAAGAGTTTTATGCCAGGATGAATTCAGATGATATTTTGAAGTCCATACTCCATGAATATATGTCCCCCTTAAGGAACGAGCACTTTGGACTAAGTTTTCCTCTAATAGCTAATTCACAGAATCTTAGTCGAAACTGGTGTCACAGCCCTCACTGGGAGATGTCACCAGAAGCTTCCACACTGCTCATCTGCTTCCTGCTTGGTCCTCGGCCTTCTCCTCCTAAGTCCTGTTAAAGTGGTAACAGAGGAGGTAGGGGAGCACTAAACTTGGAAGCTAAGCTTTTGGCCCTGAAATGTAGAGCCTTCCAAGGCAGGGTAACCTGGGTGTGCCCCATGGTTGCTCATGGTAAATCACTGCCTCGAGCATCAGGCCTCTGGGCATGCATTCTGTCTTCTTTCTCCTTTCCCTGAAGCAGGTTTCAACTTTTTCCTACTGAGGTTGCACCATCCAATTTCTTTCTCTATAGAAAAGTTTGATATTGATGAGAGAAGAAACAGGAGGAAGGGGGATGGAAGGATGATTATATGGCTCATCTTTACCCATTGTGGTTGACTTACTAGTCTCTCACAGGCCATCTTCATGTGCCATGAATCTGGCTGTCCACCATGTGCAGAAGTGACCATGACCTACCATACATAGATCTGCTATGTCTCACATTACCTTAAGGGCTTTCCCTTTTCATGGTCTTCCAGTATTCCCTAGTGAGTGGCAAGTTGTTTTTTTTTCTTGTCCTACCTGTTCTGTACCCGTGTGTCTGTACTCTTCTGCCAGTCTGTGTGTGTGTGTGTGTGTGTGTGTGTGTGTCTGGCGGTGAGTGGTATGCAGTTCAGGCTTCTGTGTTGTATGTGGTGAAACCAGTATCAAACCAAATGTCCATTCCATAGACTAAATCATTGACAAATACGTGGCCACCATGGGGATGTCCGAATAGTTAGGTTTCCAATGCAGTCTCTGAAAGGTGCACAGGGGAATGGATTTACCCATGGCATTTAAGGTGAGGTCAGATCCTTCCCAGCCTTGGGTTATATGTGCAGAGGGGGTGCTATCTGGGTCTGATTTCCGGAAGCTGTGCCTTTTAGCAGCCTAGGGACATGCACAGCTCTGTCTCAGCCTCCAGTCATGTGCGCATAGTTTTCTTTGACCACGTTGTTAGGGGATGAGGGGCAGGAGTTAGAATAAGAAGCATAAGTTTATGCTGCTTGAACTTACTCAAAATCAAACTATTTTTGAGCTTAGCTAGCACCTTGGATTCTGGGTTAATAACTCCCTTAAGTCTCATCAGGGTGAGGAAAAATTCCCTTTCTTGTGTCTAATTTCTCCTTCCCAAAACCTGCCTCTCAAGGAGGGGATAAGGTAGTTGCCTTTTTGTCCTCCCATTTTCCCCTTTGTTATGAGAGCTATGTCAAGGTCACAGCTGGGCTTTGAAAAATGCCCTTGGAGGCTATTGGAGCAGTCAGCAGATCCTTTTCTTAACCTTAATTCGTGCCTCTTGGAAGCAGGTCTTTGCTATCATCAGGGACCTGATGAGCCTAGAAGGTGGATGAGTGTGATTCTCTGCATCTGACCCCAAGGCTGCCTGCCTTGCTGCCTGTCTGCCGGCCTAGAGCTTGTATGAGGATTTGATGGCCTTGGGGAAAGGCTATCTTTATCTTACATCCCTTGTGGACACTTGGTTGGCATTTTACTGACAAAACTCTTTTCTACCTGTGCTGAATGGCCCTAAATGAACAGACTGGAGGTTGTATTTCCTGCCCCCCCGCCCCTCCAAGTGGAAGAAGACCATCCTGGGTTCACTAGGGACTCTTGGAAGGCTGGCATCACTGGAACTTTTGTGTAAGCACCTTCTATCTATGATGAAAATAAAACATATTCTCCCACATACCTCAGCCCTTCAGGCTGCAAATACTGGTCTGTGAGAAGGCAAGGAACAATCTCTGTTGTCTCTCTCTCTTTTTCTGTCCCCTTGTTTCTATTTCTTTTCTGCCCCATTCTCCCTTTCTTTCTTCTTCTGGCCTGGTGCACTTGGTGGGGGAGTGGCCAGAAGGGAATCCTCCTGGACTGAATGGCCTTCCAGTTAGCTGAAAGTTTTCATGTAGTGCCCTCCACTCTAGCCCTGCACCTTGCCTGGGCACCCTGCTTCCATCACTTGGGCTTCAGAAATATCTTCTTTCTGTGGGATTGAGCATTAGGGTCAGGGTGATGACATCTAGCCACATGTTCCAGAGTTCTCTGCGGAGGAAAGTCACAGTGTGAGTCTAACCATCAGCTGACTGGGTCCTGTCCTGGCTCACTGCACTTACTAGGAAAGGTGGCCTGAATGCTACCTCTCTGAGGGCATGGAAGGGCACCGTGCCAGCATCTGCCTGAACTTATTGGAAACAACCATCTCAGCTTTCTGACAGCCCCTCCCCCCCATTTTGAAAGCCCCCATTTAGCTGGGAAATTAATTCCAGAACAACAAAAGGTTGGCACATACCTTCTTAAGGGCAGACATATTTGAGTATCAGCCTGTGTTCTGAAAAAGAGAACCAGAGGGCTTTAAGGACCAACACACATGATTTTTCCCACTCCTGGTCATAAATCAGGACATTTTAACACTTGTCCTGGGTCTCCTCTTTGGCCTTAGTGATATTGTCCATTGCCAGGTGCCCAGGCCCTGCTGGATCACCTTGGCTGAGAGTCAGTGCCTAAGGCCAGACCTTACCTTTGTTCTCTGGTACCAGCTTGGGCTAGCCCAATTACTACTGGCTGCCTTGGTTCCTGAGCAGAGCCTTGGGGCTTGTAATGACCCTCTTGGTAGAATGTGAAACTTTCCACATAGAAAGTACCTTTCGTGTGTCCTTGGCCAGAGGGAAGGTGACAACTTTGCTTTTGTTCTCTCTCTCTTCAATGTGCTATGTGTGCCAATGATGGGCTCTTGTTTTAGGAGCTGAACTCAGCTCTGGTGGAAAGAGATCGGGCAGTCTGTGAGAGGAATGAGTTACTGGAAAAATACTGCTTCGAGGTGAAGGACAAGGCCGAAGCCCAAAAAGAGCTTGATCAAGCTTGCAAAGATATAGAGGCAGTGAAGGAAGAAAGAGATGTGGCCAGGAAAGAGAGGACAGAAGCTATCATCCAGAGAGACCATCTACTCAGGGAATATTACCAAGCTCGCCAGGTACTGACCGCCTTCCCTAGGTGGATTCCTCCCCAACCCTTACCTCCCCTTAGCTAGCCTGGGGAGTGAATCACACTCTTTCCGGGAGCTAGAAACATGCTTGGGCATTGAGTTGGTGGGGGCGAAGTTCCTGTGAAAGCCTACTCAGTCCTCCACATCTGTGTCACAGAGACCACCCATGTTAGCCCAGTGAGGGAGGCAAAGGGGACAGATGGGTCATCACTGGGCAGTTGATAGGCCAAAGTAATTGACTTTCCTAGATTAGAATAGTCAATCAACAGACATTTATTAAGTGCTTACTGTATGACAGATATTGTGATCAGTGCTGGGGGTAGGAAGTCAGAATTGCAGTCCTTACCCCCAAGGGATAATGGAGGAGATGCGTTCAATCACACTGAGGCGCACACAGCATAAATGGAAGGCAATGTAGGAGGGGAAGACACTACCTGTGAGTGGGATGGGGAAAGGCCTCCTGCAGAAAGTAGGCTTTGAGCAGTCTTCCTTCCTTCTAACTGGAGGCAAAGATGGAGAGCATTTCAGGCATGGAGACAGCCAGAGGAAAGGCACAGCCAGAAAATGGAGTGTTGAGTTCAACACCTGGGTCATAGGCTGAGTATAGAGGAAGGTGTAAGAAGACAGGAAAGGTAGGAAGGACTTTCAAAACCAACAGGTAGATCTTAGAGATAATAGGGAGCTGCTAGAGTTTGAGCATGAGAGTGACATGGTCAGATCTGTACTCCAGGAAATTCACTTTGGCAGAGGAGTAGAGGAGAGTTTAGAGTGAGGAGAGACCAACCGGAGGACTACGGCAACATCTTTAAAATGCAGTCCAACCAAGATTGGATTGTATGGTAGTGTACCTACCATACAGTGCACCTGGATCAGGGAGTTAAGAGACCAGGGTCCTGGTCCTGACTTTACCACCGACTAGTTAATGTTGCTTTCAGTTTCTCACCTCTAAGCCTCAGTTTTCTCATATGTAAAATGAACGAGGTTGCACTTAATCCCGATTGCCTCACAAAAAAACCCCCAAAACAAAAACAAAATGGAAGAGTTGGACTTAGGTTCCTCTAAACTCTGAAATTCTACAATCCCTTTTCCAATTCCTCACTTCCTCTTCTCTTCTTAGTAAAGTAGTTGTAGTAATTTGAGTATCTTTTTTTTAAGTAGATAGGCCTTTTGGGGGTCAGTTAATTTTATCTCCTTCTATTCTTCTCCCCCAAAATGGCAGTGACCATGTTGTTAGGAAGGGCTTACTCTACAGCCACTGGATGGACCCTGGTGTAATCTTGTGCTGTCTTATTCTGTGTTTGAGAGTGTCAGGGAGGAGAGAGAGAGGGAGGGGAAAAAGTACAAGAAGAAAAATCAGGTATTCTCTTCTCCAGTGAAGAGCTGAGCTTCAGAAGCTCCCCCTTGGGTTGGATTAGCACCCGAGTCTGCTGATGTTGATCAGGTAGGAAGCCCCCTCCCTTGTTCCCCACACTTTGCTTAATGCTCCAAGGCTCTGCCTCTGTTGAATGTGGTCTTGCCCCACGTTTTATGCAATGTGCTTTTTGTGCTTCAGGACCAGGGTCTCTGTCCCTGTGCCTTTGGAATTCTGTGTAGGCTGTCAAGACTGTCTTTTGGTGTCTGCTTTGCTACTCTGGGGAGAAAAAGGAGGTTTGGGGTGAAAGAGAAAACTCTTTATATGTCAAATCTTGCCCTTGGGGAACGTACTGAATTTGTATTTCCAATTTCTGATTCTCAGTTACCAGAAAAAACATCAGGGAATAGGGAGGGGAGCAAAGTATGCTAACTCATTCTGCTTCTACAGGAAATTGCTTTTTCTGTCAGTCAGCTGTTTGAATAAATATTTCATTGGTCTATTGGAAAAATCTCCTGCAGGTCTTTCAGAAGTATAGTGAGCTAGAACATTTCTTCCCTCTGTTCTCTCTGGGTAACTGGGCAATGGGGGGAGTTGGAAGCACAAATAGGCAGATGGCAAATCTGTCATTTTCACCCTGTTATTTAACTCTTGGAGGAGGTTCAATGCCTATAACCTTCCTGGCTATAGGGTATGGTGTTCATTTGGCTGGTTCTGGTTTTCAGCACCCTTTTAGAGAACTCCAGGCTGCCCTCTATAAGATAAGCTAGCTAATGTGGGAGCTGAGTACTCTTGATGTGCCACCTGGTTTATGGAAGTGAAGGATCTATGATCCTTGGAGATAATCCCAGCTATTCCTTTGTCACCCTGAGGCATGAGTTTCCAGACTTAAGTGGGGACAAGTCTGGGCTTTATTACAGCACTAAGCAGCTGAGTGGTTTATTTTAACACTAAAATTAAAAACTGGCTTTGTTGATTTGTGCAAAGTGAAATTAATAGAGCATCATAATCATTTAGGATTGGGATGGAACTTAGAGGTCATTGAGTCCAAATAGAACTGGCATTTGTAAGGCAGTGGGAGTTATACACCTTATTTTTCCCTAGTTAATTCGAATTGTGTGACTTATTGGTCATAAACCAATTTTAAAGTTCCCAAGGTCAGGAGTTTCAGAGATTTTAAGGGGGACAAAAGAGGACTTTTTAACCCAGTCATCTTTATGTTTTAAAACTGAATGGTGAAAGATAGCCATTATAGCACCACTAAGAGTTCTCTTCATACTTCATAAGAGATAGCCAGTTTTTTGGAAGGTGACCTCATAGACCACAGTCCATCAATCAAGAAGCATTTCCTATGTGACCACTGTATGCCAAGTACTTTGCTGAGCAGTGGAGATGCAAAAGCCCTCTCTCAAGGAGCTCACATTCTAACAGGAGAGACAAACATGAAAATAACCAGGTCTGTGTGAGTTAGAGACAGAGTAGATGGAAGGTGATTATTGAGTAAAGGCAAAGCAGCTGGGAGGACGGGGAAGGAGAGAGGATTGTGATAGGCTCCTCCAGAAAGCAGGGCTTGGGTTGAGTTTCAAAGGAAGCTAAGGAAACAAACAAACACAATCACGTATTGCTGGTCTTGCTTTTGGTCTTTTCATTATGCATTCCCTGTCTTCTGGTGACTGAGCTGACTTGGATTGGGCATTTTCCCCCATGTATACATTGGCAAGCCTAACCAGACCTCAGTAGCTAGGATATAATGTGCTGTAGCACCTTTCAGGGTCGCTTTCCTTCAGGGGCTGGCTCTTTATGTATTTGGCCAGTGTCATATACCTAGTTAAATCATACCACAGTGAATCAAAATTGAGGGTGCTAGCTAACAACTTTGGTGCTAGAGACAAGATTCAAAATGATCTTGACAGGACAGAACATTGGGTCAATTCCAGTCAGACGGCATTCACTAATGATAAATATAAAGTCTTTCATTTGGGTTAAAAAAATCAGCTTTCCAGCTATCGGATGTGGAAGGCATAGATTTAGACAGCAGTCTGTCTGAAAAAGATAGGACAGTTTTAGTATATTATTCAACTGTGATATAGTGGCCAAGAAAGCTATTGTAATCTTGGACTGAATTTAAAAAGACTTCACTTCCAGGAGTAAGGAAATAATAGTCCCTTTGTACTCTGCACTCTTCAGACTACACCTGGAATGTTATGTTTGGTTCTGGGCACCACAGTTTAAAAAGGACATTGATGAGGTTGGACAGTGCTCTGAAGAGGGCATCTAAGATAAGGCATAGTACTTGGCATGTAGTAAGCATCTGTTGTTACTGTTGCTGAATTATCTTGAGTCCATATTCTATCAGGATTGGCTGAAGGAAATGGAGAAATTTAGGCTATAGAAGAGAAGGTTCAGGGGAGACATGATTTCTGCGTTCATATTTTGGAAGGGCTGTCAGAGACCAGAACCAGGGCTAAGGGTAGAAGTTTTGGAGGCAAAATTAGGCTTGGTATTAGAAAACAAACAGGCAAACAGATGGATTTACAGTCATTGGTGGTAAAGAGTGGAGTAGAATGCCTCAGGAGGGAGTGGGTTCCCCTTCCTTCTGAGTGGAGACTGCATACCTCTCTGACTTGTATGTTAGAGTGGAAGTAGGAATTCCTTTTGGGTATGGGTTGGCTTAGGGGGTAACTGAGTTCCCTTACAGATTTGTGATTCTGTGGCAAAATTGAGTACAAGGTTGAATACTTGGGAAGCCAACAGGCTTTAGGGGTAGGCAGATGCTTCTCCTGCAGTAGGTTCCCCATAGACATTTGGGGTTCTGCCCAGGTTGGGAGCAGAGTCATTGTCAGGCCCCATTGTATCCAAGTTTAAACCATGATAGATGGATACATAGTATTGGGTTGGAGGGGGCAAGTTGGGTTAGGGTGGAACGTGGTGGGGATTGGTCGCAGCCCTAGTGTCCTGTCCTTTGAGCAGATTCAGAGAACCTTAATTATATCTCTAGGGTCCAAGAGAGGGGAGCTTAAAACTACCATGCTGAGGTGTATCCATAAACCTCTCCAATCTGTCTGACCTTATAGATACAGGATTCGGCAACCCTGGACATTGAGAGAGCCAACAAAGAGATCGAAATGCTCCGGAAGCAGTACGAGGCCATGTCCCAGGAACTCAAAGAAGCCATCCAAGAGGCAGAAGTGGCAAAATGTAGACGAGACTGGGCCTTCCAGGAGCGAGACAAGATTGTGGCAGAGAGGGAGAGTATACGGTAACTTGGCACTCTGGGGGCCCAAGGGGTGAGGGGCTCTCTTGGGTATTAGGCATACCCCCCAAAATTTCCCACACAATCCATCTTATATGCCCTTTAATCAGTGAGTAAAGATTTGTGTGAGGTGCTTGTCTAGGTGCATCAAATCACATTTACCCAGTGCTTTTCCAATATAATCTATGTGGTCTTGTATTTTCATCTCCATTTCCTAAGTACATTTTTGTCTGGTTCACTTGAGCGTTTTAAGGTCTTGGAAGCTGTTTGGCCCATGAGTTTGACAGTTTGATCTAGGTTAACTCTGTCCTCTGTTCACTTTTTGTATGAGGAAATGTAAATTATGTCTAAAATTGTTATTATTAATTGGATAATTCAAAAGAAAGATTGGGGTAGATTTGAATATTGTGAGATACTCAAAAGGAAACTGCAGTCCAGGGACCAGAAGGCCACTCGAGGTCATGCAGTAAGTCGATGGATTGGAACCCAAGTGTTTGAGTTCTCTGTCTGTGGGAGTGAGCCAGAAGTAAACAAATACCTTGTTGCTTAGGATTGTAGTTCCAGTAACATACCCAGATGCTCAGCAACCTTGGGCAGTCACCCTCTCTTCATCTGCAAAATGGGGACAGTAAGCACTGCACCACCCTATCTGTTTCCTAGGAATGTTATGAGTATCTCATGAGATAACAAATGTTAGCATACTTGGAAAATTCTTAAGCTCTTTACAAGACATATGATGTTTTTTATTTGTTTGAGTTCTATCTCTGTTCCACGTTATCTTGGACAAGTCCCTTCTCTGATCTTTCTTGGAGGCAGTATGGTTTAATAGGGTGTTAGACTTGCAATAAAGGAAGAACCTGGTTTTGAATCTAGTTTAATTTATCTGCTAGCTGTATGACCCTGGGAAAGTCACCTAACCTCTTTCCTACCTCATTTTCCTTTTCTATGCAATGGAAATAGAATGGTACCTTGTAGAATTAAATTTTTTTAAACTCCTTTTTTTCATTTATAAAAATTATTTTCTTTTCCTCCTCCCTTCTCTTCCCCTTTTCCTCTGCTTTCCCCAGTAGAAAAAAAAGAAAGAAAAACAAAACTCTTCTAATAAATTTGGAGAATCAAGCAAAACTAATTCCCACCTTGGGCATCTCATTCTGCACATGAGTCCATCACCTTCCCTTTTTTTTTTTTTTGGCTTTTCGGAAGGGGAAAGATAGGGCAGTTGGGGTTAAGTGACTTGCACAAGGTCACACAGCTGGTTTTGTGTTAAGTGGCTGAAGCCAGATTTGAACTCAGGTCTTCCTGACTCCAGGGTCGTTGCTCTATTCACTGTGCTACCTAACCTCCCCAAGAGTCTATCACCTTTCTTTCAAGAGGTACATAATATGCTTCATTGGTCCTCAAGGATTGTACTTTGGAGCATTCTTAGGAGGTTTGAATAAATAATTTATATGAAATAATTAGAAATATTCCAGTGCTAAATAGATGTCCGTTATTAATTATCATTATTCTTCATCTTGAAAATGGGGAAAATGGTGTTTATGCTCCCTTCTTCATTGGGTGGTTGTGAGAATGCAGCAAAATAATGTGCAGAAAACATTTTGTCCACAAGCCAGTTGTACATTATCCATTATTTCTCCTCGAAAAGAGCAGCTTGTAGCTACGTAGTTACAAGGACCTTTCTAATTATGAATATACTTGCAGCTTTTAGCCACAATGAGGGACTGGGTCTCTACCTGTGTGGCCCCACCTTGCTGATACACAGGCTGGTGCTGTACTTTTATGACTGGTGGTTAATTTAGAAGAGTGGTGCTTTTTTATGTCTTTTTTCTTCTGGGCATTGTCCTGCCCAGAGCATAGACTCCGGTAGGTGCCTGGCAGGACATTTTCTCTTTAACCTTGTCGTCACTGAGCAGTTTCATGTGTCTGCATTGAGACTTCTCTCCTCTTCTTCCCACTATGTGATCCTGTCTCTACCCATCTTCATCTAATAAAGAAAAACTGTTGACTCTTTTTACAAAGTCACTGAGGTAATGGGAGAGTGCTGTAGGTCTTTGTTAGCTTTCTCTCACCATTCCTAGACCATAGATGCATTATTACAAAGGCCTTTTTGCATTTAGGGAAGTAATAATTTTGGAGTTGAGTGGCAGTGTGATCTAATGGATAGATTACTGAATTTTGTTCAAAGACCTGGGTTCAAAACCTAGACGTTTTGAAGCTGTGGCATGATGGGTGAGATTAATCCTCAGAATTACTTGAATTTGCATTTCTAATTATTAGTGACATGAACCATTTTTTTTGTGTACCTATTGATAACTTGAATTTCTTCATTTGAAAGAAAGCTGTCTATTAATAGCCTTGGACCATTTATGAATTGGGAAATGGCTCTTATTCTTTTAAATTGGAATAAGTTCTGTATAGATCTTGGAAATGAGACTCTTATCAGAGAAACTACCCACAAATGTTTTTTCCCCCCAGTTAATCATTTCCTTTCTACTTTTAGCCATATTTACTTTGTTTTTGCAAAAATTTTGCAAAACCTTTTAAAGTTTATATAATCAAAATTTTCCTTTTAATTTTCTGTTATTCTCCCTGTCCATTGAAAAGTAATTTCTTCTTTGTTCCTCAGATTTGTTTATGATGTGATCTTATCTGCATATCTAAGTCATGTATCCGTTTAGATTGATGGGGATGGACTCAGAATGCAGAATGAGACATGTGCTTTTTGGCATGGCCAATGCAGGAATTGGTTTCACTTGACTACTTGTATTTGTTCTAAGGGTTTTATCTTTGTTTTTTGACTTGGCTTGGTTTGGTTGGTTTTGGTTTTGGTTTGTCTTTTCAAGTTTGGGAGGAGGAGAGAGAAAGTAAATAGTTGTTAACTGAAAATTTTTTTCAAAGTTACTTTGTTGGAATATTCCAGCATAAGGGGATCTTCTCCCTAAAAAATATCAACTTGCCCAGAGGTATATACTTCTGTTAATCAGTTGATCCACAAGTACTCATTATATTCCTTTTGTGTGTCAGGCACTGTGATAGACTCTGGGAACATAAAACCAAAAATGAAAGAGCCCCTGCCTTCAGGGAGTTTATATTTCAGCAGTCAGGGGATTGGCAAAAGAGATGCTGATTTTTGTCTCAGGAGTTCACCTTGTTTCCTTCCTGTTTTGACTCTCTTCCCCCAGGACCTTGTGTGACAACCTACGGCGTGAGAGGGACCGAGCAGTGAGTGACCTGGCTGAAGCCTTACGCAACCTGGATGATATGAGAAAACAGAAGAATGATGCTGGCAGAGAGTTGAAGGAGCTGAAGTATGTCAGTGTGCCCCCCCTAGCATCCCCCAGGTCCATAGGGCCTCATTGAAGCCTGGGGGTTACTGTATTTAAGCACAGTACTAGAGGGCTAGATTTTCAGCCCCTTCCCTGGCTTGGCCATTTGCTCTCCCAAAGGTCCCATTTACTGTCCCTTTTCTGCTTAACCCATAGGGTGGGTGGAAATGCTAAATTTCTATTCTTTCTCCTTTTGATGCTGTGGGTCAGTTTGAGAGGCAGCTCCGAGTAGTGGGTAGAACACTGGACTTGGGGCTTGAAAAGATGTCGTTAAATCCCACCTGAGTCACTTAAACTCTGAGCCTCGGTTTCTCAACCGTAAAAACTGGCTAATAATAGTACCTGTATTACAAGATTGTTGGAAAGGTTAAAATGAAATAATGTAAAGTTCTTTTTTCCGTATCTTAACACATTATATAACTGACCCTTCTCCTCTTCCCCTCTTTCTCTTCTCTTTTGAACACTACAGAAAAGAGCTGCTAATGAGTCATTCCATAAATATCATTGGAAAGGCTGCTCTGTGTGAGGCAGAGCTATGCTAGATGCTATACAGAGAAGGATATGAAAGGGTTACTGCCCTCAGGGAGCTTATCTTTTATTTAGGGAACTAAGTCATACATGTTGTGGAAGAAAACTAAACAGAAGGTAGAACGTTGTTTGTGCTTTGTTCTCAAAGAGGAGCATGACAAGGGTGACTGGGTGGTGTGGTGCAGTGAATAGAGCACTGGCCCTGGAGTCAGGAGGACCTGAGTTGTTTGGGTTTTTTTTGTAATTAACTATTTTTAGTTTACATCATTCATTTCCACAAGATTTTGAGTTATAAATTTTCTCCCCATCTTTCCCCTACCCACCACCCCAAAACAGCGATCCCACTGTATACCCCCTCTGCCAATTTGTTCTTCTATGTCCTCCCCCATCACCCCTCTGACTTTCCAGTAGGGCAAGATGGATCCCCCACCCCAGTGCCTGTATATCTTAATTCCCAGTTGCATGTAATTAATAATAATAATAAATACACACACACACATATAACATTTGATTTTAGAACTTTAAATTCTAGATTCTTTCCCTTCTTCCCTAGGACCTGAATTCAAATCTGTCCTCAGACACTTAACACTTACTAGCGGTGTGCCCTTGGGCAAGTCACTTAACTCCAGTTATCCTATCTTTCCCTCTCCAAAACAAAAGACCAAAAGAAAAAAAGAGGCGCATTACATCAGGAAGGTGATGCCATGACACACGAGTAAATTGGATTTAAGTGAGAGAGAACTGTGGAAAGTCACCAGCCTCTCTGAAACCATTTGGGTCCAGTGGCAAGATATAGATCAGGAAAACTGGAGAAGGCCTCTAGGTAGGACTATGGTGCCAGATGAATGGTATACTTGAATGAATAGAGTACTTGGAAGTAGTAAGTACCATAATGGTTCTAGGTATATGCGCAAGGAAGTTAGGAGAAGGCTTCATGAAGAGAGAGGATTTGGGGTTAAGCTGATACTGATAGAAGATAATCTGGTAAAATTCTGAGACTTCATCTGGATCTTTACAGGAGGAATCCCTCTTTTCTGAGAGGCATTCTGTTATATCCATAGTAATTCTTGGCTTTTCTTTTTTTGACCATTTGCTGTTTCTGGTAAATGGAGTAACATCTGAGCAGGGATCATCTTCAGCCCCCAGGAATAAATGGCAGGGGGAAAAAGAGGGAAAATCAAAATAAATGCTTACAGATTTCTAAAAGTTAAGAACTCTAGTTCAGAGCTGTCAACTTGAGAGGCCGTTTTTGCAAATGTATTATTTAAGATGTCCCTCATTTTGAGTGTCAAAAAAGGTGCCTGGCCTAGTGGGTAGAGGGCTGGGCTAATACCAGAGTCAGGATGCCTTGGGATCTGTTTCTAACTCAGTGGCAGGATGACCCTGGGCAAGTCACTGAACCTCTCAGTTTCCCAGTGTCTCTTTAAGCTTATAGTTGCAGATGTTTTGCATTAATTAACATATATAATGGGTATTATCACTTGCCTTCTCAATGGGTAGGGGAAGGGGTGGAGGGAAGAATGGAATTTGGAACTCAAAATAAAAAAATGAATGTTAAATATAATCTGGGAAAAAAAGTTTTTTGACACTGATAAAGTCATAAGACTGAACAAAAAAAGAAATAATCAATGTCAGAAATCAGGCCAGAGCAAAAAATTCTCAATTGAAGTGAGAAGCCGGGCTCCGGATATGTTTGGAAAGGACCAGAGGGCCCACACTTCTTTTGTGTGGGCCTCTTGTGTTTTATTAATTAAACCTTTTGGGACAGAAACAATTTTCTATTATTTTAGTTAACTACCCTTCCCAATCTATTAAAATAAGATGTGTCCCATATATCCTGATTTAATGGGAGAGTGTGAAGGGAGAAAGAACTGCCCTTTAGTTTTTAAAAATACATTTTATAGCTATGTTTGGTTTTTACAGATTTTCTCCTGTATTTCTCCCCATTCCCCCTCCCAGAGAGCCATCTCATATAAGAAAGAATATTTTAAAAAAATACATTTTGTTGATGCCTTTTGTTTTAATATTTCCTGAATTTTTTCCAACATCTCTCTTCCTACCAGATAGCCATCCCTTGCCACAAAGAATATTTTCAAAAGAGAAAGAGTAAGATGATAAAAACTCCAGCAAAAACAATTAATTTCTTTTAAAAGTCTGAAATATATGCAGTGTTTCAGACCTGAGAGCATTCCACTTCTGCAGAGGGCGAGGGGGGACGTGTCTTCTTAACATTTCTTCTTATGCTTAATCTTTGTTACTTTGCAGTGTTTGTTTTCTGTTGTTTTGTGGTGCTTTTACTTTACCTTGTTATAGTTAACTGCGGATATTGTTTCATTGGTTTTGCTTCCTTCATTCTGCCTCACTTGGTTAGTCTTCCCATGCTCCTTTGTAGTCTGGTTTGCCTTTTCTTAGAGCACAGTATTAAATCCATCACGTTCAACAGACCGCGATATGTTGAGCCATTTCCCCATTGATGCGTGTCTTCCTTGTTGCTATGCCTTTGCCTCCTTATCTGCTATCACTATTTGGGTGTATATGGGGCTTCCTATTTGCCCCTTAGTTTTGATGGGTGACTTTGGGCTTTTGAGACACTGTGGGAGAACCTTGCCGTGATTTGGCATTATAGAAGGCAGGAAAATTACACCCATTCCTTGAAATTCAGCTCTAAAACTCTCTTTCCGTAGGGAAAAGATGGAGAACCAGCTGGAAAAAGAAGCCCGTTTCCGGCAGCTGATGGCTCATAGTTCCCATGATTCGGCCATTGACACGGATTCTATGGAGTGGGAAACGGAAATAGTGGAGTTTGAAAAGGACAGAGTAAGTTTGGTGTAGGGGATAAAGTGTTGGGCTTGGAGTAAGAAAGACCTGAGTTCAGATCCAGCCTTAGGCACTTACTAGCTGGGGGACCCTGAGCAAGTCACTTAACCTCAGTTGGTCTCAGTTTCTTCAACTGTAAAATGCATATAAGAGTGGTACCTACCTTCTGGGGTGGTTGTGTGGATTAAATGAGAGATTTGTGAAGTGCTTCGCCTATGATAGGTGCTACATGCAAATGCTTGTTCCCTTTCCCTGTCCTTGCAACAGGTTTGTGGTCTAGATTAGGGGGTCTGGAATTATCCTCTCAAGGAGGTGTGTCTAAGTCTTTGTCAGTCATTTGGGTTAGACATTCAGTTTTCCTTGATATAATTGATTTCTTCCCCTCAGGGGGGAGTAAATTCGGGTTTTCTTTATTATTAGGGATAACTATAATAGACCGTATGCCTGTGATTTCATTGGTACATGGGACTCCCAGGGAAGAAAATTCTCTCTCCCAGCATAGGTCAGTCCCTTCTCTGCCACTTGTGATTGTAGAGTTACTTAGAGGAGAAAGGGATCCCTGCTGCCCACATCTTGACTTAGAAAACCACACATTAACATCATCTGTTGTATTGTATTTTTACTTATTTTGTTAAATATTTGTCTATTACATTTTAATCTGATGCCCACTCTAGCTTAGAGCACTAAGTGCTTCAACAGCTTCCTCAGAGTCTTATAGCCGGTGCGTATCAGTCAAGACTCATACTTCAGTCTTCTTGGTTTGAAGCTGGCTCTCCATCCGGTATGCCGTGAATTTTTTTACTGTGATCTGTAGCAAAAGCCTGTGCTGTCCTTCTGGGTATTTCCCAGCTTCTGACATCTATTGCTGAAACCATTACAATAGAGAACAGATTGGAACAAATATTAATTAATAAAATGATTGGACCATAAAAACATATGGATAGAATATACAAGAGAAACAGAACTTTTCCCAAGTTAAAAAAAAAAAAAGATTAAAGAGCTTGATCAGGCCATCAAAAGGTGTGTAGCTAAGTTAGACCTGGTAAAGTATAGTCCACTGGGTCCTCCTACTCTGCCTTCCCCATTTAAGCCATAGTCCTGGAATAAATAAACAAGTTCTCTGTGATCACCTTTTGTACAAACAGCCAGCTCTCTCCTGTTGAAGAGAGACAGAGAGCCTCTATTATGCCATGTGGTCAAATGAGTTAGAGTTATATGCTCATAGGTTCAGCTCTGGAAAAGACCTGAGGTCATGTAGTTCATTTTAATAGATGAGGCAGTTGAGACCCAGGGCTGTTAAATGACTCTCAGGATCCCACAGATGATAAGTAGCAGAATTTAGGCATGACTGGTGACTTCAGATCCAGAGCTCTCTCCAACGTCCAGTGCTCCTCTCCCCTCTGTCCAGTTAATAGTCTAGAAAGCGGAGGCTGAAGTGATCTTATTGAGTGGTAGGCTCTGGCTATGACTTTGCAGAGTCAGGTAGCAGCAGAGAGGAAGGAGGAGCTGTGCCCATGATGTGTGTGGATTTGTGTTGGTGCAAACATACACTTCCTTAAACTGATTTCTCTTGGCTGTTCAGTGTATCATGTTCTACTGCTCTTTTCCCATAGGAGGATATGGATTTGAAGGCACTTGGGTTTGATGTGGCAGAAGGTGTGAATGAACCCTATCTCCCTGGGGACTGTGGCATTTTTGTCACCAAAGTAGACAAGGGAAGCATTGCAGATGGCCGATTGAGGTAATGGGGAAATGGGTTGGTCTGTGTTTTTTGGGGAAGTAAGGACAATTATGCCAGGGTTGCGGTACAGGTTGGGGAGGGTGGGGCAGGCCAGGGGTAGAAATACTGAAGTCTTTGCCAAATTCGAGATTCCTATCTTCAATTTGAATCCATGCTTAGCTAAAGATATGATGTATAAAAATAACCTTAGTGAACTCTAGAAATCTTTTTATTCCTCTTTCTGTCCTATTCTTCTTTCTCAGCAAAGCTGCAAAACTGTCATTTTTTTTTCTTGTGGAGATACATGGTCTCCATTACCTTCCTATCAAATGGCTTCTGCCTTCCTCTCATTGCTTCTCCTGCCCAGTTTCCTGGCAGACGCTAGGTGGGCTAAGTGTCTGGCTGTTTCTTTTCCAATAGAGAACAGGATGGCATTATTCACATGAGAGTACTTAGGAGATGTGTACCTCTTGTGTAGAGGTTAAAATATGTCTGAATGGGGGGAGAGGGGATGATGGAACTTTTAAACAGGTCCCTCCAGGGGGGGCAGAGGGAGATCTGCTTTACAGGCCTCAGTTGGTGATGATTCGATGTTGCCCCTTGCCAGAGTGAATGATTGGCTGCTCAGAATCAATGACGTGGACCTTACCAACAAGGACAAGAAGCAGGTGGTCAAGGCTGTTCTCAGTGGTGGAGGGGTCATTAACATGGTGGTCCGGAGAAGGAAGTCCCTGGGAGGGAAAGTGATCACACCACTCCACATTAACCTGGCTGGACACAAAGGTAACAAGATAGGGGCTTTAGGAGACACAGGATACTGGGGCTGACACATTATATTGGAGACATGAGAGAATTCTTTACATACACTAAGACCGACTTGACTTCTTGAGAGCATAGAACCATTGACTGTCACAACTAGAACATGACATAGAGACTGTCTAGTCCAGGGGCTCTTAACCTGGCATCTGTGACCTAGTTTGTTTTCTGTTTTTTAATTAAAATATTTCTAAAAGCTGTTTTCAGTCTAATTGATCCCCTTTATAATTTTATGCATTTTATTTTATGCATATAAAATCATTATTCTGGGGTGGCTAGGTGGCGCAGTGAGTAGAGCACCGGACCTGGAGTCAGGAGGACCTGAGTTCAAATCTGGCCTCAGACACTTGACACACTAACTAGCCGTGTGACTTTGGGCAAGTCACTTAACCCCAACTGCCCTCCAAAAAAAGCAAAAAAAAAAATCATTATTCTGAGGAGTCCGTTGACTTGCCCATACAAACAATTCCAACAAAAAATTAAGAACCTCTGAATTAGTCCAATCTCTGTCACTTTACCTGTGAGTGACTTGTTGAAGGTAAGGCATTTAATAGAGTTGTTTCACTTGGTGAGCTTCTAATATTCATTTATAGACCAGTAAACACAGTTGCCGCATTTCAGCCCCAAGCTTCTAACTGCGGAATAAGATTTTTAATTTTTTTTGGAGGGGGGAGTAAGGTTTACTCGGTAAGCCTTCCTTTTATTGCAGGTAGTCTCTAGGGACTCAGACATGAGTAAACTTAATCAGCTGGCAGTTTAATTCAACAGGCAGGTGGGTAGCAATCATTTATTGGATGCTCACTCTGTGCCATGGACTGTTCTAAGTGTTGGTGAAGCAAATGCAAATAAAAGGGACGGTCTTTGCCCTCAAGGAGCTTATGTCCTAATGGGGGCAGACGATATGTAAGGGAGTCAGAAAGTGAGATGAGGGGGTATGTGGGAGCATGGCTAAGAGAGGAATGAAGATTGGTGTTCCCAGAACTTGACTCGGTGCCTGGCACACAGCAAACACTTAATCAGTCTTTGGTAATCGATTGAGAGGAAGAGTAATTAGGGCAGAATTGAGCTAAAAGGATAACTATTCAATCACAAACACCAGTTTGTAGTTAGAAAGTATTAATTTGTAGCAGACTCAGTCAGCACATCTATGTGACTTCTGTCTGTCATTCAGCTGCCGTTAGCCCCTTGAGTAGGAACAGAGAAGCTAGATGTATGTGGTAGGGGTTATATAGGGTTGGGGATTCAGAGTGTGGAAGCAGCAGTGGTGGTGGATGGGGGTGGCAAAGAAGTGAGATGTGTAAGGGTAGAAGAGACAGCTGGGTTGAATTACCAACTGTAAGCTTAAGGCTGTGGAGGGAGGAAAGTAAAGCCACCGCAGAAATGATGAAATGAAGGAAGGAGGGGTTTGGGTTGGTGATCAGGGAACTGGAGAGAAAGGTAGAGGCAATGAGCAGATACAGAAGGAGTGAGATTCTTGGAGCAGGGTGCCAGAGATTATGGTCAAAGTTGGAGATTTTCTATTTCAAGATGCTGGTGGTAGACCTGATCATCCCTGGATGGTTAAAGGGGAATGGTCAGGGTAGTTCTAGAAGGGTCATCAAACAACCAAAGATTTATAGCAGAGGGGAAAGAAAGACTGTAATTCAGGTGCTGATGTCCATTGAGGAAAGTAGGAAAGTCTCTTAGAAGTGAGAGTATAATACAGGGATAAGGGTTAGGAGAGTGATATTAACAGAATGGCATGAAATGTCAATGGAATGGAGGTTTTTGAGTGATAGTGGAAAATAAAAGATCTGGAAATGGGAAAAGAGAACATTAATCCAGAGTCTCAGAATCAGAAGGAAACTTTGAGGCCATCTTTTTCAACCTGGACCTGCCAAGGTGAATGTTGACTGCTTTTCCTGGCCCTTTGTATTGTGGGGGAAGCTCAGGAACTGAGAGAAGGAGCCATCCTCATTGGAGAAAAAGGCAAAGGATGTGGTATCCTTAGGAAAAAGTCAGTTTTCAGTTATCGCTAGGAGGTAGAAAGCATCCAGGAGGAAGAGACTGCAAAGGTTTGACAGTAAAGTGTGAGGATTCAGAAAAGGCAGGAACAAGCTAGATAAGAGACAGAGAAAGCTAGGAAAGTGAGTATAAACCCATTCAGTTTCTAGACGCCAGAAAAGAAGCGGATGTAGTGGGGAGGGCTTGCTGCAGGTAGGCAGTAGCTGATAGAATCAATCTTCTGTGGAAGTTTGGCTTCAGTCCTAATGGTCAATAAAAAGGACTCCTCAAAGAGTAGCTCACACAATTTCATATACTTTGTCTTGTGCCCTTGGGCCAGAGCAAGACTTAAAATTGATTGGAGATTTACACTTAATTTCCCATTTTGGGATAGCAGATTTAGAAGTGCATGAGGTGGGTGGATGGGATTTCCAGTATTTGAAACACTGATAAGTGATAGTTAACAGGGAGGAGGAAGAGGAAACCTTTGAATCACCATGTATAAAACAATTTGGTGTAGGGGCAAACAACCTGTACGCTGCTCAGCAGCCCTGAAGGCATCATTGTATAGTAGTGGAGTGTTTGATATTTATGACTGTGACCCTAAGTGATTCACTTATTCATGAAAAATTGAGTTGAACCTTATTATGATACCAAGCACAATGTCTTGCATACAGTGGGCACCTAATAGTTGTGGAATTGAAGTAAGTGCCTACTATCTTCAGAGCATTGAGAAAAGGCTGAATTTACAGGAAGGACTGGATTCTAAACCTATTTTTAACAACACACATGTGACAGGGCAAGTAGATCTTTAACCTCTCAGTGCCCCAAGTAATTTTCTAGACTGTAAGTTACAGGGACATTGCTGCTTCAGAGTTCTGTCAGTTTATGAAAGAAGGGGAGTCAGTAATGTATCTTAGAAAGTTTTCTATCCAGTGAGAGGCATGGGTAGATAGAAAACTGGCCTTGGAGTCAGGAAGACCAGCTTTCAGAGATTTTAGTGACCTTGGGCAAGTCACTGAAACCTTTCAATGCCCTAGACACTTTTTTTTTTTTTAAAACAATGAAAAATGTTTTATTAAGTGGTTCCCATGTGCCAGGCACTGTGCTGAGTCCTTGAGGGGTACAAATTTAAACTGTGCCTTATACCAAGGCTTCAAAGACCTTGTATTCTTTTTTTTAATTTAATTCCTAGACACTTAAAAAATTTTTTTTTAAATTTAATTTATTTATTTTTAGTTTTCAACATTTACTTCCATAAGTTTAAAAAATTTTTTCCCCTTCTTTTCTCTCTCCCTCGCTAAGAAGGCCTGTGATTTGATATAAGCTCTATGTATACATTGCCAGACACTCTTAAGACTGAGTCAAAGTGACCCCCTGAATGAGTAGAGGTAGTTTTCTCACCCAGGAGTTCCCAGTACAGTTGAACAACAGTCCTAATCTCTGTCCCTGTCCTCCCTTCTAGTTATTATATTTTATAATGTAAAAAAAATTTTAAAAGGCCACTGCTTGAATTCATAAACTTTAGTTACCTGGAATTTTCACTTACCTGAAACACCTCAGGCCTTGGTCATGTTGTATTTAACTTGATAAATTGAGGTTTGGTGAGTGTGTGCCTGAGTCATGCTTGTGTTCTCTTTTGAATATCTCTTTCCCCCTTTTAAGAAACCGAGGAAGGAAAAGTCATTGGAGAGGAGTGGGATGTCAGGCAAGGGTTGGAAATAGGCCATGGACTTGAGGGCTATGTGCATTCTAATTCTGTTCTGTGGATTCCAGAGAGTGGCATCAGCCTGGAGAACGGCGTGTTTGCTGCTGCTGTTGTTCCTGGAAGCCCCGCTGCTAAAGAAGGATCCCTTACAGTGGGAGACAGGATTATTGCTGTAAGTCAAATGCAGAAAGCCCGAGGGGGTGTGTGCCAGAAATGGACAATGTAATTATATCTGGGAAAGGAAAAACAACCCAATCAAAGGAACCCATGCAACTTGAATAGACTTACTGTTCTCTGCTAACCCCTCACATATAAAGAAATAAGGATTAAAACAGCTTATCTCTGTGAGAATAAGCTGCCAGGGACATGAAATTTAGAGCTGACTCGCCCCTGTATGTGGATAGAATTCTTGGTTTCCTAATTATGGAGGAATCAGCTGTGTTACCTCTCCTGAAGGGAATAGTATGGCTGTAACTGTAAATGTGAGTCCTGTCTACCTATATATGTCATCCTACCTGTATATAAATCATCTACCTATATATAAATTTCACTCGTGGAGCCTTTTCTATCCTATGTCCCTTGGGAACTGTCCATGGTGCTACACCAAGAGAGTGCCCTTGGGCTACTTCCAGTCTTAGACAAGATGGAGGATACCTTCACACCTACTGGTTTAACTGAATGGCTTAATAGCCCTGTGCTTGCTCCAGGTCAATGTAGGGTTTCTCTGCAAGATTCTCTGGTGGCCAATCATGTCTCATTTCTCCTTCTCCCCCAGATTAATGGCATTGCACTAGATAACAAGTCTTTGACTGAATGTGAATCCCTACTCCGGAACTGCCGGGATTCCCTGACCCTCTCACTAATGAAGGTAAAGAGCTATAAATGTAGGTTTCTCTTCTGGGTGTATGGATAGAGGCAAAAGGTTATTCTGTGAGGTCAAAACAGGGATTGAACTTCAGTTTGCATGTATCTAATAGTACTACTACCTTTTAAAACCTCTTTCGTGTGTCTTCTCTCATTTATTCATTCAACAGATATTTGTTTTAAAATAGTGTTTAATATTTTTCCTGTTACATATAAGACAAATTTTAATATTCATTAAGAAAAAAATTTTGAGTTCCAAATTTTCTCCCTCTTTGACCTTCCCCTTTCCTAAAATGGTAAGCAATTTGATATAAGTTATATATGTTAAATCATGTAAAACATTCTCATATTAGTCATTTAACAAACATTTCTTGAGTACCCACACTGTGTTACCTTCCTAGTTTGGGACCTTGTTACTTCTCATTTGGACTGTTTTAATAATTTCTTAGTCATCTTTCTAATGCACAGGTCTGATGACATCAAAAAATGTTCAGCTGCTCCCTATTACTCCTTTTTTTCTTGGCATTTCAGCACATTTCCGGTCTGCATTTCTAGCCTTTCTTTCCAGCTTTATACATTTTAGCCAATCTGCATTACTAACTTTCTTTGCCATCTCCTGAGCCTCCATGCATTTGCACAGATTGTCCCCTATGCCTGGAATGCATGCTTCCTCCCTCTTCCCCTCCACCCCAGTCCACCATAGGAGTTATCTCCTCCGTGAAATCTTCATTGATTTCCCCTGGATAAAATGTTCTTGATAACTTGATTCAATCTCTCTCTCTCTCTGTGTCTCTCTGTCTCTGTCTCTCTGTGTGTGTGTCTCTCTCTTCTTACCCCATTCCACTGTACCTGCTATGTTTACTTATATTTCTTTTGTATTCCTCCCTCTCTCCCCTACTAGTCCTTAAGCTATTTAGGAGTGGGGAGTGTACTGTTTTTTATCTTTGTTTTCTAAGTGCCTAGCCCAGGACTTTGCATGTTCGTATTTAATAACTCTTTGTAAATTGAATTGAAGAGAAAATGCACCTTCCTCTCCTCTTTGCAGAGGTGGGGGACTGGAGGTATGGATAATTGCATATGCAGTCAGTTTTGACTGATGTGTCGGTTAGGTTTTTTAATCGTATTTTTTTTTTAAATTGATGAGTATTTTCTCTCTCCAATCCCCTTCCATCCCCTCATCCCTTACCCATGCCATTTCTTATAATAATGGCATTTGAGATCTAGGTCCACGATCCTGTAATCTTAAGGAAGAAAGAATAGAAAAAAAAGTTAAGTAAATTAACAAGAATATTGAAAACAAAACTGACATTATATCTAGAATTCTGTTCTCATAGCACTCTTTGAGGAAGCATAGCAAGTCCAAGTTTGGGCATTATAATTTCACAGCCTTCAGGTTTGGTGGTTCTTTTGTTGTTCTTTATGTTTGTATTGTTGAAGTCAGTTGTGTAGCTTTGTTTTCCCTCTTCCTCTGTCATCGCTTTGCTTCTGTGTGTCTTCCCCTGTTTCTCTATGGTCATCACACTCATTTCTTGTAGCACAGAAATATTCCATGACACTCATGCATCAGTTTGTTTAGGTATTCCCCCATACGTGAGTGTTTACTGTGTTTCTGCGTCTTTGCTCTTGCAATATTCTTTTTGATTCTTATTTTTTTTAATAAGGAAAAAGTGTGTGTGTGTGTGTGTGTGTGTGTGTGTGTGTTGATTAAAGACCTTGATGTGATGGTGATGGGGAAACTGAGGTTGGGGCATTGATTGACTTTCAGAGTTCTGGGTTAGGATAAGACTAGAGCTGACCCAGTGTCCAAAGTAACGCTGCCTGACAGTCTACCTCAGGAGGATTGTATTGGCCTGGGTTGGAGACAGAGCTGCCAGTTTCTGTGCTAATCAGCAGTGGAGTTGGGCACATGAATGGCTACAGTACTTCCAGCTGGGTTGAAATAGGAAGACCCTGTCTTCCCCAGTTTTTTTTTTTTAAGTTGGAAAGGCTTTTTGGAGATGTTCACAAGGACAGAGAGGGGATTTTTTTTTTCTGTTGCCATCTCGTGGTTAATACTGTGTTAATAAATGGTTATTAATAATGTTGGTGCAGTATTTTGTAAGTCTCAGTGTGCTGTATCAGTATCAGATATCATTCTCGCTGTAGCTTTCTTTACCTAAGCAGTTGAGTTGAGTGATTGTCCTTGCTGCCCTGTGATCTGAATGCTCTCTTTCCTCCCTGCCTTTGGGGCCTCTTAGGTGTTCCCTCAGAGCTCTTCATGGAGTGGTCAGAATATTTTTGAGAATCTCAAGGATTCAGAGAAAGTGTTGAACTGTCGGCTTCATGGGTCCGAGGTCCAGGCTCAGAATAAGCGGAACTTGACACAGCACAACAGCTCCACGCAGACAGACATTTTCCATTTGGAGAGCCTAGAAGACAAGAAGGATCCAAGTACTCCAGGGAGTAGTGGGGGCTCCTTCTGTGAGCACAAGCCCTTCCCCCGAGGTCCTTTGCAGGTTGTTGACTCTCATCGGAGCTGCCACAGTGCTTCTGAACACAGTCTCAGCTCCTTTAGCTCGGACCCTTATGGGGAGCGTGGGTATGGACTGGTGAATTTGGGCAGTCGGAGGATGTTACCTCCCTTTGATACTGTCATTGGGGACTGTGTCCTGGTGGGATCCACATTGGAAGAGGCAGGTTCAGGGATGAAACACAGTGGTGGAACCTGGCCCAAGGTTATGGTCAATGCCTCTTCAGCAGAGACAGAGAAATTCTCTGTCTACAAGAAACCAAAGCAGAGGAAGTCAATCTTTGACCCGGACACCTTTAAGCGCCCCCAGACACCTCCCAAAGTAGATTACCTCTCCCCAGGTTCTGCACCTGCTCACTCTCCCCAGTCCTCCAAGGCAGAAGGACCTCCAACTCCTCCCACTCCTCCAAAGAGGAGCGACTCCATTAAATTCAAACATAGACCACAGGATAGTTCTGGTTCAGAGACCACACTGGTCCCCAGCTCTCCTTCCACCAGCCCACCAGCCATCCATCCCCCTGCACCAGCCCCTCTGGGAGTCAAACAAGACTCCCCACCTCACAAGGGTAGGGGTCGGGTTCCTGGGCACTACTACCGGGAAGAGGAAGGGGACTGTGCCCTCTTGCCTGGGAGGAAGCCCTGTGAAGAAGATGGCAATTTCCAGAGAGGGGACGATTCAGATCTGAAGCGACCTCGGCCCAAATCAGCACCAATTCTTCGGCATAAACTCACCCCAGTAACCATTCCCAACCAGTCACTTCAGGTAAAGACTGGCCATGAGTGGGTGGGAATGTGGGTGGTACCGGATAAGGAGGCCTATTACTCAGTAGAATTATGCTGGAGATTCAGTTTCTGGGGTGTTATTACTTGTTTGACTTGGTCAGCAGAGAAGGGTGGGCACCAATGGACAAGCAGACCCTTTAAATGATGGGGAATCCAGGGGTGGGATTCGGATGATGGGGACAGAAGGACATCATTTTCAGATATAGCCATCAGTAATCCACCTGATGATTGAGATCATCCCTGATTGCCCTATGAATGTGTTGTCAGCTCCCTTGAAAAGAGAAGAAGGGCACTCAGTGGGGTGTTGGCATATTAATGAGTAACCATGGCAAAATTGTCCTTTGCCCCAGTGCCATCCTAGGAGATCTGGGAAGTGACTGGGGTGAGTGAACTGTCAGTTACTCAGTTTGATTGGTGCCAAGAAAAGTGTTGTTAAGGCAGTGATGACTGAAGCTCTCAAGAAAGAGAGCTTTAATAATATTTATTATAAATAAAATTTAATAATAAAATAAAAGACTACTTAATTGACGAGTTCTGATGGCTCAGAAACATCTAGTCATCAAATGACTAAGATTTATGAGGAAATATGAGAGGAAACACCAAGATTAATGACAGAATCCCTCTCTCTAGATCTTAAAATCTAAAGAGGAGCTAGAAGGTGAACATCATAATTGTATACAGGGTGTCCCCAAAAGTCTTAGTGCTGTTTGGAAGCTATGAAAGCTCTTTGGGACCCCCTGTGTTTTAAGGGAAAGAAGTGACTAATTGTGTATGGCAGACAATTAAGGAATGTGGCTAGGCCCTTTGATGAGCCATATAGAAAGAGACAATTCCTGTTCTCAAGCAGTTTATAGTTTATAGGCTTGTTGGGGAGTTAAAATGTCCATATATGAAAGAGGTAATTATATGCCAGTATATACTAGTGTGTCAAGAGGAATGGAGACAAGAGGTGCCACAGTTCAGGGAATGGAGAGGTAAGGAGAAAATTATTTTTTGCACCAGAGTCATCTTTTTAACCAGTTGAAAAATTCAGAACAAACTCATACTGTATTCTCATGTACGCTTGGCTCAGTGCCTGGCACATAGTTGGTGCCTAATGGCTCTTGACTAACTGACTGAGTTGCATATGTTTCATCATTGCTTGTTCCTTTCCCTTCCCTTCTCCCCTTTCCTTCTTCTCTTCCTCTGCTGCTTTTCCTCTTCTTATTCCTTCTCTTCCCTCTTTCCTTCTATTTCTCCTCTGTCAATTTAACAAGTATTTATGAATAACCTACTATGTGTCAGGCACCAAGGATACAAAGAAAAAAAAATGAAATGATCCCTGTCCTCAGAGAGCTTACGTTCTATTGAGGGAGGGAAAATTTTATATAGAAAATTAAGTACAAAATATATGAGTAAATTTTCTGGGGAGAAAAGTAGCAGTTGTAGAGAGGGGAATCAGAGGGATCAAGATAGTCTTACTGTAGGAGGTCTTAGTTCAATTGAGCTTCAAATGAAACTACAGATTCTAAGAGTTGGAGGGATTAGGGAATGCATTCCAGATGTGGAATCACTATTCCTAGATGGGGGAACAACAGGCAGCTTGATCTAGCTGGAAATTAGGTAGAGATCAGGAGGGACAGCAAAATGCAATAAGCCCAGAAAGGTAGACTGAGGCCATATTGTGAAAGCTTAACAATCAGAGGAATTTATATCTGATCCTAGGGACAAGAGACACTGAAATGTCTCAAGCAGAGGAATGACATTGTCACACTTGTTCTTTAAGAATATCACTTTGGTGACTGTGTGGAGGATGACTTTACTTTTCTCTTCCCTCCTCTGTCTTCCCCCTTTTTCTCCTTCTACTCTCTCCTCCCCTTCTCCTTTCTCTCCTTCTCCCTCTGTTCCTCCTCTCTCTTCTTTCCCTCTTTCTTCTTTTCTCTCAGTGGATTTTATTTTAGAGTCTCTTTCCTGTACCATCTTCTTCAGTTTTTGTAAAGTCGGTTGCCACCTCTTCCAGTTCGGGAAGTTGGGGTAGGGAATCAGGGGGGTGGTCTGATAGCTCTGTGTTACAAATTACTTCTCTATAGACCTTCAGCCCCAGAGAGGACTGCTTAATCAAGAATAAGGTTAAGTGGTGTTAGTGCATTTCTTTCATCAGGTGTTCCCTGGTTTAAGACTTATTTTATGAAATCTTTCTCCAGTTGTGAAAACCACACATATCCAGGTCTTTGACACCCTAGGAGTAAAGCTTGGGTGACCCATTCAGATAGGAAACAGTTATAATCATGACCTAGATCAGAGCCTTAACATAGAAAGCATTCTGCCTTTGTGGGGGGAAACTACACTCATTCATTCCCTGACTCCACTGGAATATCTCTTATTCCTGGTTTCTAGGCACAGAAATACACTCCAGCCACTGATGAACACTTCACTCCAGAGATCCAGGAGTGGATCCCCTACTCTCCAAAGCGGTCCTCCAGGCACAGTGATGGCTTTGTCCCTATTTACTCTGGTGGAGTATCTGCAGGTAAATGCACATGGGATCCTGGAGTTTGGTAGGAAAGGACATTGTATTCCAGGCACAGACAAAAAGAGGAAGTTATCTTTTTTAGTCAGCAGCTTCTTTAAGAACTTTAAGGTAGATGTCAGAAAGGTAGTATTTCCTTGTCCTTCATATTTACTTCATATTTTTGTGATTTTCTCTTTCTTTTTACAGTATATTCACATCAACAGATTAGGCACACAATAAACAGACACAAAAGACCACCAAGGTCTAGTGTTGGATAAATTCAAAGATCCCAGCACTTGGGGCAAGAACTCGCTATTGGAAAAAAACTGGCAAAGTGGAAAGTGGTCTGGCAGAAACTGGGTAGAGATCAAAATTTCATAATATATAACAAGACAAGCTCCAAGTGTGTATGTGATTTAGACATAAGGAGTCATATCAGAAACAAATTGGATGAGCATGGAAGGAATTACCTGTTAGATTATAGATAGGAGAAGCATTCACGAGCAAAGAAAAGATAGAGAGGTTCACAGGAAGTAAAATGGTCAATTTTGAAGACATGAAATGAAAAAGTTTTGCACAAAGAAAGCCAATGTAGCTAAAATCAGAAAAGAAGCAGGAAATGGGGGGGAGGGGACAGAGTGGGAATCTTTGCAGCCAGTTTGACTGATGAGTCAAACTGTTGAATTTATAAGAATAAGAGCCTTTCTCTTATTCAAAGGATATGAATAGGCAGTTTTCAAGAGGAAGAAACCCAGCTACCAATAGCCATATTAAAAATGCTTTAAACACTAATTATTAGAGAAGTGTAAATTAAAATAACTCGGGTTCTACCTCTTGAGCAACAGATTGGCAAGGGTGACAAAAAAGGAAAATCGTAAATCCTTGAGAAACTAAGGGAATAGCACATAGGGTAAGGCAGCTGGTAGTGTAGTAGAAAGAATGCTGGGCTTGGCTTAGGAAGATTGGAGCTCAGATCGGACACTTAACTAGTTGTGTGAACATTGATAAGTCACTTCATTTGTTTGCCTCAGTTTCCTCAACTGTAAAATGGAGATAATAATAGTATCTACTTAGAGTTGTTGTGAGGGTCAAATGAAATATTATTTGTAAATTATTTAGCAGAGTGTTTGGCATATAATAGACACTATAAAAATACTTATTCTTTTACCTTTTCCTTAATGAATTGTTTGTGGAGTTGTGACTTGGTCCAGCTGTTCTGGAAAGCAATTTGGAATTATGGTCCCCAAAGTCATTAAACTGTGCATCTCCTTTGACCCAGCAATATTTGTTCTTTATCCCAAAGAGATTTTAAAAAAAGTAAAAGTACCCAGACGTACAAAAATATCTATAGCAGTTCTTTTTTTTGTAATAGCAAAGAACCAGAAACTAAGGGGATGGTTATCAATTGTGGAATGGCTAAGCAAATTTTGGTGTATAACTGTAATGTAATAATTCTGTTGTTGTAAGCAATGAAGAAAGGGATGGTTGTAGAAAAGTCTGGGAAGATTTCTATGAACTGATGGCAGAAAGAAGTGAGCAGAACCAAGAGAACAGTTTATATAATAATAAAAATGATCTTGAAAGACTTAAGAATTATGATTAACGTAATGAACAGGCATGATTCAGAGGAGTGATGATGAAGCATGCTGCTAACTTCCTGCCAGAACGGTGATGGATTCAGAATGTAGACTGAGATATATTTTTGGATTTTGGATCAATGGAGAAAGTTGTTTTGCTTGCCTATGCATAGTTGTTTCAGCGGTTTTGACTTTATTTTGGGGGAGCAGAGGTGAGGAGAGAAATTAAATGCTTATTAATTAAAAAAAATAATAATCTTAAAAAATTTCCAGAAGCCCAGGGAAAACGAGGTCCTGGGGCTGGAAGGAAACTTCTAGAGGTAGCATGACTTTCCCATCAGGCAAATGTTACATGATGAGCACTTGCTAATTTAGTCACAGACCTTGAGATAAATCATCCCGCTTCCTCCCTTTGGTTAATAAAATGGTATGTGGTTTTAGGGCAGCGCTTGTATCCAGAGCTCCCAAGCTTGTGTACACTCAGCTACTGTGATAGGTTGGAATAGATGCCCTCTTAGGTCACAGCCAACTTTGATAGTCTCTGCTTCCCTGTGATGTCCCAAATAATCAAACTCCTAATTAGGATCTCTATCATGGCTTCTTTTGACTATGAAGGTAAATGAAGGAAAAGAGATCTTAGATATTTTATCTTCATGTTGGAAGTAGGATGGTGGGATCTTAACCTGTCTTGAAAAAGAAGGAGAACTAAGCTATTTAACAGCCATATGAAAAGTGCCCTAAATCCCTAATAATTAATAATGACGATAAAAGTATCTCTAAAGATCCAACTCAAACTGATCAGACTGGCCATGACAGCTGCTGGAGGGGCTTTGGGTAAACAGGCACATTAGTGCATCGTTGGTAAAGCTTTTTAGTCCTGCCATTTTGGAAAGCAATTTGGAATTTATATCTAGAAAATTACCAAGTAGTACGTATCCTTTGATCCTATAGCTTTGCCTGTACCTATAAGACTATACCCCAAATAAACTGAAGAAAGAGGAAAAGGAATTATGCAGAAAAATGTTTACACTATTTCTTTTTGTGGTATCCCAGAATTGGAAACTAAAGGAGTATCCTTCTAATGGGGAATGACTAAACAAATTATTTGAATATAGTGGAATAACATTGTGCCATAGGAAATGATGAAACAAATAGTTTCAAAAGAAGACTGGGAAGACCTTTATGAACTGATCCAAGTGAAATGAGCAGAATGAGGAGGACGACTTATAAAAATGACAACAGTGATATAGAGGGAAACAGCTTTGAAAGACTTTAAAACCCTGATCAGTGCAATGGTAAATCACAGTTCTAGGAAGACGAAACATTGCATTCTCATCCTGTCAGAACTGTGGTAAATTTTAAATGGAGTCTGAGGCAAGAGAATGAGACACTGAGCTTGAGTCTTCCCTTGGAACTCTTCTCTGTGTAGAGTTAGCCATATGTTAGTAAAAAAAAAGATGGAGAGATGAGGGAGGGGCTCACTTCTAGGGCCAGTTAAGACTGGGTTTGCCGCTGTAGTTCGAAATTATATCAGTACTCATAATAATCAGATAATATCTATAAAGAACTTTTAAACATTACACAGATGTCAGCTGTTGCTGTTGTTTTTGTTATTACTACAGTTAACCATTACCTAGAGAGTCTGAGCATGAGTATAAATGAAGAGGGAAGCTGCAAGGTGATAGCTATTCTTCTGGCCCATTTTTCAGGTACTGTTCCAAGGAATTTAGCCCCATGCCCTGCAGTGACTGCCATCATGAGGAACCCAATCTACACAGCTTGGAGCCATCGTGTTCACCCCAACAGCTGCCAGTCTGCTGCCAGTCAGATGCACCATCAGCATTTGCATCCCAGGTATGTGCTTAGGAGGTCCTGGGAGGGTCCCTTGACAGATGGAGATTTAAGGACCAGGGAGGTTGACATTTGTTCCTACACTGAGCATATGGTGCACATAGTAGGCATTTAATAAATGCTTATTGGCTATTGACTAGAGTTCCATGGACCAAGATGTGAGTGCAAGCCCTTTTCCCTGCAGTTGTCTCCTTCTCCTTGTAGCCACAAATGTACACTATTCCCTTCGTCTATAAAGAGGGCCTTATCAAGAAGAATTGCTTTGCTTTGCTACCATTTCCAGGGCTCATGGACAGAAAGCTGGCCTTAGTGCTGGACACAAAGCAAACTGGCTTCAGATCATGTCTCTTGATCTTTCTGGCTCTGTGGATGTAAATCCCTCAGCCCCTTTGAGTCCAGTTTCACTGGCTCTAAAATGGGAATAATAATGCTTGTAGTTCCTACCTTTCAGGGTTATTATGAAGCTCAAAGGGGACAGTGTTTACATATAAACTGCTTTGCACACTCGAAGGCACGATGTAATGTCATTGACTGTCATTATTTTTTATTATTATCTGTTCTAGTAGAATGGACTAGGCAAACTGAAAAGAACAGGGAGGAGAACCTGTTGGTAGGGGTGTTTTTAATTAACTCTTCTTTCAGGAGATCCCTGTGTTTGGAAGGTTGAGGAACAAAGCCCGCCTACCAGGGAAATTGTGTCATTCTGGGGAGAATCTTCATTGATTGGGTCATGTACAGTTCTTCACTAGATAACCTCACAGTCAGCATTACATTATATAGTATGTAGACCTTTATCTTTATCCAAGCATTTTCACCTCTGCTGGCACTGATCCATACAACCCTGTGAGATCGGAGTCTGTCCAATTATCATTCTTGTTGGTCTAGTAAGGAAACTCAGGCTCAGGGAGGCCTCTTTGCAGTTGGGAATGTTGCTTACATGTCATTGACAAAAAATTGTGTTAATTCTAAGTCCAGTTTTCCTGTACCCCTGAACTACATGTTAAGAACTTTTGCTATCTTAGGCAGGAGCTTGTTAGGGGCTAATACTTCTGTAGCCAGAGGAGCAGGTGGGTAGTACAGTGGATAGAACACTGGGCCTGGAATCAAGAAGTCTCATCTTCCTGAGTTTAAATCTGGCTTCAGATGCTTACTGTGTGACCCTGGGCAAGTCACTTAACCCTTTTTGCCTCAGTTTCCTCATCTGTAAAATGAGCTGGATAAGGAAATGGTAAATTGCTCTAGTATCTCTGCCAAGAAAGTATGGGGTCACGAAGAGTCAGACCAAACATCAGCAACAAGCCTTGACTGCCATCCTCAAGCACCTAACTGCTTTGCTTCTCATGCAGTGCACAACACCAAGGTCGCCTGAGCCTGGACCTAAGTCACAAGCACTCCAGCGACTACTCAGAGAACTCAAGGACGAGAGCCTCTCATGGGTCCAACTCATTACCATCCAGTGCCCGCCTAGGTAACCATATCTCCAGTAGAGTTTGTCATTTTTGTCCCTTAAGGTTTTAGCAAGTGGACTTCTGTGACCCTTCCCAGGAAACCTTGTAAATAAGAGCACCAAATTTAGTATCTTGCATTTTCTATAGGGTTTTTGTTTGTTTGTACCTTTGTGCATCAAAACAAAATTCTCTTTCTTGAGAGAGGGCTGCCACTCCTGAGGAGGAGATGTGGGATTGTTTCCAGAACCATCTGCCAATGTAGCAACAGAATTTACTTATATCACATGCATTCAGAGCTGTTTCCTTTTGTGATTTTTCTGCACCCTTGAAGCCAATCCATGGATCAGTGTAGTATTTGTAAGAGTAGTGTCTCAGGGGTCATTCCGCCAAGATTTTTAGGTATTTCTGGGGTCTTTGTGCCCCCATGGAAATGTTTTAAGATGGAGGCTGACAAAGGGCAGGTCTGCTTCTGGGTAAAGCATTTGCTGAGTTATATATGCCTAGTGACAGTTGACTTGTTTGGGGTGTAGCCTGCCTGAGAGTCCGTGGAGAAGGACTTACTGAGTTAAACCTGAGAATACTGATCCCTGAAGTTGATCCTTTGCACATGACTAGTGGTAGATGAGTTTAATATGAAGAATTTGAGAACTTTTACATAAATAACTAGAGAAATATGGACACTGTAATTTACCTGATCATAGATGCAAGGTGAGAATTTGGCTATTAACCATAAGCTAAGGTGGGGTCATTTAGAGAGGATCCAGCTGCTGAACTAAGAAAAGTAAGACACTTGACACATTGCTAGCTGTGTGACCTTGGACAAGTCACTTAACCCAATTGACTGGCCTTCCCCCTTCCAAAAAAAAAAAAAAAAGAAAAGTAAGAGAAGAGGTCCAGTGAAAGAACAAATCTCAAGATTAGTCAGAGAAAGAGAACAACTCTATGCATTGTCACTTGTTGCTGGGCAGGTTGGTCAGCCGATGAAACGGTAGAGCATGTGTTGGACTGTTTCTTTAGATATTAGGGAAGAGCATGGAAAGAGTTGGGGGTTTGTTCTTTGCAGCAAATGATGGGGGTGGGTATCAATGTCTTTGCTAAGATTTGAACTACTGTGACCCTCAAGGAGAAAAGAGAGAACTGATCATTTGGAAAACTGTCCTTGTCCCTTGGGCTTGAGATTTGATCTGACTATTCTTATCCTTAGAGCATTTGGTGCTAAGATAATTTATGCCAGAACAGTGGGTTAAAGTTCCATCTTTCTTGATGTTCATCTTAGGCTGTTTTTTAAAACAATAATTGGACCATGTGGAGGTAATTGCCAGGATCAGACCTAGTTAAATTTCGTTTTTTGGTAAGCTACAAATATGGTATCCTGAGCTGTTTCTCTTTGGATACTGGCTTTCAGAACGAGTGGAATTTAAATTTCTTGTCTCTGTGACTTACTAGTGTTAGGCACCCTATATGACAGGCAGTAGGTGCTCAGGAAATGCATTGAGATAAATTGAGCTGAATTTTGAAACCTCTTTGTGATTGAAACTACAGGATCTTCGAGTAACTTGCAGTTTCGGACAGAACGCATCAAAATCCCGTTAACACCAAGATACCCTCGATCTGTCATGGGCTCTGACAGGGGTAAGAAGGGGATCCCCTTTCTTCTCTCTCCCTGTCACTTCATGTTGTTACCTTTTTTTTTTCTGGGTTTTCTGATTAAAATAAATGTTTTTAATTGATGTTGGGCAACTGTTTATTGACACTTGGGTTGGGATGGGGAAGAGGTACAAAAAGGAGATGTAGCTCTTCTTCTCAAAGAGCTTTCTGTCTAGTAGAAGGCAGTAACTTTCTCTGAGGATATTGCTAATGACAATAGGCTAATGATGAAAAACTGCCCTATGTGGTACACATTATATGGCAACCAGCAGCCCATTGGAAAAAAGGACACCACTGAAGTCAGCATAGTTTTTTGGAGGTTCTGTGTCTTGACCCATGAGGTTAGCTGTCAGCTGCGAATTCCACTGAGCATAAGAGAAATGTTCCATTGTCCTCTCTCTGTGCAGGTTCTTTGTCGCACTCTGAATGTAGCAGCCCCAGCCTGATCACTCCTCCCCAGTCACCCCTGAACCTAGAGACCTCATCTTTTGCCAGTAATCAGTCCCAAAGTTCACTCTCCACACTACCCAGGATTGCTATCAGCCCAGCATCAATAGGGGAGCGAAGGAAGGACAGGTAAGTGTGGCCATTGCTATTTCTTTGGGAATCAAGTAGAAAAACACGATCTAATTGTCATGAAGGACTGGAAACAGCCTTGTCTTTTGTTATTTAGCTCAAGGCTGTTAGAGCAATCAGCAAATATTAATTAAGCAGTTGTTATGGATGTAAGTACTGTTTTAAGTGTTGGGGGAGGGGGTAGAAGTCGAGTTTAAGTCACATTCCTAAGGGAGCTTGCTGTACATAAAAATCAGCAAACTGCAAATTTAAAGTAGTTTTGGAGCTAGAAGAGCCATAGAATCATCGAGTCCAGCCCCCTCATTTTATAGATGAGGAAACTGAAGTGCAAAAAAGTAAAATTACTTGTCCAAGGTCACACAGGTAGAAAGTGGCAAAGCTGGGATTTGAATCCAGACTCTTCACTGTGTCCTGTGGACTATGAGAGGGAGAGAGAGAAAGAACAGGTTCTGTCTAGAGATACATATGTTCAGGATAAGTACAGTCCTTATTAAGATGATGTCTTAGTATCTCCTCTGAGCTCTCTGATATTAGCAGGATCTTCTCTACCTCCCTGATTTCCATGCTCAATACCAGCACAATTCTTTGGAATATTAAAAAGTAGAGTCTGTAGGGACTTTGAAATCAGTTGGTTTAGTTCTGCCATAGTACAAGCCATAGCACTTGATTTGAAGCCTCTGATTTGAAGCTAGAAGTCTCTCTCACAGTATAATCCATTCCCTTCTTTGCTGACCTTTATGGTCTTTCCACTGGACAGTTAGAAAATGTCCTTTGTTTGTGGAGACTAGGTCTCCCTATCTCTTGGTCAGTCTGTTTCTCACCTGGGCTAGCCTCCCTCTCCCCCCAATCCCACCTCACTTAATATTAATGCTACCATATTTATGCTGAATTTAGTGCAGACACCAGATTCCTCTCAGAGCTCCTGAACCTAGGACATCAACTGGCCTCAGCCTCTCCAGTAGCAAGGTTGTTATTGCCTACAGTTGATTCTTAAATCACTCTTAGGAAACTCAGGTTAACTTTAAGGCTGTTTTTATGCTCATCTATATGTTTTGGTGTGAACCCACCTCTCTAATCAGTGCTTGTACCCTCTCTATTTTTGATTGTTCACCCAAATGTAAATTCACAAGATTGTTTTGAAAAGAATTTTGGATCTGGAGTGGGACCTTAGAAAGGGTTAGATTAGATTGTAAATTCTTTGAAGGCAGGGACTGTCGTTTGCCTCATTTCACATCTCCAGCTCTTAGCACAATGCCGGACCACAGAGTAGGCCCTTAATAAATGTGTATTGTCTGTTGATTGATTGAAGAGGCACAGTGCAATTGCAAGAGCTCTGGCCTGGCTGGGAGTCTGGGGACCTAATTTTTGTCAGTAAATAGCTGTCAGTGACTTTTGGCAAATAATTTGTCCTTTCTGAGCATCAGTTTTCCAGGGCAGATGGGTAATGGGGGATTATATCAGATCCCTTCCAGTTCTAAATTTCTAAGATTCTATGATCATGCGTTACAATATGTGCTCCTAATTTAAAGTGCAATAGAAATTCAGAGAGCAGCCAGGTGGTACAATGGGTATAGTGCCCATCCTGGAGTCAGAAAGACTTATCTTAGTGAGTTCAAAAATGGCTTCAGATACTTACTAACTATGACCCTAGGCAAGTGACTTACACTCTTTTGCCTCGATTTCCTCATCTCTAAAATGAGTTGGAGAAAAAAAAAAGGCAAACCACTCCAGTATCTTTGTCAAGAAAACCCCAAATGGGTCATGAGGAGTCTTCCAGCAGGATTGAAAAACAACCACAAAGAAATTCATATAAGGGAGAGATTAGTATTGGTTGGAATACTTGGGAAAAGATTCTTGGAGGAGCTGACTATTAAAGTTAAAGCTTGAATATTATCTAGCTAAATATGGGAAAGGAGATTTCAGAATCTTAACTTTAAGATGACCAGTCAATAAACATTAATTAAGAAGTGTATTAAGTGTCTACTCTCTGCCTGGGGGACACATTTCAAAGAATGGAACAAATCCCTAAGTAGAAGGACCTTATAGTCCATTGGAGAATAACACTAACCCCAGGGAGTTGACTGTCCCATAAACTTAGCCTTGGAAGGGAGAAAGAAAGAGAGTGGTTTGCCAGCCAACTGAGCCAATCAAAGGATCATTTAGAACCAGTGCGTATGACACGGAGCGCTGTTCTGTGGGGCTGTTTACCCAAAATCTGGATGCTGTGTTTTCTGACCTCAGCTGGTCCCAATGTTTAGGTGAAATGTTGCTTGGCAGTTAGAATAAAAGTGGGAGAGAGCAGAGTGTAAATAGCACCATGTGGAAAAATAACATGTCTCGGTTCTCTTCTCTTCTTCCTCCTGTTACATTTCTCAGTGTCTGTTGTTCTGTGTCTGAGCGTTTCTTCTCCTTCTCTCCTGAATCTTCTGCCCCTTCCAGATATCTGTACCGTAATAGATCTTTTCTGAGACTTCCTGTGGCTCCCAGGCCTAGGTTCTCCTCCCTAAGGAGTTTGAGGTTGGCCTGACTGACATAAGGTTCTCCTTCTCCAGCCGTATTGTGCACTTCTCCTTGTGCCTGTTTGACACATTTGGATAATTTCCCCAGGGAGCATTTGCATGGTAATTGTGATGCTGCCATGCAAAACCGCTCTGGTATTTTATTTTTAATTATTTTTAATGGCTTGGATTTGCAATGGCTTAATTCCTATTATTGATTTGCATCACCTTGCATAGTTGACAAATACAAAAAATGAATTCCCCTGTATTGCCTTCCCCTGGATTGACCTCGTACCGAAAGTTTTCCCATTTTTCTAGAGTCTTATATTCTGTCCCACTTCCGTCCCCAAACATTTATAAGCTATGTGGGCCAAGAACACTTCCAAATGATGATTTGTAAATGACATATTATATAAGACATATATAATATGGACTGTCATTTTCTTTCCTTCTCCTGTTTGAATTTACAATTTGTGTTGACCATACTTTCTGTTGTGTTCTCAGCTAATCTACATCTTTCCGACTGTGTCCCTTGGTTTCTTTGGGGTGGTGCCATCTTTTTTTTTCTTGCATGAGGTTTTAGGAATGTGTACAGTCTGTTATGAAAGATGGTCATCACATTTCCATTGACTATGGTTGTCACCCATTTCCTAAGTATTTTTATTTGATCTTCCTTGAAAGGGGAGGCCGTGTTGTTTGGTCTTTTCCTCATAGTCCATTGCATGTGTCTTTTGTGTGTGTCTTTGATGTGTGATAAGCGTGCCTTTGGGGCGAGAGCCCGCTTAGGGTTGTTTCTTCCTTTGAAAAGGCCTTACATGGAGGAGCCTCGCCATGTCAAAGTGCAAAAGGGTTCAGAGCCACTGGGAATTTCCATAGTGAGTGGTGAAAATGGTGGAATCTTCGTTTCTAAAGTAACCGGAGGAAGCATTGCTCACCAAGCTGGCCTAGAGTATGGAGATCAGTTATTGGAGGTAAGAACTGACCTCACCTGAGGGGGAATCTTTTCATTTTGCAACCTTATTTTTCTAGTGACATGGAAATAGAAGCACCTTTGCCATGGTGTTGATCAAAGCCTGTGTATCTCTAGAGCCTCCACAGGGGCCGAATATGACCCTCCATGGATGAGATTCTTCCCTGTGGTTTATGTTCACAAAATGTGAGCTGGAAAAAGCTCATAGACCATCTACTCCAACCCCTTAATTTACAGTTGAGGGAACTGAGGCCCAGGTGGGTAAAGTGATTTTCCCAAGGTTGTATAGGAAATGAGCATCAGAGGCAAGATTTGAACCCAGGTCCTTTGACTTCAGGGCTCTTTCCACTGTACCCCACTGCCTCCTTGCTGTTCCTGGTGGTGTGACTGGGTCTACTTTAGTCCAGTACTGGGCTTGGCACGATGTACCAGAGGTTGTGATCTACTGACCTAGCTTTTAAAATTCTGAAGTTTCCTTTGTGCCATGCTGAGATATGAGGAGGGGGAATTAGGAGAGGTGTCCAGGGTAGATCACAGAATACCTTTTGAAGACACTGGTAATGCTTGGACTGAAGGGAAGACCCAAGGGGCCTGTGAGAGCTATCATTAAGCATTTGAAGGAATGTTGTGCGGAGGAGGGCTTAATTTTGTTCTGGTACAATCTAAAGCAATGGAGATGATGATTCGGAGGGGCACTTTTAGGCCTGGTGTCCGTAGAAACTTAGGAGTCTGGGAGTGGATTGTTCTCTCTTGAGAGATGGTGTCTTCGTCCTCCATGGAAGTCAGTCGAGGCACAGATTGAGTATTTGTCTAGCGACCTCTCAGAGTCTGTGGTCCGGGAACAGCTTTGTTATCTTCTGAAACTACGAAAAGCGGTAGTGACTTCCCAGCTCTCCTAGAGTTTGTCATGACCTTCCTCGTCCGTTTGTTCTCTTTTTCAGTTTAATGGCATTAACTTGAGAAACGCAACAGAGCAGCAGGCGCGGCTGATCATTGGTCAGCAGTGTGACACCATCACTATCCTGGCCCAGTATAACCCACATATGTATCAGCTCGGCAACCACTCCCGGTCCAGGTAAGGGCAGCTCCCTCTTAGAGAGGGACGGCCGCTCAGACGGTGATGAGACCGAGGTCAGGGAAGCGTCGGTGGGAAAACAGGATGAAAGAAGGGGAGGCGGCGTAGTTTAGTGGATAGAACGGAGGAAAGGAAGGGAAGGAACAGGCACCTATACGGCACTGTCTGAGTACTTTACGAATGTTATCTCATTTGAACATTGCAACAACTGTGGGAGGTCGGTGCTTTCATCACTTTCATTTTACAGTTGAGAGAACTGAGGCAAAAAGGTTAAGTGGCTTGTTCAAGGTCACACAGCTAGTAAGTGTCTGAGGTCTTCCTGACTCCAAGCTCAGTGTTCTATTCGCTGGACCACACTGGACTTGGATTTGGGACTCTATAGGGTCAGAATCCAGCCTTAGATAACTTACTAACTCTTGGATCCTGAGTAACTTGGTTAACCTCTTTTTGACTCAGTTTCATTATCTGTAAAATGAGAGGATTGGACCCCCATGACCTCCTAGGTCCTTTCCAGCTCTAAATCTTTGATCTTATGCTTTGGTGTGGCTTGGTCATTGAATGGATCCATCGTGCTTCTCATCACTTCACTTAAGTGACTCTACCCACTGGCTAATTCCCGGTCTTTGGGAGGAGAGGAAGAAAAACAACCATAGGTTTAAAGATTTAGAGCTGAAAGGAACCTCACAGGTCATCTTGTCCAACCTCCTCACTTTACAGATGAGGAAACTGAGGCTTGGGTCACATGAATTGCTTACGGTCACAAAGGTAACAAATGTCAGAGGTTGGATTTGAACTCAGACATTCCCAGTTCTGTCTGCTCTACCATACTTGGGATTCTCCTCCATTTTAGATTTGAGAGCCCATGGGTGGGTTATCCCTGCCTCAAAGGCCCCATTCTGGGGGCACAGTTATTGGGGATTATGGCCATGAGTTCTGCATGAATTCTTGGGCTGTATGAAGTGGCCTCATTTTGATTAGTTACTGAACAGGTGTTTCTTGAATACATTTTCTGTGTGAAGTTCTGTGCCTATGATACGTCCAACATGGCCACAAGAGAAGGCGGCATTTGATATCCTTGAGAGTAAGGATAGAAATTAAGAGGATCCAAGAGGGAAGGGTGTAAACCAGAGTTTTGTTCAGTCTTTTGAACTATATTTATTCTTTGTTCAGGATTTTGCTTTAGGGCAGATAAAGATTGTTGTGTGAATTCTCAGTCACAGCTTAAATTTCTTTCTCCCCCAAAAAGAAAATCCTCCATGATAGAAAAATTAAAAACTCAATATTGGAAGAGACCTCTGAAGTCATCTTGTTCAATTTGTACCTGGACACTAAGTCCCTTTGTAACTTTTACAGACAACAAACACACGATCATTTGACTCTTTATTTGAGGCCCTAAAGTGATGAGAAGCTCACTACTTCCCAGGGTAGTTCGTTCCACTTTGGGGAAGCTCTCATTATTAGTAAGAGTTGCTCTGTGTCCCCAAACCTTCCTCTCTGACACTTCTACTCACGGCTCCTAATTCTTTCCTGTAGGATGGAGCCAAACATGCCTAATCCCTCTTCTTTGTGACAGTCTCTGAAATGCATAAAGACAGCTATCATGTTTCTTCCTAAGCCATTTCTTTTCCACGTTAAACAGACCCAGCTCCTTCCACTAGTCTTTCCATGACACATTTTCTAGGTCCTTCACCATGCCTGTCTTTCTTAAAATGTAGTGCGCAGAATTCATAGCAGTGCTCTATATGTGGCCTGATTTGTAGAGAAGACACCGTTATGTCGCTTTTTCTGAAAACTGCTTCTATTTATGCAAAAACTTTGACGATGTTAGTTTTGGGTACTGCTGTATCACACTGTTGATTTGTGACCAGTGGTAGAGATTTGGGCTTTGGTGCTTGGAGTCTGGGGTAGTGATGGTAGTGGTAAGAAATGAAATGTTTTGGTTTTTTTTCTATCTCTGTAGTTCTCGACTGGACCCTGTGAGCAGTCATTCCAACCCACAAGGCAGTGGGTCTGCCACTCCAGATAGCCATTCCATCATTGAGACAGTGAGTGAGCAGGATGAGGGGACCATAACACCAACATCCAAGCAGACCACACCTACCACCAGCCCTCGGAATTCCATCAGGTCAGCCCCTGGTATCTCCTTATCCACAGACCCCTCTCTTTACCTCGAGGGGGACTCAGACCGTTTTTGGGGCAAGGCACTTGTTCACTCTGAGGCAGAAATTAAAATGGATTTGAGCAATCAGCTGCATGCATCAAACAATTAGCATCACACTGTAGGCCAAGACTTAGGTGAAATGACCCTGGCCGTCAGGTATGAGCGATAAGCCTTTTCCTCATTTAGCTCTTCATTGTAGTCTTTCACTCAGAGATTCAGAGCAAAATCAGTTCTCGCTTATCTGTGGTTTTTTTGAGTAGCTCGTCCTTGACGTGCCCTCAAATGACCTTCCCAATCCACAAGGGGATGTTGAGTTCATTCAAATATGTTTATACTGAGCCAGAATAACTCGGGTATGACCACACTGCCTCCCAATGGACAGCCCAGGCTATTGCTCCATAACACATCTTGTGTTGAACTGGGAAAACACACCTGATATTCTCACTACCACAGTTTGGTGGGACAGGATCATGATATGGCTGGGGAAAGGCTAGGTCAGAGCAAAGGTGAGGTGGACTCTGGGAGGATTTTCTCCAACTCATTTTTATATAAGGCATAGACTCCAAGAATATTCATCCTGAAGGGAACCCTTAGGAATCATCCGGCTTTGTTTCTAAAAGGTTTTCAAGGTCACACAGCTAGTTTGTTACAGAAGGAGAGAACTAGTCTAGAACTCAGGTATTCTAATTCTCCCAAACCCATTTGAAAAGTTGTCAAAAAAGTTTATTTCATTTCTTAAATTAAACGCTTTATTGATTAAAAGGCTTTATTTTAGAAAGCTTTCGCTTCCTGCTCACTCCCCTGACCCCTGCTGAGCCCTCCCTCACAACACAGAGGTGTGACTAAGCTAATCAAGTCAACCCGCCGGCAGTGGCTGACAATACCTGCTTCATTCTGCTCCTGTGGTCCCCACCTTTTGACTTCACCTGCAGCTCACTGCAACATGATTAGATGATGGATTGAGCAGAGATCTAATGTCTTTTGAGCTTGTCTTCCATTCTGTTAGTGTTGTTCTCATGTAAAGGGTCTCCTGGCCCTGCTCACTCGCTTCACTTTACATATGTCCATAATGGTCATCCCAAGCTTCTCTGTATTGGTTTTTTATGGTGTTACCATATTCCACTATATTAATAGAGCAGAATTTATTCAGTGGTTTCCCATCAATGGACATCTACTTTCTTTCCATTTCTTTGCTCCACAAAAAAAGGGGTTTGGTGACTGTTTTCTAAGTGGGGATTCTCCCTTTTCCCTGTTACATCATACCCCTGAGCTAGGTTCTTGTGACACTAACTGCTAGGAAGTGAGACTATTTTTAATAATTGCTTAAGTAGAATATAATTAGGAATATAAATGTGTGACAGAAAAGAAAATATGACATATACTTCAAGGTCAAACAGACATTGTTTTTTAGATTATCTCCTGTTATCTCCTGTTTTCTGTCTTAGTAAGCTATCCATTCATGGCTATAACCAAGGCAGCTTTTGGAATAGAAGTCCTGGCATCACAGCCTTAGATCTTTGAGCTGGAGGGACCCTTCATGGTTAGTCTGTTCCAGCCCCTTGTTTCAGGAGTTTTCTAGAAAAGAGGAAACTAAAGACTGCTCCTTTACTTTTTACTTCTAAGATCTAGGTTTACCATGCTATGGCTTGGAGACCGCTTCTCCTTTGAGAGGGTGTCGGTGTGGATGATTGAGAGACAATTAACTTCCATTCTTCCTCCAAAGGATCTTGGCAGATGCCAACAAAAGAACCCCAGAACCTCGAGTTGTCATCATCAAAAAGTCCCAGGTGGAACTCGGTGTGCAGATATGTGGTGGAAACCTGCACGGGGTGTTTGTGGCAGATGTGGAGGATGGTAGCCCTGCCAGTGGTCCCGAGGGGCTGGTGCCAGGGGACCTTATACTTGAGGTGAGGACTTCAGCTAATTAAATGAAGAATTTCTCCCTTATGGGAACCACTTGAAATCTGGACTTCTTACCTCTTAGGGAGTCCCTGATCTGATAGCACTGGTAGTGTGGTCTCTCTAAAATTGCATTGTGTGTCTTTTGTTCATGTTGTGTCCTCTAATAGAATGTAGCTACCTTGATGGTGAGGTCTGTCTGTTATTATCCCCAGGGCCTAGCATAGTGTCTGGCACATACATAGTAAGGGCTTAAAAATAAATCATTGATGGTTCACTGGAACAGCCATAGTCCTGATCCTTGAGGGCATCCCTGATCTAACAGGAAGGGTATCCTTCGTATATTTGAGAAGCCCATAGCATGATAAATATGGTAGGGTAGGTAGGCTAGGGAAAATGTTAAGGACATAGAAATGAACACAAGAAACATGAGAAGGTGCAGGTACCAGTTTTGGAGATATCTGTTCTTCTGAGAGGCCATGTGGGATCTAGAGAGAGGGCAGATTCTATTCATTTCATAAGTGTTTATTAAATACCTACTGTGTACCAAGTGTTGTACTAGGATCTGGAGTACAAAGACAAAAATGAGAATATTCTTGCTTTCTAGGAGGTTTTATTCTACTTCAGGGACTCGGCTTCTCTGGAATAAGCCATGGGGGGAGGATGGAGGGTGTCAGCCAAAGATATGCAGAGGAAGAGGCAAGAAGAGGCTTAGGAAGTTTAAAATGGAAGGACCTGCCATCTAGGAACAGGCTGGGCAGATTCTCTCTGTTTCTGTCTCTGTTCTCTCTTGCTCTCTCCCTCTTTCTCCTCAGTCTTCTCTCTTTTCCCTCTCTCCTTTCATCTTTTTTGTTAGTCTCTCTCCCCTCTGTTGCTTTGTCTTTATTCTCTCTCCTTTTTCTTCCTGTTTTTCTCTTTTCTGTCTTGTTGTCTCTTCCTTTATTCCTTTCTCTTGCCCATCTCTCTTTCACTCTGTCTCTCCTCTCCCTTTCCCCTTTTCTCCTTCTTCCCTGCTCCCCCTCCTTCCTCTGCCCTCCCATCTTCCTCTCCTTTTATATCTCTCCTCTTCTCATCTCTCTTTCTCTTCTTCGACCTTGCCTTCCTGACCCTCAGAACTTTGGTTGTCCTCATCCCTAATCATCCTCTCCTTTCTCTTGACAGTACGGTTCTGTGGATATGAGGAATAAAACTGCTGAGGAAGCCTACCTGGAGATGCTGAAACCTGGGGAAAATATTCGTGTGAAGGTGCAGTATCGCCTGGAGGATTTCAACAAGGTCAAGGACATTCCAGGAGATGGCTTCTACATTAGGTACTCAGGGGAAAGGGGTGGCTTGCCCCATCTCTTTCTTTTTTTTATTTTATTTTACTTATTTATTTATTTTTAGTTTACAAGATTCAGTTCCACAAGCTTTTGAGTTCCAGATTTTTCTCCCCCTCCCTCTCCATGGCAGCATGCAGTCCAATACAGGTTCTACAAATACCTTCACATTAAATAAATATTAGTCAAGGTCTAAAGAAGAACTGTAACCAATGAAATGAACCAGAAGGAAGGAATGAAAAAACACAAAAGAGAGAGAGCAAGTTGTTTGCTTCAATCTGCATTTAGACTCTGTAGTTCTTTCTCTGGATGTGGATATTACTTTCCATCATGAATCTTTTGGAGTTGTCTTAGAGCCCTGCATTGTTGAGAGGAGCCCAGTCTATTAAAGTCAGTCATCATAGATACTCTGTGTCTGTTAACTGTGTAGATAGTTCTCCTGCTTCTGCTCCCCTCACTCAGCATCAGTTTGTATAAGCCTCTCCAGGTTATTATGAAGTCCGTCTGCTCCTCATTTCTTGTAGCACAATAGTATTCCATCATATACCACAGCTTGTTCAGTCATTCCCCAGTTGATGGACATAACCTCAATTTCCAGTTCTTCGCCACCACAAAAAGAGCTGCTATAATATTTTTGTACACATGGGTCCTTTTCCCACTTTTATAATCTCTTTGGGATACAGCTCTAGAAATGATATTGCTGAGTCAAAGGGTATGCGCATTTCTGGGCATTGTTCCAAATTGCTCTCCAGTAGGGCTGGATTAGTTCACAACTCCACCAGTGGTGCATTAGTGTTCCAATTTTCCCACATCTTCTCTAGCATTTATTGTTTTCCTCTTTTGTCATGTTAGCCAATCAGATTGGTAAAATGTAGTACCTCAGAGTTGTTTTGATTTGCATTTCTCTAATCAATAGTAATTTAGAGCATCTTTTCATATGACTATAGATAGCTTAATTTCTTCTTCTGAAAACTGTTCATATCCTTTGGCCATTTATCAGTTGGGGAATGATTTGTATTCTTATACATTTGACTCAGTTCTCTATATTTTAGAAATGAGGCTTTTAGAAGAGACACTGGTTATAAAAATTCTTGCCCATTTTTCTGCTTTCTTCCTAATCTTGGCTACATTGCCCCATCTCTTTCATAAAATCCAAGTTGCCTTTTGGCTAGATGCTGGAGTATAACTTGTCTCTGCTCAGGATCTCCCCGTGTCTTGTCCTTAGTGGGGGCATAAGGGTGGATATTGATTCATTTTTAGACTTCTTTACCCCAGTGGCAAGACAAAGCTTCTCAGGTGTTTGAGGGACAAGGCAGAACATCAGATTTGGACTTATGGACCAAGAAGCTTAGGAGATAGTGGCTTTAATTCTTCTTTATGGCTGCAAGTCTCTCATTATCCACTCTTTGCACTGTGTTTTGGCGATTTCTGATACAATTGTGAAAGAAGGCTACAGAACAGACAGTTTGCAGCCCCTAGGGAGCTCCTGACTTCCTGGGGAGGACCTAGTCCTTCTTTGGAGGTGGGCCTCTGACCCATCAGGAAGCTTAGCACTTTGCTCTTGAGGTACCTCTTTGGATCTGATGGAAGGAGGCGTGATGTAGCCTAGCTTTGGGGGACTGAATATAAAAGAACATCCCTTGGGTGCTTTGGACGATAAAGGAAGGACAAATACTGACCCCTCTGCTCCTTTCCCTCTGGTCCAGGGCTCTGTATGACCGATTGGCAGAAATGGATCAAGAGCTGAACTTCAAGAAGGATGACATCCTCTATATTGATGACACCCTCCCTCAGGGTACCTTTGGCTGTTGGATGGCCTGGCAACTAGATGAGAATGCCCAGAAACTGGAAAGAGGCCAGATCCCGAGCAAATACATGTGAGAAGACGTTTAGCCTGACAGGGGCAGAGAGGAGGGAGAGGGGGATGTAGAGATGAAAGAAAATGGGCCTTATGGTCATTGTGGGAGAGGAGAGAGTGGCCAGATCTCATCCTTCTGGGAGGTATGAGATAACGAGGACCTTTACTAATAGTTTTTTTTTTCTTTAATGGGCCTTCTACTATTAATGGTCTTTCTACTATTAATGCAAATACATCCTTTTTGTATATCTTCTAGTCTTAGAGAGCTGCCCAGTGGCCCTGAGAACTTAAGTGAGGGTCACACATGTGTCAGAGGTAAGACTCAACCTTGGTTCAGTTGACTTGGAGGCACTTCTGTCTTTTACAAGACTGGGGCCTCCGGAGTATGAGAATCAAAAGACACAATAGAAAGCAGACTGTTGGGAAGGAAGACTCTGGAGTAGTGGGATCAAACACACATAGAAAAGGGGGCCCCTAAACCAAACATAAGAATCACTACAGGCTGCATGTTGGCTTAGAAATGCACATATCAGCATCAGCTAGGTTCTACTGAATTCCATTGATTTAGTGAACCATGACCCAGTTGGATTTTAATCTGGATCGGGCTGTCCTTAGGAATGTAACCCATGGGGCGGCTAGGTGGCGCAGTGAATAGAGCACTGGCCCTGGAGTCAGGAGTACCTGAGTTCAAATCCGGCCTCAGACACTTAACACAAAAAAACTAGCCGTGTGACTTTGGGCAAGTCACTTAACCCCAACTGCCCTCCAAAAAGCAAAAAAAAAAGGAATGTTACCCAGCTGTGTTGTACACCTCAGTTTTGGAGGATATGATTATTGATTAGTGCTATGGAGGAGTAGGAGAGGAAAGAGAGAAGATGACCTCAGATACATGAGCCTATTGAATCAAAAGAGCTAATAGCGAATTCACTTCCTTTGTCCCAATCCTGGGCTTCCTGTTACTGCAGTATGTGAATAGACGCTATTCCTTTTATTTTAGACCTGTCCATTGCTCAAATATGGCCTGCAGGGGTTTCAAAGTTCTATATAATATGGTAGAATATGGTAGAAGCCTAGTGAAAGGACAGTATTTCTATTAAGTAAGTTACGGAATTTGGGTCCAAGTCCTGGATGTGAGCACTTGGAAAAGTCATTCAACCTTTTAAATAAAAAACATTTATATGGCGCTTTAAGGTTTGCAAAGGACTGTACCCTTACAATTTCATTTGATCCTCACAGCAGCTCTGAGAGGATAGGTTCTATTAATATCCTCGGTTTACAGATGGAGAAACTGAGGCTGAGAGGTTCATTGGCTTGTGCAGGATAACGCAGCTGGTAAATATCTGAGGCAGGATAAGACTCAGACCTTCTTGACTCCCCAATCCAGTGCAACTTACCCAGTTCTCTGCAAGACTTAGTTTTCTTATTTGGCTTAAAATTGGTGAAATACTTGCTCTCATAGCATTTTTGTGATGCTAAAATGAGCTATGCCGTACTGCCTAAACTGTCAAGAGCTGTGTAAATTAAGCTGCTGTTACTTATTACTCTTTTCCTTAGGGGGCTGGCCACCAGGTGATTTTAAAATTATTTTTTGACTGCAGCAACTCATGAAGCCCTCTCTTAGGGCACAGAGGGGTTGCCGTCCACATCTGTGCAGCTAAGTGCTCACACTGAGGAAATCACAAACTGTTTAAAATAGTCTTATTATCATTATAGCAGAACTTGTTTAGACGTGTTTCTGCCCATAATACTCATAATACTGGTCAATTAGTGCCCCTCCAAAAACATAATTACATATGATGAAACCTTGATTGCTACCAGACAATTTACTTCTAAGGCATGTATTTGACTCCTGATATCGTGACCAAAGAGGAATGGCATCTTTATATAACAGAATGGGTAGGAGAAGAAAGTAGCTATATCTAAGTCATCTGTTGTGATGGAAGTCCTGGGTCTCATGCCTGTTCTGCTATTAACTTTTTTGATGTCGGGCGGCACTAGGCTAGATAGATGGTTCTTGAGTTCCCAACTACACTAACATTTAGCCATACCTTTTCTTTCTGTAGGATGGACCAGGAAGTCTCCAGGAGGCACAGCATGTCAGAAGTCAAAGACGAAAACAACTCTTCAAAGACGTTGTCTGCCGCGGCACGGAGGTCCTTCTTTAGAAGGAAACAGAAGCATAAACGGAATGGCTCTAAGGATAGCAAAGATCTGCTGGCTCTGGACACCATCAGCACAGACTCCATTCCCTTCCTGGAGGGCAAGTGGCTTTGGTGGCCTGGGAGGGCTCTCTGTCGGGTTTCCTTTCCAGGCTGGCTGAAGACCTTGGGGAGGGGCTCCGGGGATGATCATGCTTAGGTCATCACCGTTTGACCCAATAAGCATTGATGAAACACCACTTTTATTGGAGAATTCCCAAGGCCCCTCCAAAGGCATGGTAGTTCTCAGTTCTTACTGCAATAGCTTATGTGGATTGGTTTTAATCAGTCATAGATTTCAAACAGGTGTCTTCCTGCTTTTCTTTCTAAATACTGGGTTGAGTTTCCCTTCCCCTCTCCACTTTAAGCTGTTTCTGGTACTTCTTTGGTTGACCTCTATGTGCTATACTCCTCATTCTCTGTAGAGATCTGGTGTACTTCATGTGGGGTGGGATAGTCAGACTCAGGGGCACAGGGAGAGTTTTGGATATGAAAGTATTCTTTATACATAGGTAACAGAAGGAAAAGGTAGGAGAGGGACATCTTTGTCCCCACACACCATGATAGAATTCCTGTACAGTGAACCATAGCCATCGGTGACTAGCAATGGTTAATTGTTGGGGGACAATTTTTTAAAATTTTCTATCCTGTTCCATTCAAGAAGTAGTGAGTGAGGATAGTGCAGTACCTGATAAGTGCTTGTTGGCTTGATTCCTAGTGAGTTACAAGGGAGGTATGAGACCGAACGCCTTCCACAGTCTGGTCCTAGTTGGACTTTCTAGTCTTACCTATTTCTGCTTCACACAGAGCCGCCCTCCCTGGCCAGGCTAAATTACTGACCATTCCACAGATGTGTACTCTGCTTTTGTGAGAGGCAATGGAAAGAGCGCTTGAGCCTTGGCTCTGGCACCCGCTCCTTATTTCCTGGGTAACTCCTTGCCACTCCCTACTACACCTCAGAGTCACTCCATCTCTCTGGATCTGTAAAATTAAGGCTGTGATGTACATGATATCTAACATCTCTTTTAGCTCTAAATTCTTGCCTCCAGTGCCTAGAACACACCAGGCATTTAATTAATGCTTTTGGACTGACTTGTCTGATCCTGTGATCCAAAGAAAGTCACTCAAGTTTTCTGTGCTTCACTACTTTACCTGCAAAGTAGGGGTAACTTGCACTACCTACTTTTATGGTAACTTGCCCTGCCTACTTGCACTTGTGCTCCCTACTAAATGTTGTGGGGAAAGTACTTTGTGCACTTTAGAGCACTATTGAAATGTGAGTAGTTGGTGGTTTTTATCCTTCTCTACTGTTTGGGCAGTTTTCATGGCCGGTGTGGTGGCACAGTGGTTAGACAACCTGGTACGGAGTCAGGAAGACCCGAGTTCAAATTCACCTTCAGATATTTACTAGCTATTTGACCCTGGTCAAGTCACTTGACCCTGTTTGCCTCAGTTTCCTCATCTGTCAAATGAGCTGGAGAAGGAAATGACAAACCACCCTAGTATTTTTGCCAAGAAAACCCCAAATGGGGTCATGGAGAATTTGACACAACTGAAAATATTTGAATAACAACATAAATTTTTTTTTTTGCTTTTTGGAGGGGGGAGGGCAGGGCATTTGGGGTTAAGTGACTTGCCCAAGGTCACACGGCTAGTAAGTGTTAAATGTCCAAGGTCAGATTTGAACTCAGCTTCTCCTGACTCCAAGGCTGGTGCTCTATTTCACTATGCCACCTAGCTGCCCCTAACAAAATAATTTTTAATGTCCCCTAATTCTCTTTATCTGAAGCCTATTTATTCTCTATTATCAGCTTCAGCCATTTCCCTCCTGTGAACCTTTCCTGAGCCATTTTAACCCACAGCAATCTCTTATAAGATCACAGACATAGAGCTAGAGCCCTTAGGACTTTGGATCCCATTTAGTCCAGCCTCCTCATGTTGCAGGTGTGGTGAAGACAACCTTTCCATATACAGGTGTCCCAAAATCTTGGTGGAGTTTTAAACTATTAAAGCTCAAAACCACTCCAAGACTTTTGAGAGCCCTTATAATAAGCCTATATGGAATAAATACAAAGTATTTAGAAATTAAATACAATAAAGTTAGGGAAAGCCCTCAGTCATGTAGTGGACCAAGAAGGGCATCTTGGAGAAGATGGTACTTGAGCTGTGTCTTGAAAGAATTGAGGGACTGATTCTACAAGGCAGAAGTGAGGAGGGAATGAATTTCATGCATGGAGTGTATCCAATGTGAAGGCAGGAAGACCCAACATGAAGTGCCAGGTGCCAGAGACAAGTCGAGTTTGGCTGGATCTGATGATGTGGGAAGGTAGTAATCTGATGGCTCCTTGTCAGTGCCCTTTGCTGCCTACTCGTCCAGATAACGACCCCTAACACAGGTGTCTCACAGGGATCTGTCCTGAGCCTACCTCTCTTCTCCCTCTATACTCCTTCACTTCTCTCTATACTACTATAGTCATCTCATCAGCTCCCCATGGGTTCATTTATCATCTCTGCGCTGATGATTCTTGAATCTGTTTATCAAATCCTAATCTCTGCTGACCTCCAGTCTCAAATCTCCAACTGTCTATTAGACATCTTGAACTGAATGTCCTGTAGATATCTCAAGATGGCCAAAACTAAACTCATTACTTTTTCTCCTAACTTCTCTATTATTGTTGAAGCCACCACCATCCTCCTGGTCCCTCAGGCTCTTTGGTGTCACCCACAGTTCCTCATTATCTCTCATTCCCCATATCCAAACTTTGCCAAGACCTGTTGATTTCACCTTCGTAACACATCTTGAATATGGCCCCTTTTCTCTTCTGACACTGCCACCACCTTGGTACAAGTACTTATCATTGCATGCCAGTAGCCTGATGTTGGGTCTGCCTGTCTCAAGTCTCTCTCCACTCTAATCTGTCCTCCATTCAGCCACTAAAGTGATTCCTGAAGCACTAACTATGTTATCCCTTCTTCTTCCCCTCTAAAAAAACCAAAACAATAAACTCAAGAGGCTTCCTGTCACCTCCAGAATCAAATTTAAATCCTCTGGATGGTGTTCTAAGTTCATAACCTGTCTCTTCCCCCATTTTCTGCCTGCTAGTCTTCCTACACCATTTCCTTTCCCACAAAATATGAAATCAGTGGTAGTGCCTTTCATTCTCTTCCTTGAACAAAATACTCCACTCGACTCCTGGGCATTTTCACTGGCTGAAGTGCTTTCTTTTTTCATCTCTGTCTTGTGGCATCTCTTGCTTCCTTGAATTCAAATTCCAATTAAGTTCCCAACTTCTACGGGAAGCCTTTCCCAATCCCTCTTAATTCTAGTGCCTTCCCTCTGTTAATTACTACCTGATTATCCTATATATAGCTTTTACATCATTTTTTGCATTTTTATCTCCCCCATTAGATTGTGACCTCCTTGAGGACACATAGTAAGCACTTAAGAAATGTTTATTAATTTTTTTTTTTTTTTTGCTTTTTTTTTTGGAGGGGGGGAAGGTAGGGCAATTGGGGTTAAGTGACTCACATAGTTAGTTTTTTTTGGTGTGTATGTTAAGTGTCTGAGGTCAGATTTGAACTCAGATCCTCCTGACTCCAGGGCCGGTGCTATATTCACTGTGCCACCTACCTGCCCCTAGAAATGTTTATTAATTAACTGACTAGGGTGGTGTGTGTGTGTGTGTGTGTGTGTGTGGTGGGTGTGTGTGTAGGGGATGTCTTCCTTAGCCTTCTCTTCCTTTCTGACAAACTAGGATTATATCTGGTCCAAGTTAAGGATTGAGTTATTCTTCCTTCTCTGAACCCCTGCTCATTCCTTGATTTTTCCTTTTCAGATTCAGTCAGCCTGGCTTATCAGCGGGTGCAGAAGGTGGACTGCACTTCTCCAAGGCCTGTTTTGATCCTAGGACCTTTACTTGATGCTGTGAAGGACATGTTGGTGAAGGAGGCTCCTGGGAAGTTTTGCAGATGTCCTCTGGGTAAGTAGACCTCTTGGGAAGACAGAACAGCCTCATTTAGCCAACATTGGTGACCACAATGATGTCTGTAAGAATACTCACTCATCCTATGTCTCACTTATTCTTCCTACTACATCTTATTGTTTGCGATAATAATTAGCATTAAAAATAACAATTAAATTTATTCAGGAGAGACTATAAGATTACTAGGAAGTTTGGGGAAAGATTTATGAGAAGATGTCAGGAAACCAAGGAATATCTAATATAGAAAAGAAAGAGAAGACTTCAGGTCACCATAAAATATGGGAAGGGTTGTGACCCAGAACCAGGTTACCAGAATAAGACATTATCCTAAGTAGTAGCGAGAGGGATTTAGGGTAACGCCAAGGAAAGAGAGCTATTCATATCTGTGTTTTGTCTTTCAGAGGTGATGAAGGCCTCCCAACAGGCCATTGAGCGAGGGGTCAAGGATTGCCTCTTCATTGACTATAAAAGAAGAAGCGGCCATTTTGACGTGACCACTGTAGCTTCAATAAAGGAAATAACAGAGAAGGTACTGCTGCTCTACAAAGCGCCCCTGCTTTAGTTTGTAGATGTGGAGCCAGAGAGAGCTCACAATGTTGGCGTGGTCAGTCCTGGGTACCTGCCGTGTTTCTCTGAGATGTTCTCTCCCTTTCTCTCCTTAGCAGTCAGCCATATTTTGGAGGCAGGGCGGGGGGAGTTTGGTTTGTTTGTTTTCCTTCTGCCACCAAGTCTACTGTCCTTTTGCTCTTCCTGGAGCTCTAAACCTGTTAGTCCTTCTCCTGCCTTCAAGACTCACCCCTCCTCCAGCAATCATCCGTAAGGTAGTTTATTTGACACAATTCAGGCTTGAGAGCTGATGAGACATCAATATTAGGTCTGAATTTTCCTCCAGCCGACTATGAATGTACCCTGTATGTTTTACTTCATCAGCCAACAAATCAGCTATCATTTAAAACTTTTAACAATTTTGTTTTTAATGCCACCTGTGTTTCCCAGTAGCTCCCCCCTCTCCTTATCAGTTAATCAGCAATTATCATTGCTTCTAACACAGGTTAAAAAAAGGTGGGGAGGAGAAAGAAGTCCACAAAAACTAATCAGTACATTGTTAGATATTATATGTAGTATTCTATGTGTACAGCCCTCCCCCTCTATAAAGAACGGAGGAAATGCCTTTTTAAAATTGGGTCTGACCATAGATATTTTACAGATTTAATTTTACAGCATTCAGTTTTATTTGTTTTGCAGTCATGCTTTCCATTTACATTGCTGTCTGTCTATCTGTCTGTCTCTCCCTCTCCCTCTCCCTTTCTCCCTCCCTCTCTCTCTCTCTCTGTGTCTCTCTCC
>CM053598.1:46178801-46195711 GCA_028646575.1 Pseudocheirus occidentalis | reverse complement strand
TTCCATGCTTTGATCCTTTTTGTCCACAAAAAAAGAATTCTTTAGTTTTTTTGCTGTTCTTATTTTGCTTCCTTTTCCTCATGTTGGCCAGTCAATTAATTGGTTGGATTTTTTAGCTTTGTGAAACTCTGCTTCCAGGGGGGAAAGCTCTGTTCCAAATCGCTAGGGTTTTCCCAGCTGCCGGAGCTATTAGGGGGGTGTTGCAGCCCCCCCCCCAGCTTTGGCTTACTGAAAGCGCTCCCTAGGACCACCACCCAAGACCACAATCCAGATCCAGGCTGCTCAACGCAAGAGCACTTGGCTTTGATCAATCGACTCAGCCCCGTTGAGGGATCCACAGGCCAGCGGCTCTGAAGCAGTCCAGTGGGGGCAGCCGCCGGTTACAGCAGCTCCTGCCCTTCCCCACTGCTTCCTTGCCCTGGGGGATAGATTAGCTGAACTGCTTTTCCTCCCCCAAATTTAGCTTGAAAGCTTCAATCACTTTCACTGACCTCTAATCCTGGCTTAGTAGATGTGAAGATTCCTCGAGGTGCAGTAGATCTTCTCTGAAGTAGACTTCTGCTGTAGCTTGGGAGGCTCGGCTCCTCCCGACTGCCCTGGAGCCTGGTCTGGCCACATGGCGGTTTCAGGCTGGGCTGGTCTTGGCTCCCGGCCTGCAGGCCTGCGCGATGAGCCCTTCCTGCCGAGCTGCTTTCAGCGAGAGATGAGTTTTATGTATTTTTGTGAGTTTGAGAGTCCTAAAATTTGTCCAGAGTCATATTTTATGGGTGTTTAGGGTGGCTGTGTGTGAGCTGCAGGACCTTGCTGCTTCTACACTGCCATCTTGGCTCTGCCCCTAGAGCTCCCTTCCATAGACTTTCATTGCTGTTTTGACACATCTTTGTTTTATCCCCCTCAATTCAGTTAAACAGGAATTGACATGAGTGCCTACTGTGTGCCAGGTATTGTGTTAGGCATTTGAAATACAGATAAAAATGCAGCTATCCCTGCGCTCAAGGAACTTATGTCCCACTTATATTCTGAGGAAAACTGATTATATTGAAACAGTCATAAGAACATAAAAAAAAGCAAGTTCATGGACCCAAGGTTAAGAACCCTTGGACTAGCTGCTTCCTAAGGGTTCCTTCTGACACCCACATTTTAGGATTGTCCAATTTTAGCGATCCAACATTCTTATCTCAGTGGAGACCAGAAGCTGGGGATAAGAGTTGGTTTGTTCTTGGAACAAGACAGTTTCTGAGGTCCTGAGCTCCTCTCCCCAATCTTTGGTCCTGGAGTGGCTTTTAGTCTGTGCATTGTGGCATCAAGTCAGGAACATGCAAACTTGCCATCCAAATGCCTTTGTTATATTTTGTTTAAAAGTATATAGAGACTGCTAGAAATGACCTTGGTCTGTGGAGTTGGAGCTCACCCTGATGAAGCCAGCCTTCCTATGGTGAATTAGCATATGGTAAGTGCTTTGGACCTAGTTGGGGAAAATTAACAAGTGGAGATGGAATTTTAAACAATCTTTGCCCCTAACTCCCTTCAAAGCTCAGCTCAAATGCTGCCAGCTAGTGGAGGTCTTTTCTGAACCTCCCAAGTTCCAAGTGTCTCCCTATTCCTCCCCACACTGCTGCCCCCTCCCATTAGTTTGTATTCACATTGTGGATGTTTACAACATCTCTCTCCTGATAAAATGTACCCTCCTTGAGCGCAGGGGCCATTTAATTTTTTGTTGTTGTTGTTAATGGAATAAGATAGGAGCCTCAAAAGTCGAAGAGTCTGATTCTGGGATCTCTCTGCCCTTGTTGGTCACAGTTGTTTTTACTTCTTGGGGAGATAGTGGGCACCCCCAGAACCATGTGTGTCTTCTGCACCACCCACTCAGGGTAGGGTCACTACATTAGACATTCAGCCTGTGAGAAAGACATGTAATTTCACATATATATTGCATACATTTTCATGTATATATATAAATATGCACATGTTTATATAAAATATATACATGTAGACATCATTTTGTACGCATGCACACAAATATGTGAATGTTTACATTTATTCCACATACAAATACACACATACTTTCAAATACAATATGATTTCATATGCATACATACACAAATATCTGTATATAATTTCATGCAAATATTTACATAAATGTATAATTTAACATGTATACACACCTGTGTATATGTATACACATACAGGAACACACATGTTTCTATGTATACATATACACACATAGTTTTGTGTGTAAACACGTGCAAGTGTGCAATATAATTTCACATACATTTATGCAAATGCGTATAATTTCATATATACATATAAATATATTTCACTACAAATAAATATTTTTGTTTCTGTACACACAATTTCATATGTATATATACAACAAAGACTGATCCCCATCTTCCTTGCCCCATGATGCTGAAGCTCCCAGGTAGATTTTCAGGTTTATTTAAAATTTCCCTCACCCTGGGCAGGATGCGATTGGCAGGAGGCAGGTAGACTTTCGTGTTGCTGGTTCTTCACTTCTGGGACCCAGAGGCTAGGAATCTGCTGATTCCCAGGGCTGCTGGCCTGGCCTTGACCACAGAGAAAGTGGGCGGTCATTCCTCAGCCCAAGCTGTTGAGGAGCTGCAGAATTTCCAAAGGATAGACTGGGAAAGGGCTAAAGGGTGGATTCTAACAGAGTCTGCCCCTTGTAGCTGTTTTTCCCAGTCGATCCTAAAGTGTTTTATGCTTTTTTAGGAAGCTTGTTTACCCAGAGGCAAGTTTTAAATAAAACATCTAATGACAACCCCTCAGATTTCACCAAATGTTCTCATTGGAAGTGACCCTAGAAGTCACCATGTTTGACCATATCACTTTATAGAAGAGGAAATAGTAACCTAAAGTAAGGGTAGTGTGACTTGGTCAAGCCCTCAGAACTATTTCTTCTAAAAATCTGGGAATAAAACCTCAATCCTCCTGATTTTCAGTTCAATTTATTTTTCCACTTCATGGATTTCTCAGGCAACTTATTTTAGAAAAGAAAGACGCGGCAGACCTTCCAGTGAAGAAAAGGAGGATGATTTCTGTACCTTATGCTACAGTTGGGGAAACTGAGGCAGAGAGGTTAATTAAGTCTTGTTTGAATGAATGAATGAATGAATGAATGAATGAATGAATGAATGAATGGAAAAACATTTATTAAGCTCTTGCTTTGGGGCAAACACTGAGAAGCAAATACAAAAGGAAAGACAATTCCTGCTTTCAAGCAGCTAATGGGGGGAACTTCTCCCATTGGGCTTTGGAGGGTGGTGACTATGGAGGTTTGCAGTCCTGAAAGTTAAAGGAATGTTATCAAGATGGTAAGACCAAAGAGGTGTCCCCTTTCTGGAACCAGAAAGTAGTTGATTTGATTATGGTTCCGGCACTGAAGGAGGGGAGAAGGGAGGGTATGGGGACCAGGTTGTTGATCTTTTTCTCATCTCTCATGGTTCCCCAACATCAGCCCCCCTCCCCATCTCTTCCTTGCCTTACTTAGTCTGGAGGAAAGAATCAACCTGTCATGAGCTCTCCTCCCATCCTCTGGAATGATTTTCTCTGGCCCTGACGTTTTCTGTTCTGATTCCTGGGCCCTCACCCTCTGCTCTCTGCCCGACTGCTCCACCCGCCAGGTAGAGGTAGTATCCTTAAGAATAGGGCCGAGCGTCTCTACCTACATCTTGGTGTCTATGTGAGCCAGACACAGCTTACACACACACTTGTTAAGTACTTGTTGAATGAATGAATAAATACACTTTGCTGGTGGAAGCTGATGGTGGCGTTTGGATCAGAGATTTAGATCAGGAAGGGTCAGTCTACTCCAACCATCTCCTTTTATATGCCTGAAGGAACCGAGGCTCATTAAGAGGAAATTACTTGCCCAAGGTGACTAGGCAGTAAATGGGAGAGTCTAGATTTGACTACATGTCTCCTCCTCCTTCTCCTCTTCCCTAATATTATGTAGTGTGCTTGCACACGGCTGCAGTTTCAATATAAATGAAGAATGTCACTGGTAAGAAGGGCCTGCTGTGAGAGATGGAGGTCATTAGCCTTGACCTCCTCAGAGCTTGGAGAATTAACAGACTATTCCCTGCCACCCCACACCCCAGCCCTGTAGCTCAGTGGGCATCACGTGGTAGGCTTAGATGCTACCATCCCCGGAAGAATGAGGGGCTCAGAATAACTTGTAAACACACATTTCCAAGAAGTTTTCCTAATGAGAAAGGCCCTGCTCCAGGAAGGCAGATGCCAGACTTCTTCCATCTGGGCTGTATCTCTGGCCCTCGGGGGCTTAGCACCCCTGCGGGTGGTGGTTCTGGAGGGATTAAGGACCAAAGCAAAAAAGGTCATCTCCTCTCAAGGTCAGGCATGGGAGGCCTGGATTTGAGGCCCTGATATGCTCGAATGGTGGCTAAAGCTTGCTTGTTTTAAGATAATGAAAGAAAGGGTTGTTTTGGTCCCCAGACTTTGCAATTGGTCTTTAAGAGGTGAGGTACCATAAAGAAATGAGGGCCTGTGAGGGTCTATGGTCTCAGCCAGCAACCCAGTAAAATAAGCCCCATGGAGAGCTCAAACCCGAGTAGAAAAGTCTCCTGCCTTCAGCTCTAAGCCTGACCAGGGAAGGAGGAGACCCTTCAGCTGACGTCATGAAGGTATGTGCACAAGTGGGCATTTTTTCCCTGAGTCTGCTGGGTTGGGCTCCAGGGGCCTGGACAGTGCCAAGTACGGGCTGTGGAGCAGAAGTCTCTCTTGTTGACCAAGGCACTGGCTTATGACCAACTCATCCTTATTTGGCTAAGGGGTTCTGCTTGAGCCCGGGCAGTAACAACCCCCCCACCCACTGAGCCGGGATCCAGCCTGGGAGCCAACCCATCCCTCTTGGCATGGTGTCAAGCTTTCTGTGCAAAGGTATGACTTAAAAAGGAGAGACTGGCTAGTTGGCTTTCAGTAAAGAAAAAAAGACTCTTAGAGAATCACTCTTTTAAAAGCAGAAGCAGACATCATCTTACAAATGGAAGGTATGAGCTCCTTGTGGCTCTGAGGCCTGGAGCCCAAGTAAACACCTGGGGATGCCCAGCCAATTGTGTCTTCCAAAAAATGATGTTTCTGAGGCTTATTCTCCTTTAGAGCATTTTCCCCTGGCAAAGGTCTTCTGTAATTGCTCATGAACTACCCCTCCTTCGGCAAACCATGTCTGCTCCAGAGACCAGGAAGCTTTTTTTTTTTTTCAGGGCTCAAGAAGGATATCTTATTTTCTTATGTCTTCTTAGAAACACTGTTTTGGTCAATATTTGGGGTAGCCGGGTAGCACAGTGGATAGAACACTGAGCCTAGAGTTGGGAAGACCTGAATTCAAATCCAGCCTCAGACACTTACTAGCTATGTGACCTTGGGCAAGTCACTTCACCCTGTTTGCCTCAGTTTCCTCATCTGTAAAATGAATTGGAGAAGGAAATGCCAAACCCCTCCAGCACCTCTGCCAAGAAAACTCCTGAATGGGGACATGATTAAAGCATGACCGAACAACATCACCCTGACTTTAAAGCTGACTCTCTGATCCTGGACTTTAATAGCCAATAGTGGAAAACGATGGCCTAGAGAAACCACAGCTGTGATCTCAAGGTCAGCTGCCTTTGGACGGAGTCATCCTCCAACCCCACTGAATTTACCTTCTGGTGTATATTTGGCTTAAGATGTTAGTAATTTTTTTTTTTTTTGCCTTAGGAATCACATCGGCTGATGGGCAGGGAGGGGAAACCCAGAAGGGAGGCCAGCTGGGTATGGGAAATGTGTCGGGATGAGCTCTGTCATCGTGTGGAGATACTTAAGAGGCGGCTGTCTTTGTAAGACTGTCTGGGAATACCTCTGTCCTAATCGCTGTGGGTGGGTGAACTTGTTTTTCCCTTTCTTCATATTCCCAGCAGGTAGCACAGTGCCTAGAGCCCAGTAGGGTCTTCATAAATGCTTTCTGACTTAGATAATGAATGCATTTCTAAGTCTTTACCTTAATTTCTATAAAACCTTTTCCTTAGAATACTCCCAAGGAAACAGGGATGCCAGGTGTCTTGCCCCACGTGTTACAAAAAAGGCAGTTGAGGCCCAGAGAGGCTTGCCCAAAGAGCTCATTAGCATGTAAACCAGCACACCTCACACCTAAGTCAAGGGCTCTTTCCCCCCAAGTTGTGTTGCCAGGGAGAACATGTTGCTGAGTCTCAGCCCTTCCAAGGCCACAGAAGAAATCCTACACACTGGACACCTCCTGGAAGAAGAGTGTAGGCTTTTTACCTGTCCTCATCTTCAGAGCCTTGGGGTCCCTCAACACCAGTCTGTCCTCTGTTGTGGTAGGTAGGGAAGGCAGAATCTCTCTGATAAACTGCTTTGATGGTTGCCTCCTCCAGTCAATGCATCAGTAAACATTTAAGTGCCTAATACATGCAGGAACTGTGCCACCCTTATCTTCTTGCAGGGCTCCCACAAAGAAATGTGTGTTCCAATGTTAGCTCTTGTCTTTCCATATGGATTTCAGTAATTTGATCCATGTTGCTTTGGTTGAATAGAGGGGAACAGAGGGTCTGATACTGCTAATAGGGACTGAAATCAGACACTTTCCCCAGAAGTTCTTCCTTTATGCGAAGAGGCAAAATTTGATCTCCCTTCAGAGGTTCTGGTCTCCCTTCAGAGGTTCTAGGCTCCCTACCCATACCCCCCCCCCCATTTCCGTCTATAACTGTGTCAAAATCAATACTACCAATACTGCCAGAAGGGTATGTCATTCTTTTCCCTTTGGCTTTACTTCCTATCCCCATGGTTTACCAAACAAAATAACCCTCTAAAAATAACCCTCCGAATAGGTTCTCTCCCTCTTAGAATGTAAGCTCCTCAAGGGCAAAAGCTAACTTCTCTTTAGTTTTTGTATCCTCAGAGTTTAGCACAACACTTGAGATCTAGCAAACGCTAAGTTCCTTTTCGTTCATTGATTCCTGACACCAAATCCAGAGTCCTATACTCCAAATCCATGTTGTGTTTCAAGTGTGTAATTAGAGGCAATTTAATAGGGCTAAATGTGAAGACTTACACTTTGGGTTCAAAAAATCATCATCACAAGTACAAAATGAGGGAGACGTAGCTAGAAAACAATTTATTTGAAGAAGATCTGGGGATTTTAGTGGATTGCCAGCTCAACAGAAGTCAGTCAGTGGTGTGTTATAGCTATTTTAATCTTAGGTTATATATTAAGTTATTTTAATTTTAAGTTATTTATTTAAAAAGATGTAGTGCTCAGAACCAGTGAGGGAAATGTTCTCCTGTAATTGACCCTTGTCTGATGAAATATGAATGGCGTATTGTGTTCAGCTGTGAGCTCCACATTGGTAAGTGGTGGATGCCTCCAAGGAGGTTGATGAGTCTCAAAATTATGAGGTTTAATTGAAAGAACTTGGAGTTTTGACCTAGGGAAGAGAAAGATTAGGGGGAGTATGCTAACTATTTTTGAGTATTTGAATGATTGTCTTGCAGAAGAGGGCTTCCACTTATACTGCTTGACCCTAGAGGACAGAATGAGGAGCAATGGTGTGAGCTCCATTTGGTAAACTTGGGCTTGATGTGACCCAACATTTGAAGCACTTTCTCTTTGTGACTGTGGCATCACAAAGTGCTGCTAAGACTGAAGTCCTACTCTGTCTCTCCACAGAAAAATGATGGGATACTGCTTGGAGCCCCAGATTGGAGAGAGGCAGCCATAATCTCTGAGCAGACCAAGATAAAGCATAGCCCCTCCCCCTCTCCCACCTCCCAGTCCCCAGTGCTGAGTGAACTGCTCTTTAGAGAGCCAGAATGCTGGATTTTCATATCATTATGGCATGAATTTGCTAGTTTACTAGTATAAAAATGGATTGGAATAAAAGTACAATGCATTTACAATAATACTAGCTCATCCAATTGGTTATAATCTGTTAATGATGTCGGTGATTTTCTGTTTTCCACAATATACTGAGTTAGCAAGTTGCCCTTAAAAAGCAGATGCCATTACATGTGGTTAAGCTTGGGACAAGTAGGTTTTCTGGGCCCACCTTAATGAGGGGGCAATGTTTAGAAGCCAGGTTTTGAGGTCCTTTGGTGTCTCTCCCAGTCTGTTGAGGGACTTCATCACTCCATGCCCAAGCCAACTTGAGATGTGGAATGGGAAGCAGGCAACAGACTAGGACCTACAGGTAAGTAGGAAACCACCTTTCCTTTTCTTTGTATTCCCTGTGCTTACCTCAGTGCCTGGCATACAGTAGGCAATTAATAAATGCTTATTGACTAAACTTGACCTTTTCTTTAACTTCTTGCCCAACTAAAAGTCCTAGTTGAGCTGTTACCAAGGAGTCAGACTGATTGCTTCAGTTCAATCTCTTTCATATATCCTAGAGGATGGATTAATCAATCATTGAGAGTTTATTGGTGTTTATAATTTAAAAATAACTTTGCTCCACATTCAGGAAAGTTGATCTATAGACATAGGAACAACTATGTACCAACCTACATAGTTTCACCATAATGCATGAATACATTTTAATTGAACCCCAAGACCCTACTAGACTATCACTTAGCCAGTCCCCTAACACACAAATCAGTCAGGAATAATAGAAGCAAGCAGTTAAATCTCTGTGGCTTCAGTGCCCTTTTCTGTGGCTTTCCAAGGCCATGTTGCTTACTCCATGTCAGTGAGTATTATTCCCATGAAATACAACTGCGCACTATGACATTTGTAAAGAGCTTAGCACAATGCCCAGGACATAGTCGGTGCTAGATATTATTGGTGCTGTTATTATTATTACCCCTTACAGATTCCCCCACTCGGTTGGCTTTTTTTTTTTTGGGAGAAGCAATTGATGCTGTTAGTTGGGAACACGAGAAAGATCTCAACTGTTTGGAACCCCTTGGGAAGGAGGCGTTCTAGGCAGGAGTTTTCTAAATAATTGAACGTTTATTCCCTCTAATTACCAGTAATAAGTAAAATTTAAAAAAAAATTCTTTAACGGCCCTGGAGTCAAGAGGACCTGAGTTCAAATCCAGTCTCAGACATTTAACACATACTAGCTGTGTGACCTTGGGCAAGTCACTTAACTCCAATTGTCCTCCCCTCTCCCCTCCAAAAAGCAAAAAAAATTTTTTTTAAAGATGAAAATCTTAAATGCCTTCTAAAAGGTGTTTTGTACTTCCCTGTCTTCTTCATCATAGTCTTAGGAATGTCGTTTAACCCTTTCTAGGTATGCCTGGGGTTCCTTGGCACCAGTACACTGCTATGGTAGGGAGGGCCACTAGGATGAATATCAGTCATTATGTTTACCTGTAATACTGTGATGCTCTAAGGCACTATGAAGATGTTCATGATGTTTTGGCTTTTCTCCGAATAGTCCCAGAGTTCGGCCACAGGGGGAAGAAGCTGATGGCTCAGTGGATAGAGCACTGGGCGTGCAGTCAGGAAGACCTGAGTTCAAATCCAATCTCAGACACTTTCCACCTGTGTAAATGATCCTGGGCAAATCACTTCATTCCTGATTTGCCTGACAAAATGGATCCGCTGGAGAAGGAAATGGCAAATCACTCCAGCGTCTTTGGCAAGAAAACCCCACATGGAGTCATGGCATGACTAAATGGGTCGGACATGACTAAAAAGGACTTAACTGTAACAGGGCCATAAGGGAAGTCGGGTAGGACAAATGGACCGAGGGGGGCTAAGCAGGATCCATGAACCTGGGGAAATGGCCCCACCTTTTACCACATCAATTTTCTAATAAAAAAAGGAAACAAGAACCAAAAACCTCAATAAGTCCGTTTTGCCTAGAGGGCAAAAGTCAGCTTCTCAGTCTAATGTTCACAGTCATCATATAATTCAGTCTCCCTTTGCCGACATCTTCCACAGCTCCTTTGTGGGGATCCTCTTCTTTAATCTGACTCTTCCTTCCTGTCTTCTCAATATACTTCTGATATGTTTAGACTTGTTTATGAACTTCCTCTTATATGCCTATAATATCTTTCTACCTTCAAATCACCTACTCAAGTACTCCTCATCCTTCAAGATCCTATCAAGGACAATTAAGGAACAAAGGATGTCTAGGAAGAGACCACAGGTAGGCAGACATCCAAGCACCAAAGTCTAGATTCTATTTGCAGTTCGGGGACAGATTAATTCTGTAAAGGGACTTATTTTCTATTTGTATCCTTGGCAATTAACACTATACTTTGTTTATAGTAAGCACTTAATGTATGTTTTTTCATTGACTGAAAGATCATGACACAGCAATCTGTTGGTTCATCGGGTCTCACCCTTTTAAATGCAAATGGAAAACTGATGCTACTTTCCTCTGAACCTTCACCCCTATTATAGTCAGCCCAGTTTTCCTCCAGTCCCACCACACCCTGGTTCATCTATCACCTAAACCAGTCTACTTTGGAATCATCATTCTGTTTTCAACAATTTTCCTCTAGATTCTTGAACTTTTCAAACCAATTTCCATCTACTTCCTTGCTTTAATGGAATTTCCTCTTAGGGAAATTCCACCACATCCCTTGTACCCTTCTCCTGTTAATAATGCTCCTTTCAGATTGAGACCCCCTCAGTAGGAGAACAGAGTAGACTCCTTCTGCCTCAGACCATTCTTCCTTCAAGGTCAATGAAATCTGCTTGTTCTTTCCCATCCTCAAGGTCGTCATCTCCTGACCTGTTCGGAGGTCATTCTCCCAACCTTTTCATTGAAGTTAATGCTTGGATCACAATCCTTTTCTTTGCCATTGTCTGCTGTCAGTATTCATGTTTGATAGTCCTCTCATAACTTGACCACACAGTTTCTCAAGCTGGATTCTAATGGTTTCTACACCGCTGTAGCCATACCCGGACATGCTCCTTAGACTTTGCCATCTCTTAGACTGGTACATGCATGGAACTAGAAAATCTCAGAGCTGGGAAGGGCCTCAGAAGTTATCTTGTCTAACCCATATGTGAACAAAAATCCTTTCAGTATAATCCCTAAGAAATCTCTTGGTCCACCCCCCTCCCCATCCTGCTGGCTTTATTTCTGTACCTATTCATTCCCTTTTTTATTCATTAGCTCCAGCCCTAGAATTTCTTGGCCCCTGATTTGCTATTCATAACTTATGAATCCTCTTTCCTAAGTATGAAAATCTAAAATACCCTGAAGGGTTTGGGGGCCTCTGGCCTCTTACTGTAGATTTCTCAGACATACCCCATATTCCTGTCTTTTGCTGGAATCTTCCATGTCTAGTTTCCAGGGTTCATGCTTAGATTTCGGTGGTTTCCCCACGGCTAATGTCTGATTTCCCTTCTGGTGACATAATAGCAGGAAACAAATCAGACCCACAAAAACAAGATCCTGCCCCCCTCCCCCAACAAACCCATGACCATCTCTTGCATCATTGAGAGCTTCAGTTTTGTCCCTTCCCTGGTCCTGATGGGGAAGTATCAGTGGCTGGCCCCTGGTCATACCTTTCCCCTCCTTTTTGTTTCTATTTCAGTCTCTATCCCCTCCTTCTTCCCTTGAACTTTCCCTGGTAGAAGTTAAAACACGGTGCAATCAAAGACCTGTTGCCTTAAGCATTTATTGGCTGGTTTTCAATTCTTCTCTGAAGCCTCCCTCAAGTCACCAAACTACTGTGATGGGCTAAGAAGCCCCTGCTGTTTGATGCACTCCACTCCTACTCAAGGGCTGCTGAGTGTCCCTGGAGAAGGTCAAGAAATTGAGCTGATTTCACCCACTACAAATTCATCCTCCTTCACTTCAGCTGGGCCCTGGTTGGTGCATGAAACACTCTCCCTGCTCTACTCCATTTTTCATTCCCCACAATGGTTATTGCAAACTTTTCCTTTTGTGCTTCAGCCACCAGTCATATCCCACCCAACCCCTCAACTCCCTACACTTACAACAATCACCTTGCTTCCTATGTTACTTTGAAGGCTGAGATCATGAGGTTACTGATTTAGAGCTGGAAGTTTCCTTAATCTAGCGGTTCTCAACTTGTGGGTTATGTTCAATTTAAATACATCCTGCATATCAGATATTTACATTAGGATTCATAAGAGTAGCAAAATTGTGGTTATGAAGTAGCAATAATAATTTTATGGTTGGGGGTCACTACAATGTGAGGAACTGTATTAAAGGGTCGCAGCATTAGGAAGGTTGAGAACCACTAGATTCTAGTCTAATCCTGCCATTTAACACATGGAGAAACTGAAGCTCAGAGATGATGATGATTTGCCCAGGGTCATGCCTGAATAAGGGTTTGAATTTAGGTCTTCCTGGATCCATATCCACATCTTGTCTGCTGATGCTGTTTTTACCTGTCTTCTGGTCAGAAGAAGAGAGAGTCCAGCTATTCACTAAAAACAATCCTTTCCCCCATGTCTTTAATATATGTTTACTCCAGATTTCACCTCCTCCAGGACCTTGTTCCAAGCCGGCTCTTTTTTTTCTTCATATCCCATTTTTTGGGTACTTCTCTAATTATCATTCAATATGTATGTATAATAGCAATTGCAATTATCCCCTACTTAGACTGTAAACTCCTTGAGGGCAGGTTCTCATCTTGTTTAATTTTTAATTTCCTCCCCCCCCCAAGTTAGCACAGTGTTATGCACACACTAGGTGTTTAGTCAGTGATTATTGTAATGTTTGTAAGTTCTGAGTCCTTCAAGAGACCTTGACTGATGAACCCATCCTAGACAGTAGACCTCTCTTCTGAAATACCATAGTATACTTGTTATCAGGAATATTCCCTGAACCTTTCACCCACCCAAGGGTGCCATTTTTTTTGTCTCATCTGAGAGGCATCAGTTTGTAGCAGTCCAAGTCTTGCCTCTGATATATTATCTCAGAGAAATCACCTAGCCTCTCAGGGTCCCAGGTAGCTCTTGGAGCTTATAGGTGACAAAGCTGTTAACCATGTGCATTAATAAAGGTCCAGATAAGGCTTTCTTCCCTCCTCCTCCTCTCCCCTTTCCTCCCATCTATATTTCCATCATCCTTCCAATTTTAAGCAGCAGAAAGGCATGTAACAGTGCAAAGAACATGGATTTAGAGTCAGAAGGGGCTGACATCTTACTCAATTTTACATATGTCAGACTAGTAGAATGCTAGATGCATGGTGGGTCCTCAATGAATGAGCTGATTTCTACTTTCTGGGCAGAGTCTCAGGTGATTCCCCAACCTGTGGCTCTTCTTCTTGACTAGTCTGGGCTTGGTCCCCCTCCTTGTGACATCACCCAAATCCCTGATGTCTCTTGTCTTACATGTCTCAAGGCTTAATGGATTGAATTGGGATGAAATTAGAATCCTGACCGAGCTTTCTGGGAGCCCTCTCCTATCACGTTAATTCTTTCTCCATTCCCTCTGGACCACTTTCGGTGCCAGGTCATGGACTATGGAGTCTGGGTGCTCTGAGCTGAAGAAAGTTTGTAATTGAACATGAAGAGTGAATGGGGTAAAATTAATTGACTTTATTTCATTCTTTTTACTCTTCCACCTACCTAAAAAGAAATTCTGCTGACCCAGGGGAAAAACAAATCTTGCTTCCCTTTACAGTGACAGAAATTAGCAGGGTTGATTAAACTTTTGACTTCCACCTCCTAAAGACCTTCCACTCCTGCCCTTCCCAATTTTGAGATACTACTTGACACTTGTACATTTCTGTGGCACAACAGTCTGGGGCCTGTCACAATCCTGCTGAGAATTGGCCCAAGGGGCCCTCACTGAAGGTCATCTTTGACTATGATCACAGTTTTAGAACTCAGGAAAAGCTTCACAAAATGTGCTCAGGGAACAAGTTTAGAAGAAATTAAGTCAAAAACATTTTAAGTGAGTTGGAAACCTGGAGGCATGAGGCCTTATGGGGAGAGAGCTCTCCTAGAACACAATGAAGCTAATGATGGGGCAGACACATTGCCTGGGAGGAGAGGGTTGAGCATGTGGTGCCTGGATTGGGGAGGGAGTTTCTTTACATGGGTGTTTTCTATACCAGTGAAATCACAGACCTAGTCCCTATCCCTTAAAAGTCACAAAAATATTCCAAGGAAAAATACACGAGGACATCCTAACTGTTCGGGAATTGAGAAGGAGGTAAGTCTTATCTCAAAGTGATTGTGCCCTGCGGTCAGCTAGCAGACTATTACTGTCTCTTGGTTAGCCTGGTGATCCTTGTTATAGGGAGTCCCGGGGAAGATCAGCAGATTCCCGATCGGGAAAGGAAGGAGGGAGTTAGGTTCTGAGGATAGAGAGGTGAGTGAATGTGTGTGCGTGTGTGTGTGTGCGCGCTGTGGTGCGCACGGGCACACAATTGCTTGAAGACTATGGTTAATCCTTCACTCACCTCCATTCTGAGAGGACTTCAGCTGTCCTTGGAAAACTAGGCAATAAAATCATGTTGCTCAGATAAGTGAATGGAGTTATGGGAATTGGAACTGGAAAGGGCCCAGTCTTAATCCTTTCCTTTTACACAGGGAGAAACTAAGGTCTGCAGAAATTAAGTAATTTCATATCATGTCATACCTGATAGCAAACTCAAGCTGGTTTTGTTTGAAGGTCTCTGGAGAAGAGGATACATATGACCTCCTGAAGGATCCTCATCCCACTTTGGGACAGTTCTAACTTTCTGTCCAGGGTCCTGTGATTTGTAAATTGCTAAGGCTGACATTTGAACCTAGTTCCTCTGAACCTAAATCTAGCCCTTTTTGGGGTTTTGCAAATAAGCAGGAGTGGGGTTTAGAGAGAAAGAAAAGCGAAGAACTAGGACCCAAAGAACAGGTGCCCATCAGTTGGGCAATGGCTAAATAAATAATGCTAAATTGATATAATGGAATTTTTTTTTTTGCCTTTTTTTTTGGAGGGGTAAAGGCAGGGCAATTGGGGTTAAGTGACTTGCCCAAGGTCACACAGCTAGCATGTGTTAAATGTCTGAGGCTGAATTTGAACTCAGGTCCTCTTGACTCCAGGGTTGGTGCTCTATGCACTGTGCCACTAAGCCGCCCCAAAATGGAATATTTTTGCACATAAGAAATGGCAAAAGAGATATTTTAGAGAATCTGAGTAGTATGAATGGATGCAAAGTAAAATGAGCAGAATCAAGAGAGCCATGTATACAAAGACAACAACTTGGGAAGGAAAACAGCTTTGAAAGACTTTAGAACTGATCAACGTCAAGAATAACCACAAAGCTGGAGAACCTATGATGAAGCATCTTACCCGTCCCCTAACAGAGAGGCGATGAGCCCAGCACGCAGAGACAGACCTTGCTGGACATGGCCACTGTGTGGACTCATTTTGCTCAACTCTGCACATTCGTTGCATTTTTTTTCTTTTAGTTTTTAATTGGTGGAGAGTTTGGGAAGGGAAAGAAATAGCAATAATGATGCCAGAAAAAGGGGCCCCATTGAATATTTTTTAAAAAAATCACAGAAGGGAACAGAAGAGAGTTTAGAAGGATGTACAAACAGGGTAGTTTTGAAAATAATGAGTGGAGTGTAGAATATACTTAAAAAACTCTTATTGAATTTTTTTATGTTGCTAATTTTCTCCATATCTATTCCCTTCTTCCCTCCCATATTATATACTTTGCTATTGCTGCTGCTGCTACTACTACTACCACTACTAATACTACCACTACCTCCACCACAACCACCACCACCACCACTACTACTACTACTACTACTACTACTACTACTACTACTACTACTACTACCACCACGACTACTACTACTACTGCTGCTGCTGTTGCTGCTACTACTACTTTACTATTACTGCTGCTACTTTTACTACTACTTCTTCTGTCACTATTACCACCTTACTACTATTGCTGTTACTGTTGTACCCAAACCCAAATCCCAGGTTACTACACGCCACCCAACTTGTGGCCCACCATTAAGCCCTTTTTGTATTTCTGTCTTTGTCCCTGTTTTAGTTTTTAGTTTTTAATTTGAAACTGCTTAAGGCATGTCTGGGCATATTACTCAAGGCTTTCTCTGTGTATTTATTTCATATTTTCCCCCTGAATCATTATAGTGTGCCAGGCTCATAACGGTACAAGGATCTTATCTAAGTACCATCTATCCTGCCCCACTGACCAAGCAGGGCCCTCACCTCCTTTGCCCAGAACATGACCCCGACCTGTCCTGGGGGAATTCCAGCCCCCTCTGACTACAACTTGGTGAATTCTAGCTCCCCTCATCCCATGCTGTAACATCATGCACAAGCAGATTCCCAGAAGAATGGTATTGTAAACAGCTTTTAAGATTCGGATTACACAGCAATAGCAAATACTCTGTTTATTCCGTTACAAATCAATGCAAACATTCAATCAATTCACAATGCAATAATCAGTGTTCCACTCATGGGGCAAATTAATACTTAATTATTCAATCAATTCACAATACAATAATCAATCTTCCACTCATGGGGCATTCATACATCAACTCAATCAATTCACTAAATACAATCATTAGAAAAACCACACAAATCCTCCACCCCTTAGTGTTTAGCAATCCTCCACCCCTTAGTGTTTAGCAATCCTCAGTTTCATCCAAGGGGAGGCCTTTTCTTCATCTTGACTCTGGGTGGTCTCTCTGATTTTCTAGATCCTCTTCCATAGTCCCAGCTCCCTCTTGAATCCACCTAACAGTCACCTGGATTCAGAAGTGGACAGCTGCCAGGTTCTCATCTAGTCCTCAGAGGCAGACAGCTCCCAGGTCCTTGTCCAGTCCTCAGGGCAGTCCTTGGCACACACTGAAGTTCACAGGGTCCAACACATCTCAAACCCTTCACCACTTCTCTTGCCTAGAACTCAAGGATGAGCCAGGCCATGAACAAACAAAGTCTTATCCTGGTCATGCTTCTTCAATCTTCCAGCAG
>CM053598.1:46169482-46178301 GCA_028646575.1 Pseudocheirus occidentalis | reverse complement strand
TCTCTCTCTCTCTCTCTCCCTCTCTTTCTCTCTCTCTCCCCCCCTCTGTCTCTCTGTCTCTCTCTGTCTCTGTCTCTCTGTCTCTCTCTCTGTCTCTCTGTCTCTGTCTCTCTGTCTCTCTCTCTGTCTGTCTCTGTCTCTGTCTCTGTCTCTCTCTGTCTCTGTCTCTCTCTGTCTCTCTGTCTCTCTCTCTCTCTCTCTCTCTCTCTGTCTCTCTCTCTCTCTCTCTCTCAGCTGGCTTCAGTCTCCATGAATCTTCCTTCAGGAAGAACAATTCCAATTCTGTCTCTGTCTCTAGAATTCTTCTTTATATACAGCATTGGCCTCCTGTCTCAGCCAATAGCCTTCTTCCACATCAACTGGGGAGTTCACACCTTCCAGACAGGGCTCACACCTTCCATACTTAGCCCTAAGTCTGCTAAACTGATCGCTGTTACACATGCCCTTCCACCCAGTTAATGGTTGCACCCCTTGTACTATACTCCCCCGAGTCATATAGATTTAACCAATGGCTGTCCTTTGCTTCTGTATGTCATAGCTTCTGCTAGCTCCCCTCCCTATTATAATTTTGTGGTTTTTAGCCTATATAAGCCAAGATCTGATTTTCCAAAAATTACTATTCATTTGAGTACTGATCACTCGGGTAGTTGCATGCTTAATAAATCCACATCTAAATTTATCATGAACCCAGGCCTTGGCTTACTCTTATTTCTCTGCACAACACTACTACTACTGATTAGTACTACTTCTACTACTACTTCTTCTGCTACCACTGCTTCCACCACCACCAGTTTATGTGGCATCTACTATGTGCCAGACATTGTGCTAAGCACTTTACAAATATCTCACTTGCTCCTTACAAGAACTCTGGGAGGTAGGTGTTATTATTATCCCCATTCTACAGTTAAGAAAATTGAAGCAAATAGAGGTCAAGTGACTTGTCCAAGGTCACACAGCTAGTCGGTGTATGAAACAAGATTTGAACTTGGGCTTTAGGCCCAGCATTCTATCTGTTGCCCTGTCTAGCTACAAATAGTAAGGAATGGAAGGTCATGGTTTCCTCTTTTTGTGTTCTGCTATATGCAGAAATGCTTTTTTTAATGTTGAAGTTCAGAATAAGATTTTTTTTAAATAAAAAAAAGAAATAGTAGGCAGGAATCCTGGAGGAGTTATCATTTTTAAAATTTCCTTTTTCCATGAAGTTCTATTCTGGTGTTACATCATAGTGCAGAGGTGACCCTTGGTTCTCAAAGGTGATGCTGACAGAGATCAAGCTCTGGTAGGTCTAACCAAGCTAGAAAGGTTTTGAATATGACTGTCATGAGAGACTGAGCCTGCTTACTGAGGGCCAGCCCAACTTTGTCTTGAGAGGTTCATTATCAGTTGATGGTTATTTGGTGATGATGATGATGTTTTGTTTTTTTTTTTTGCTATGGTGATCTATGAAATGAGGAAACAGACAAAATGGCACTTGCTGCTATAGTGGCCCCTCCCCCTCCTCACTCCCCACTGAAACATGGCACTTAAACATGGGATGCAACAGTCTCCAAAGAATTCAAAATGAATATCACACCTAAGATTATTTCAGAGAATATCTGGTCATCACATATTACATTACTGATAAATATATGCAAAAGACCATCATGAAAATAATTTTGTCTTATGTACCATCATCAGTTGGTGAGGATGAAGAGTAGAGAAATACTCTGAAAAGCTTAATAAGATGAGTAAAATAAATGTAAATCTACTTACTCAATGATTTCAACACATAAATGGGGAGAAGTTGAGGATGGAGAGAAATGTATGGGAAAATGGTTCAGGACAAAGGAATGAGAAAAGCGAAGGACTTATAGACACTGAAGGACACTTATAGCAGAGCCAATAGTTAAAAAAAAACATTCATTAAGTCTCTCCTACGTGCCAGGTAGTTGGGGGTACCAGGTTGGGGGTACAAATAAGAAAGAGAAAGGGAGCTACTGCCTTCAGGGAGCTTGCAATCTAATAGGAGATGACAATAGAAAAAAAAAGGAAGCTGCAAAGGGAAGGAGGTGCCAGAGGGTCCACTCAGCTTAGGTGCATGATGTTCAAGCAGAGCAGCTGATGGGAAATGGAGGGGTAGCTGGCAAATTCTGAGCCTTCTATGAAGGGAGGCTTTGGGAGGCGTTTATTACTCAGCCTTCGACCCCAAGTTACAGCGAGAAAGGAACTGAGGGTGCTGAGGAGGTTTTGAAAATGAAAACTGAGTCAGTCTCCATGATAATGAGGTTTCAAGTGATAAGCTTATCCTGGAGGAGTCATGATAAGAAACCAAGCAGAGAAGCCGATGGGAAATGGCACTTTGAGAAAAAGATTGATAGATATTAGCTATAGGAACTAGTTGACAAGCATTTATTAAGTGCCTACTGTCTACCAGCTTAGTGCTGGGGATACAAAGAAAGGTCAAAACAGCATTTGCTCTAAAGGAGCTCACAGTCTACACAGGAAGACAACGTGCAAATACCTGTGTGTAAGCGTTGTACAGGGTAAACTGGAGTTAATCTATATAAATCTGGAGTTAAGAAGGATGGGTAAAATATTCTTGTGGGAGGCAGGACTTTAGCTGCGATTGGAAGGAAGCCAAGGAAGCAGGGAAGACAGAAAATGGAGATGAGGAAAGACAGAATTCTGTGCATAGAGGATAGCCAATGAAAATGTATAGAGTTGAAACATGGAGTATATTGTGGGAGGAATAGGAAGGAACCAATGTCTAGAACACAGAGTCCCTGGAGGGGATGGCACTATGCTGGTTGTATCAAGCCCTCAGAACCTGAGAGGACTTCCTGAAAAAGATCTCTAACCATTTGATAGCAGTTTAGCCTGACCATCCACACAAGAAGGGTCAAGTAGATAAGAATATTTGTGACTATGATTATGGCATGGATTTGGAACTATAGAACTTGTCAATTACTGTGTCTATCATCCATCCATCCATCCATTCATCCATCTATGTATCTGATATATAACATAATTTTGCAAAACATTGGACTTGAAGCTGCCCCAGAGGCAGCTGGATTACCTTTTGGAAACTACAAAGCTCCTGCAATGGTGCTATGCTTCCCTTGAAAACAAAAGTCCATTTTTTAAAAACTAGAATTCTGCTGGTATTATTTTATGGCACTGCAACATGGAATACCACAGTCTCCTAAGAATTAAAAATGAATGTCACATCAAAAGCAGTAGAAAGGTCTATGGTAGGAACCAATGAGGAACTATATGAATGGACAAGAGTAAAAGTCATTCAGGCAATGTGTCTTCAGAAGAGAGAATGGACTGGTTATATCATGAGGGAAAGGGATAACAGTGTGGTAGCCAGAGGGCTCTGCTTGTGCCCTGGCAACATCAGAAGAAGGCAAGGTGGGCAGGCAGGTAGTTTTCTTGTATTTTGGGTCCACCTCTTGTCTGCTTAACGTATAGAACTTAGAGATGGACATGAACAAGGGTCATATGGGCTTGGGGGGCAGGGTAGAATAGCAAACTTTATCATTGGAGGGAACTCCCAAAACAATGAAGTCAGAACTCCATTTCAGTATCTGAGTATCTCTCCTTTAAGGTTAAAAACCCATCAACTAGATTGGTTAATCAGGAGTATTTCCTCTTACTACAACTGGCTTCCTGGTGACAGAATCACTTTAGTGCTAGTGGCTATCTGGGATTCACCTACCTGTAAATGAGTTCCTTGAGGCCCCTTAGCATTCAGAGTTTAAAAACAACAGCTTTTCATCATAGTTCCCCACTATTCTGGTTGCCAAGACAACCCTGAAATATGTTCCCTTTAGCCTTACTCATTACAGGCACAAAAGCTTCCCCAGATGTATTCTTAAATTGTATCAATTACAGAATGAAAGATGGAACACATTCCCCAGAAGTTTTTCATACATGAGAATTCTGTGGGATTGATAAGGAAGATGTGTTCTTCCCTGCCCCTCCCCTTTTTTATTGTTCTGTCCTCATCTCCTACCTTGTTTGGAGATTACCAGCCCACATCAATCCAACAAGTATTTGTTAAGCCCCTATTATATACAAGGTAAGAAATAATCTTGGAGTAGGTGGATAGAGGAGCCATCTGTCACACATACTAGCTGGATGACCTTGGGTAGGTCACAACCTCTCATTACCCAAACAATTAAGATTATAAATAGCAGAATGGTTGCCTGCCTGCACTGGTGCAGGAGATTTCTTCACAGGGCACTCCACAGTGATGAAATTGAAAGTTTAGAACAATGACAACAACAGAATATATGACATTATGCTAAGCACTGGGGGTACAAAGTTAAAAGAAAAAAAAAACAATCCTTGACCCAAAGGAAAGGCTGGATTTAGGGGAGGCTATTACAGAATCAAAGAGACAGTGGCAAGTCAACAAATATTACCCAATAAATTATCACATGCCAGGCACAATGTGAAGTCTTGGAGATACAAACACAAATGAGAAGAGTGACAACACCTCTCCAAACACATAAGAGAGAGATGCAAGGTCTGGGTTCAAATTCTACCTCTGACAATGACCAGTTGGGTGAACTTGGATGAGTGACAACCTCTCTGTGCATTAGGAAACTCCTTAGGATTTACCTCCTACCTGAATGGTAATCCATAGAGATCCCCATAAGGAGTTCTGTAAGTGAAGAAATCATTGATCTTCCATAGAATTACAGAACGGGAGAAGTGAAAGGCATTTTAGAGTTGTCTAGTCCCGACCTGCTCTTTTCATAGGTGAAAAAAACTGAGGTCTCAGATCTCAGAAGTAAATGGCAGAGCTGGATGGAGATGTCGTCGGTTCCCAGGCTTTTTGAGTGTAAAGACCTCCTTTTAAAATCAAAATATGTCTTGGATTTTCTACAGCAGGAGTAATTGTCCTTAAACCATTGATTGAGAAAAGATGTTAAGTTCCTATGAATTTACTTGTATTGGCAGCCAGGTAGTGTAGTGCATAGACCACCGGATTTGGACTCAGGATTTTGTCTCAGACGAGTCCCGGGCAAATCATCTACTTCTCTGTGCCTCGGTTTCCCCATTTGTAAAATAGCACCTACCTCCCAAGGCAGTTGTGAAGGTCAAGCAAGATAAGCTATATAAAAAGCTCAGCAAACCTTAAAGCACCATATAAACTCCTAACTATTGTCATCTTGTCCATCACGATAGCATCCACGTAAATTTGAAAAACAGCAAAGCACATACCACGAGACACGTTGTTTATTCTGTCTACAGAAGGCATGTTTGCTTATTTGCTATACTGAGTCATGCTGCATATTTTGTTGGAACTAAATAAAGATAAAAATAACCAATCTTGGCAGTGACCATATGGGCTCCCAGATGCCTTGCAGTCACTCCCCTCATGGCTTTATGTCGAGTACCACTGCTCTAAGCAGGCTGCCACAATAGAAAGCACGGGTCTATGCTTTGCTTGAGAGAGGGGCCAGGGCCTGTCTGCTTAGCTGCTTGTCGTGTGCCTGTTCCCTGATCTCCAGTCCTAACTTTGGTTGAGGTAGACATTGTCAGGGGTCGTTTGGGAGTATGGATCCCAGGAAGATGCTTGCCTGGCCTTTCCCTTTTCAATTTCCTTTCATTTGTCATCTTCTTCCATTAGAATGTAAACTCCTTGAGGGCAGAAACTGTCTTTATTTTTACTAATTTTTTTTAAAAATCAATTTTATTTTCAAATTCAGTATTTTTCACATATATGTATATATTTTAAATTCAGTTTTATTTTATTTTCAATTCTAAATTCTCTTCCTCTCCTCTTCCCCATACACTGAGAAGGCAAGAAAAATAGACCCCATTACAAATATGTACGTTTATTTTTCATGTAGTTATAATCCCAGAGTTTAATAAATGCTTGTTGGCTTAAAAATAGCTTTCATTTATGCTACAGCGTGGCTTTATATACATAGTCTCATTTGACCTTCATGATAATTCTTTGAGGTTGATCTTTGATGTAATATTTTCTTCAAAGATGAGCAAACTGCCACTCAGAGATTAAGGGACTTACCTAAGGTCACACAGTCAGCGAATGGGACTGATCATGAAATCATAAATTTAGAACTGGAATAAATCATCAAGGCCAACTCACTCATTTTATGGATAAGAATTAGACTTAGATAGCTACTAAGTGTTTGAAGTAGGATTTGAACTCAGTTCTTCCTGACTCAAAGTCCATGGTCCTATCCTCTATGCAAGGTTACCTCTCATCAAATACTTACCTTTATGAGTCTGATTTTCAGAAGTTATCTTTACCCAAATAGGATAGAATGGTATAGGACCTATGACTTTAATGGCATGAGAAATTCCCAATAAGGAAACTCAGCATCTTCTTATGGTCTTTGAGAGTTGTCCAGACCACTGAAATTACGTGATTTGTTCAACGTCACAAAGCCAGTATATGTCAGAGGCAAGACTTGAATCTAGGTCGTACTGACATTGAAGCTGGTTCTAGCTACCACATCATATTGTTCCTCTTTTTACCCAAATGATTTAATTCATTTGGGATTCAAGGATAAGAGACCGAATTTACGCTTATGAGGAGTTCACCCATATGTAATCTGAAACGAAGGATATAATGAAGGTGACATCCATGAGTCCCTTTCTCTTGGATTATAGGACTTGTCACTGAACACATAGGGTGGCTTTGGCTAGTGATGGTGGGACTACAGACTGACCATGAATGGCTTTCCTTCTCTGCACATATTCTTTAATAATCAGGAGTAAACAAAGTAAGTAACTACCTTTTCTAAATGCACCAGTTTAGGGTGAGCAAACCCAAGGTGGGTTTGGATATACTGGACAGAAGTAAGCTAGGGATGAAAGCATCCCCAAGTAGATAGGATTTTTGGTGCTTAGTGATGAATTATTCCCTGATTCCTCTGGCCAATTCTGTTCAAACATTATCCTCGCCCTGCCCATTCAGGGAAAGGGAAGCAAACATAATTAAACTGCTTTTCTAAGCCTGGCCATTATCATTGGCTACCTCTCATGCATTGGACGCTCTCTCTCCTTATCTCCTTCCCACCTTCCTTCAAGCCCTAGCCAAAATGGTGCCTTCTATGGGAAGCCTTTCTCAATCTCCCTTAATTTGAGGACTTTCCCTCTCCACTTTGTCCCACGTGTATCTTGTTTATTCATAGCTGTTTGCATGTTGTCGCCTCATTTAGAATGTGAGCCGCTTGAGAGTAGGGCCTGTCACACCTTTCTTTGTTCTCCCAGTGCTTAGCCCACTGCCTGGCACATAATAGGAGTGCTTAAAAAATTATTGACTGACTGAACACTCTACAACATTTAGAAGTTGTAGTTTGGTTTCTTTCTATAATTTACATTTGCACTGTCAATCAATCATTAAACATTTATTAAGCACCAAAATGGGCATCTAGGAAGTGCACTGGGTTTAGAATAAGGAAGACTCACCTTCTTGAGTTCAAATCTGGCCTCAGAAACTTACTAGCTGTGTGACCCTGGGCAAGTCACTTCACCCTGTTTGTCTCAGTTCCTTCATCTGTAAAATGAGTTGGGAGAAGGAAATGGCAAACCACTCCAGTATCTCTGCCGCAAAACCGTCAAATGGGGTCACAAAGAGTTGGATGTAACTGAAACAACTGAATAACAATTATGTGCCAGGCCTTATGGTGAGCACTGGGGACACAAGAAGAGGCAAAAGACAATTCCTACCTTCAATGGGAGAAGCATCAAGCAAACAAATATATTCAAAATAAGTTATATGTAGGATAAATAAGAAATGATTAACAGAGGGGAGACGCTAGAATGAGGAGGGGTTGAAGAAGGCTTTCAGTAAGAAATGAGATTTTTATTGGGACTTAAAGAAAGCTCAGGAGGTCAGTAGTTGAAGTGGAGGAGGGGGAATGTTCCAGGCACAGGGAATAGCCAGAGAGAATTTCAGGAGCCTACCTCCCTGGGTTATCCATTCCATTTTGGGGATGGCTGTTATTAATTGGAGTTTTCTCCTTACGCTTCAGGTCTACAATGGAGCCATAACTGTCTTCATGTGCACAATGTGCTCTTCTCTAAACTCAGCGTCCTACCTCTGGAATATACTGGACTCAGTATTCTAAATTAGTGACCTAGAGTAGCCTGTTTCAGGTGGAATCCAGATCTTTTTGACTCCAAAGCCAGTCTCTTGTCTAGTACCACCTCATGGCTTCCATTCTTCTCTTATTCTCTCCCAAACCTAAGGCCATCCTGCCTCCCCAGAGTAATGACAATTATTGAAATAAGATTATAGACCTATGGATTTAGCACTAGAAGGGGCCATGGAAGTCATCTGGCCTGACATGATCACCCATTTCATTCATCCAAACTGTCCATCCAAAAGGAAAAACAAAGTGGATGAAAATGGCTATTATGCTTATATTTAGTAAAGTTACTTCCCTGACTTCTACTCATTGGTTCTAGTTCTACCTTCTGAGGCTAACCAAACTCACAGAATCTCAGAATTGGAAGGTGCTTCAGAAACCATGTAGTCCGACTTGTTCTTGGCTGAAGAGCCTCTTAATCTGGAATTTAACCCACTTCTTAGTATTATAGGAGAAAAGAAATAGACTGGAAAGGACCTTAGAGGTCTAATCTCTTTATTTTGCAGATGAAAAAATGGGGGCCCAAGTTAAATGACTCACCCAAGGTCATAGAGGTATTTGTCAGAGACTGGATTCAGTCCTGGATCCTTTACCTTGGGATCCAGCATCCTTTCCATTACACCAAATGACTCAAAGACAATGGAGGCTTAGATCTTAATTTGATCTATGCAGTGAGCTCATCCTGAGAGGCAGAATGATAGC
>CM053598.1:46101982-46166982 GCA_028646575.1 Pseudocheirus occidentalis | reverse complement strand
CAATAGAACAGAAAAAGATGATTTTAAAAACATGAAACACAAATCTCTATGATATACAGCCTGCTTTCCTTTTTTTTTGCATGTAATAAATTCAGTATGTAATTGTGAAAGATGTCCTGTTTGTGATTCTTTTTGGTATTCCTTCTACTTTCTTCTGTGCATAAAAAATACTCCAATGACCCTTTTTGCTTCTCTGTCTCTCTGGAAACTCCATTCCTATTCCTCCTCTCCTTCCCCAACTCCTCCTTTCCATCTGGAAAAAAAAAGATAGACAGAATTTTGGTTACAATATACATAGTCAAATAAAACAAATTTGCACGTTGGTTATGCCTGAAAATTATGTCTCAGTCTACAACCTGAGTCCATCATTTCTCTTTCAGGAAAAAGGTATCTTGCTTTATCCCCAGTCTGTTGGAATTGTGGTTGTTCATTTTTTAATCAGAGTTCTTAAGTCTTTTACACTTTTAATTTTTTTTGTCACCGTGTTATTGTTACCATATAAATCATTCTCCTGGTTTTGCTCACTTTACTCTGCATCAGTTCATATAAATCTTCCCAAGTTTCTCTGAACAGGGATGCTGAGATGATCACATGCTTCGTCCATCATATGATGAATTTACTAGAAATCCATTTGACAGAATCTCGGAGTTAGAACGGTCTTTAGAGATCATTTAGTCTGCCTCATACAGGACCAAAAATATGCCTAACAGCATCAACTAATAAATCACTAAGGCTTTATTAAGTGCTTGCTGTGTATCAGACACTGTGGTACATTTTGGGACTATAAAGGCAAAAAGAAACAGTCCCTGCCCTCAAGGAGCTTATATTCTTCTGGGGAAGACTGTGTGTGTGTGTGTTCATATACACACATACATATATATAAATATGTAAAATGGATATAAGGTACATTTTTTGGAAACAGAAGGAGACAGTAGTAGCTAGAGAGGGATCAGCATAGACTGTGGGAAGGGAAAGAAATACAGATACAGAACACAGTCAAAGGAGACAGAAGAGGGGGTAGCGTGTGTAAGGAACTGCCTGGAACATAGTTGGCACTTAATAAACATTTATTAATTGAAAGACTGACCAATGTATGTAACAGTAAGGAGGCCAGTTTGATTGGATCACAGAATGGGAGGAGAAAATTTAAGGAGAAAGAGGCTTAAAGTGAAAACTTTAATGCAAAGGTGAAATAGTTGAATACAAGTTGATTTCCAGAGGCTCATTTAGCAGGTGGAATAACACTGAGACACTGAACACCACCCCTGAGCCCTGCTACAATTCAAAGGGTATTTTTCAAGTGTCATTTAAGTGATACCAGTGTTCATTCACCTAATATATAAACACTTGGCCAAGTGAACACCGTGTTTTTGATTTTGAGAAGGGATAAAAGTTCTCCAAAGCACTGCAGACTTGTTCAGATGTTGGTGATGTGCCAAGCCATGTTAATTGGCAGTCATCATGGGCTGTGTCTCCTTCACTACCTTTTATCTCATGGAACAGTTAGGGGAAGTCAAATATCTGTTCCTTTGCAACCTCTCTCTTGTACTTCACAAGTGATCATCTAACTCACAGCTCATAGACTTCAAGTCAGGAAATCACACTACCTCCTAAGGCAGTCCATTACACTCTGTTGGAACTCCAGTCCTTAGAATTTCCCCTCTTATATCAAGTCTAAATATGACTTTCTGTAATTCACACCTATTTCATCCTATGGACTCCAGAGCCTTGCCATCTGTCCTTTGGCTGTGCGCTTGAAGAGCTCTGGATCTTTCCAGCAGCCCTGAGATGGATCCCCCTACATATATTGTCTTTCCTATTTAAAGTGTCAACTCCCCCAGTATTTTCTTTTTCTTTTGTATCCCTAGTTCTTAGCACAGTGCTTGCCACATAGTAAGCCCTTGATGATTTTTGCTTCATTGCTTCCAGTTCTTCCCTTTGGAGTCAATCTTATGAGACTAATCCTTTCACATGACTATGCTTTAAATACACGAAAAGAATCATTCTTCTCTTCTATATTTGGCTAAATATTTCTAGTTCCTTCAACTGATCTTCATATGGAAAGCTATCAATGCCCTTGACCAGTCTGGTCATTGTCCTCAAGATATTCTCTAACTTGTTAAAATGATTTCTAAAATAGGGTGACCAGGACTAACACACTACTCTGATGTATTCTGACAAGGACAGATAATAGGAAGGCTCTCCTCTCTCATGTTCTGGACACTACATCTCAGGGGTTTTTTTTTGCCATGTTTAATTCATAAATTTAACTCACCAACCTCCCATTTCAAATAATTTTTTTTTTGCTTTTTTGGAGGGCAATTGGGGTTAAGTGACTTGCCCAAGGTCATATGGCTAGGTTTTGTGTTAAGTGTCTGAGGCTGGATTTGAACTCAGTTCCTCCTGACTCCAGGGCCAGTACTCTCTTCACTGCACCACCTAGCCACCCCAACCAACCTCCCATTTCACTGAAATACTCAATTCTTTTTCATATGAATTGTTTTAACCTTTGTCTTCCCCATCATGCTGGGCCTGTTATTGTGGAAATTTTCCTACTCTGCCTCTAACTAGATGAACTAAACCTCACCAGTATCATGGAAAACTTTCAGGGGAACAGCACAGCCCAAATGGGCAGAACAAGGCCCTTTTTGGGAACCAAGTCCAGAGAGTAGCGTGGGGTTCATCTTTTATCTGGAAACAAGGTGGTGAAATAGCTCTGAAATTGAAGTCAAGAATGCCTGAGTGAGTTTGAATCCAGTCTCAGACACCGGCTGTGCAGGCCAACTCATTTAACTCCTGCCTGCCTCGGTTTCCTCATCAGTTAAACAGGGATAATACCAGCACTTACCTCCCAGTGTTATTATGAGAATTAAAAGAGATAATACATGGGAAACTCTTTGCAAACCTTAAAGCACTAGACAAATGGGCATTATTATTATTATTAATATCTTTTACTTACAAAATTGAGGTTTAGAGCCCAGGGGGGAAACTTTCTATTTATCTCACCCACGGGAGGCAGTGACTGCCTTTGGTTGATACAGTGGAAAGAATACCAGATTTGGAGATAGAAGACCCGAGTTGGAATCTTGACTTGATCACATGCTACTTATGTGACCTCAGTGAGCAGCTTAATCTTTGTGGGGGTCAGTTTCTTCACCGTAAAATGGAAGAATCGGACTAGGCTCTCATTTGCCTCTGGTATAATTCAGCCCACTGATCTAGGCAATTGAGATCTTTTTGGATCCACACCATAATCTTGTAGATTGATTAGAGTTAATGAATGAATGAAAAAACATTTGTTAAGCGCTTACTATATGTCAAGCGTTGTGCTAAGTGTTGGGGACACAAATTGGAAAAAATTAGACTAGATGGTCCAATATTTCAAAAAGTTCATGCTTGATTTGGGAAAGAAAGTGAAACAACACTTATTAAGTGCCTGACGTGTGCCCAGATATGCTAAGTGCTTTATAATGATCTCATTTGACCTTCACAGTGACTCTAGGAGATAGGTGCTATTATTATCTTCATTTTACATTTGAGGAAACCGAGGCAGACGATGGTTAAATGACTTTCCTAGAGGCACACAGCTAATAAGTGAATAAGGCTAGATTTGAACTCAGTTCTTCTTGACTCCAAGCTTGGTGATTTATCCACTTCCCCATTGAACTGCTTAGCTGCATATAAAAAGAGAGTTCAACTACAAGGCAGATGGAAAGACCTGGAAATCTTAAGGGTTTAGCAGTGGGGTGGATGGCAAGGCCCAGACATCCTTAGATTACTTCAGTTGTTAAAGTAGCAGTGCCAAGAACCTAAAAGACATGGAAACAAAGAAACAGTAAGGCCCAGAGGATCTTGGGAGGCAGAGGCAGAATAGATGGGAATGCCTGGTGGTCTTCTGTCTCATCAGAAGAAATGGGGTTGTTGAGGACTTTTGAGGTTATCTCCTTATAGAGGGTATGGCTATATTCCTTGCAACTTTCTGGAGTATAGTTTTTACTGGTTAGGTAATCCTAAATGATACATACTGTGAGAAGAACCAACCCTTGGTGCTGGGGATGAATTGGTTTGCCTAGACTTTGTTGAAGGTCCACCTATTGCACTGGCCTGTAAAAGGAGATTTACAGATCTCTGAATTTTCTCTTAATTTGGCCTTTTTTTTTTGATGTGAAACTTTTATCCAGCTTTTACACTCTCCTTTTTTTCTTTATCATCATCAAGAAGCTTCCTAATTTTTCATTACTTTTCTGCTATCAGAGTGGTATTGTCTTCATATCTGAGATTGCTGATATTTCTCCTGGTAAACCTTAATTCTGGCTTTGAATTCATCCAGCCTGGCATTTTGAATGATGTACTCTGTATGTAAGTTAAATAAATGAGGTGACAACACACAGCCTTATTGTATTCCTTTCCCAATCTTTAACCAATCGGTTGTTCTATATTCAGTTCTACCTGTTGCATCTTGACCTAAATAAAAGTTCCTCAGGAGACAGGATAATCTGGTACTCCTTTCTCTTTGAGGATTTGCCACATTTTGCTCTAATCCACACAATTAAAGACTTTAGTGTAGTCAATGAAGCAGAAGTAGATGTTTTTCTGGAACTCTCTTGCTTTCTCCATAATCTGGCAAATGTTGGCAATTTGGTCTCTAGGTCCTCTGCCTCTTCAAGAACTAGCCTGCACTTCTGGTAATTCTCAAATCAGTATTGCTGAAGCCTAGTTTGCACAATCTGAAGCACAAAATTGCTGGTGTGTGAGATGAGCACAACTGTTTGGTAACTTGAACATTGCTTGGCATTGCCCTTCTTCAGGAGGAACGTAAAGTGATTTTTCTCATCTGGTGGCCACTGTTGCTGGCATATTGAGTATAGTACTTTAATAGCATCTGGAGAACAAAGACACAATCTATATTCCAAGATTTCTTGGGGGTAAACTCTGGGGAAGACAGCAATATAAGTGCAGGAGAAAATTATGATTTGGGGGGTGGTCTCCCTCCCTTTCCATGTAAACTCAGAGACTGAGGACTTGGTTCATCACAAGCCTTGTTTTCTGAAGGCTTTAAAATAAAGGGATTAGATTAGATAACTGCTTATATTCTTTTCACTTTTATCTTTCTTTTCTTTTCTTTTCGGAGGGGGGAGGTTAGGGTAATTGGGGTTGTGACTTGCCCAAGGTCACACAGCTAGTAAGTGTGTCAAGTGTCTGAGTCTGGATTTGAACTCAGGTCCTCCTGACTCCAGGTCCAGTGCTCTATTCACTGCACCACCTAGCTGCCCCTTTTTCCACTTTCAAATCTATGATCCTCTTTAAAGCCTTCCCTGGTCACAAAGCCCCTCACTGATCACTCCCTGAGTTGAACTCCTATAGCATAGATAATCTCTTAGCATGGTATGACCACATTTTACATGCTGTCTTGTTTTTTGGTTTAGTCTGCAATTCATTAATCATATACTGTCTGGTTTATCAGTTATGCTTTGTGTCTATCCCTTTGCTACCTAACTACACTGTAAGTTTCTTGTAGAACCTGTGTCCTAGGCATCTCTGACTCACCCCAAATTGCCTGGCATAGTGCTGAGAGCATCAAGGCTTAATGTATACTCATTGGATCATCATAGATTCGGACTGTGTGAAAAGAGGGATTGAAAGAGGCTGGTCAGCATCACCACTATGCAGGGGAGGGCACCAGATGTCAGTCCAGTCCTTTGGTGCCAGTTAAGACCCCACCTATGTTAGCAACTATAGGCTAAGGCAAGGATGCTGGTCCTATAGTGACTCCTCAAACTACTCCCAGACCACTCCCCTGATGGAGCAACTGGTTTTCAGGGCTGTCTTGTTGGTAGAATTGTTTGAGAAGAAAGGACCAGGAGACTTCTGCAGACAGTGGGAGAGGAAATGGTGATTGAGCTGTAGGTATTGCCTCCAGATCTGTGATAAATGTTTATGGAATCTGAGGTCGGGCTTGTCTGCTTTCCTCATCACTGGACATGGCAGGGGAGAGGGTGAAGTTACTGTAGACCTTGTTTGTATTCACTGAGAAGTGATGGCTTAGGTCATAGCTGTTTTTCTGAGTCTGAAATGCTCCTTTAGTCCACAAATAATAATGATAACCAGAGTTTGTACAGCACTTTGCCTGTCGCAAAGAACTTGACAGATAATCTCTTTTTCTCTCTGTGTCTTTCTCTGTCCTTGTGTCTGTCTGTATTCTCCCTTTCTCTGCTTCTTCTCTCTCGTAGATTATTGTTTATTATAAAAGCTTATTTGATACCTTTCATTTTTTATGTCACATCATTTCCAGATGTAATGCCCTGTCTATAGAAAATGGCTATAGATCAGCGGTTCTCCACCTTCCAAATGCCACAACCCTTTAATACTCGTTTGCGGGTGTATCTGCATGTGGGTGGACTTGCCTGGAGACAGATAGAGGAGCTGTGTCTTGGTTCCTAAGACCATTGGAAATATGTGTTTTTCCAATGATCTTAGGTGACCCCTGTGAAAGGGTCATTTGACCCCCAAAGGGGTTGCAACCCACAGGTTGAGAACCACTGCTATAGAATATAACCAGATAAGATCTCTTGATCTTCAAATCAACTTTTAGGGGGTAGCTAGCACAAGTATTACAACCATTTTATGGATGAAGAAGAGGGACAGCATGGGACAGTGGATCAGAAGGCTGACCTTAGAGTCAGAAAATTTGGTTTCATATCCTGCCTTTGGCAGACACTAACTGTATGGGCAAGATACTTAACCACTCAGTGCCTAAGACAATTCTCTAACACTTTGACTTATAGATGAGCCAGTAAGTTGTATCAGGGGAGGTAATTTCTACACTAGGATATTCCTACACTGATGAATTCACTGTTTGAGACCAAAACCCACTCCCAGAAACCAATGGTAGATGAGGAAACCAAAGCTCAGAGAGGTTATGACTTGCCTACCACCATACACCTCACACGTAGAATGTGAAACCAGGTTTTTTGACTCCAGAGTCCACGGAAAGATTTGTCTGCCTCCACTGAGGATGAGCAGTAGAAGCCGAATTGAACTAGATGATTTCTGAGATTCCTTCCAGGTTGAAAACTGTGACCTTCTGATCCTATGACCTTTGGTCTTACACTGAGAAGGATAGAGGATAGACATAACCAAGAATATTCTGACTACATATATCATGAGAGCCTGGAATGGGACCATCACCTGGGGATAAAGGAGCTTCACAGGAAAATCAAATGAACCAATCAATGCTAAAAAGCAACAGGTCTTTGAGTTCTTTAGGAGAAAAGCCCAAAAAGAAGGCCACATTTCTTAACTGGAGATATGCAAGAGTGCAGGAATTATTAGGGCAGTCTGTTGGTCTCATACTGAAACTAAGACTAATACCTCCAAAAAAAGAATGGGAAATGTCTGGAAAAGGATATAACCAGGGTGTTCCCAAGGATCCTTGAACAAGCTAGGTTTCTTCATCATCATCATCCTCATCATCATCCTCATCATCATTGTCAATGTTGTTGTCATCATCATAGCCAGCATTTATATAGTACCATAAGGCTTGTAAGGCACATTATAAATATATCTAATTCTATCCTCCCAACAACCTTGTGATGTAGGTGCTATTATTATCCTCATTTTATAGATGAGGCAACTGAAGCTAGGATCATATAGCTTGCAAGAATTTGCAAGAATTTGAACTTAACTCTTTTTGACTCCTAGCTTCTTGCTATCTTGGCAAGAAGAGGGTGAGTGCCAGTGGTGGTCTTGGAAGGCTGCTTCCAGGACTTTGCCCTTGCTGGGACTCTAGGGTCCTTGCTCCAGATCAGGTTTTAGAGTGAGACCATTGGAAATGTCTCCTTGGGGAGAAGATGGGTCTATTTGAATGAATGAATGGATGGTTGGATTTGCTAATTATGTGCCAGGCATTGTGCTAAGCTCTGGGAATGCAAAGAAGGGAAAACCACTGCCCTGTCCTTGAGGGGCTTACATTTTAATGGGGGAAGACAATATATCTGGGGAGCTAGAGATGAGAAGGTACAAGGCAGCTGAGGAAATGGTTTGGGGCTGATGAGTAAGTGGTATGGTGGGCCTGTTTCTGGGCAAAATGAATCTCACCTATCAGTTCAGGGCCCTAGAGGTACTAAGGGGACCTAAGGAGGTAATCTGCAAGTAGATGGAGCCCATATAGCCACTGGCAATAAGGGAATACTATGATCATGGAGCTATGTTCAGTTATAGTAAAAGGAAATATCCCTGGTATCTAGGAGCTGTGTGAGCATCACTTAATCTAAGGGGACCCAAGTTCCTCATCTGTAAAATGGACGTAATACCTCCAGTACCTTACAGAGCTGGTGTGAAGGTCAAATGAGATGATTTATGTAAAGCAATTTGCAAACCTTAAGGCTGTTGTCCATTGTCTCCATTATTATACAACAGAAAGAGTCAGAGGACCTGGGTTCACATCTCACCTCTGACACTACCTGTATGACCTTAGACAAGTCACTTATCTTCCTGAGGTCTCAGCGTTCACATTTATAACATTAGGGGGTTGGAATAGATGGTTCAGAGGTTCAATATTCTAGCTCAGGATCAATGATCCTTTATCATCATTCAACAGGTTGTTCTTCACATATGGTAGATTATGACTCTCCTTAATATTAATGTTAACCAAATTTGACTTGAATCAGGGACATCCCACCCAATGTATGCTTATCCTTCCCTTACTCCCACCCTTAAACCCGACCCTTAACTCTACAAACAGAAGGCTGCAGCCCACATTCCAGTAGGGTTTAACTTATTTTTAGGGGCGCAGAAACCACAGCTTGGGGGAACTGGAGATGAACCCATTGCGATATATCTATGAATCACTGCAAAATGTCTTTAGAGCAAAGGGATGAAGCCATTCTGTTTTTCTCAAAGTTGGGCTTTGACTTGCCAGGCAGGGCTGGTCATATTTTCCAGGGAGGAATGCCTAGGGTGGAGAGAATTCTCCAGCTTGCTTGCTGAATCCTCCCTAAAGCTCTCTGATTCTTCACCTCAGACACAAACACAGTGTGCAGGGAGGGGCCATCCACAAAGCTATCAGTCCAGTGACAAACAGCCTGGTTCCTGAAGCCCTGAGATTTGTGATTTCCTCAAGCCCACTGGGATGCTGAGGCTTGGGGTCTCTTTCTTCCTGTCACTTTGGTAGAGAGCCTGGCAGTTCATTTCTCAGTGGAGTTGGCAGAGTGGTGAATTACAATAACAGAGATTCTTAATCTTGAGAGTCCAGCCCAGGGAGCTAATCCTCTGAGTGGTTGTGTCCCAGACAAAAGGGAAGGAAGATGGATTATGATCACCTAGTGCTGCTGCAAAGTTGCTGGATTAACTACCTTGAAAATAGGCCAGGAGAATGGAGATCAGGGAAAGAAAAAGAAAGGGAGGAATTAAAAAACAACCAAGAAGCCTGCATTTCATGCAAACATTAAAAATGTATCCAGGGTGAAAGGAGTGTCTCTCTCTGGTCTCACATTAATCCTTATTTGGTAATAGGATTCAAAACTGGAAAGCACCATAGATATCATCTAATTCAGCTGCCTTATTTGATGACTAAGAAAACTGAGGCTCAGAATGGAGGTCTGCAAAATACTCTCTTTAAATCATCTTATCTGATCTTGACAGCAGCTCTGAGTGGCAGTTCCGAGGGGCATTATGGCCATTTTGTTGTTGTGTTGTTTCAGTCATATCTGACTCTCTGTGACCTCATTTGGGGTTTTCTTGGCAAAGAGACTGGAGTGGTTTGCCAGTTTCTTCTCCAGCTCATTTTATGGATGAGGAAACTGAAGCTAACAAGATTAAGTGACTTGCCCAGGGTCACACAGCGAATTATCTGAGACCAAATTTGAACTCACAAAGATGTGTCTTCCTGTTTCCAAGATCAGTGCTCTATCCACTGTTCCACAGTTTTACAGATGAGGAAAATTGGTCTCAGATTAAGTGGTACTCACACAATGAAGAGCAGAGGTGGGGTTAGAACACAGGTCTTTTTCAAGTTCAGCCTTCTAAAACTAAACCAGGATGTTTTCTGAGAAAGAAGGCTACATAAAGATGCTTTTAAAAACTTGAAGCTGTGTAAATATGTTCCTTACCAAGATCGCATTCCCGTAAGTAGCAGAGCTAGGGTTTGAATTCCAGATTCCAAAACCACTGCTCTTGCCACTAGATAGGCCTTTCTGACACCTCTTTTGGCTTATTCCACAATGGTTTGCACATAGTAGGTGCTTGATAAACATTTATGAATTGAATTCCTTATTATATCACATCCCATGTCAGAGCAAGCATTAGTTTGTTTAGGTAACCAAGGGTAGAATTTTCTCTCTCCACTCCACCCCTCAACCCCATAGACAGGGAATTCAGCTATCAAGGAGGAAAAGGAACAGATGTGATTGCCAAGCTAGGCTAATATGATAGTGGTTTTGCCCATGCCTAGGCTATGTGCATTGAAGCCAGACTTATGGATATGATGTTGTTCCTTTCCAGTTCTGCTAATGATAAAGGGGAAAGAAGGACCAGAGGGAGAGACTTTGACTGCTATACTGAGACAGCATGTGAAGGCCTCTTCCCAATTATTGTCCATGTACTTTATTGGTGCTCTGACCTTAGTACAAAGTAGGGAGGAGAGCCTGTGATGTAGATTCTTTCTCAAGGTGTCATGTGTATCTGCAGTAATATTGTCTTGGAGTAATCCTGGAGTCCTGGAGTCTTGACCCAGTGAGCACCATTGGTTCAGCCTAAGTGGGTAACTGTCAGAACCCACAGAAACTTCCCTTGCCATTATGAAATGTAGAAATATGGAATATGATTAGTTGAATTAGTACAGTACTCTGTGAAAATTCCAACAAGCCTTTTTCATTCATTCTATAAGCATTTACTGAATTCCTAGCCCTGTGATATAAATTAGCTCTTCCAAGCATCCAAATACTTAACCACAAGACTCTAAAAGAAACAGATGCCACACAAGTTCCTGTCTTATCATCATTCCAAGGGTACAACTCCCAGACTTCACCACAACTTCACCAGGAAGGACACTGATAAAAAAAATCCCAGACCAGAATAGCTAAGGGCCTCCATATCCTGACCCTACCTTAATTATCTAAGCTTATTTCATATCATTATTCAACATGCAAGACCCTTTATACTCAGACCATTTTATTTTAGTCATATTTTATAAGTATTTGAGGTTGTTGTTGGGGAAGTTCATGGAATTTCCTGCTTCTATGCCACCATCTTGGCTCCTCCCCCTATATTTAGACCATTTTCATCACTGTCCCATCCTAGTCTAAAGGTCAGCTAAGTGGCACAGTGGATAGAGTATTTGGGGAGATAAGACTCACATAAGTGACTACAATACAAGGGGATGCTTTGGAAGGAGGTTCTAGTTGAGCTGGGTCTGATGAATGGGTAGAGTTTGGAGAGGCTTCGATGGACAATACATCAACTAATCAATAAGCATTTATTAGTTGCTCACTAAGTGCCAGGCATTCTGGTAGGCACTGGAGATGCTAAGGAAAACATTTCCTCCTGTTAGGGAGTTTACATTCTGTTGGGCAAGACAGTGAGCCCATGCATATATAGGTAGAAATAGAATAAATGCAAAATATAAATATAAGGCTATTTAGGGAAGGAAGGCATATAAGGATAGCATTCTAGACAGATGGACCTGTGTGAGCAAAGGGACTGAAGATGGGACTATGGGATATTATCAGTAGGGTATGAATAAGTAGCCTAGCTCAGCTGGGACACAGGGTGTCAGCACCACGGCCAGGGGTGGTGCCAAAATTGGCCATAGCTCAGCTAACACCATAGCTCAGGAAAGAGCTATAATAGGGCACAGCTGGAATGTGTTGCATTTGTGAGTGAGTGAGCAAGTGAGTGTGTGTGTGCGCGTGCGCGTGTGCGTATGCGAGCGTGTGATACACTGGAGACATTTAAGGGAGAACAGTACTTTCTTCAATAGTTATTAGATGGGCTACTCTTGTGGAATGTTGTGGTAGATTTGATTATTTGTGCAGGATAATTCAGACCAAGGTAAATTTTTGGAAGCATGGGTAAGACATGGTTGTATTGTTTGGGATCTTTTGGAGACTTGCTTTGTGTGGGAGAGTCTCTCCTGGTACATTGCTGCAAGGGTGGCAGGAGAACTGTGTTTTGTCTCTGCATTTTCCTCACCCCTTGGCATCTGTGTGCTGTGGACCATGCTTGGTAGCTTTCTGGCATCTGAGAAGTGGAACATGTGGAAGAATCAGTCAGTCTTCCAGTACAACTTTAGTTCTAATGATAAAACTTTTCTGCCATAGTCTAAGATACACTTCTTTGATAGCAAATATCTGAGATTTTACCCCATCAACAGACATTATAGGCATTATAGGTAGCATGGAGAGAAGCTAGGACAGAACCCATGACTGCATTATGAATACAGAAGTATAAACCTTATTCAAAGGAACAGAACTGATCAAAGAGCTCATGGAATATTGTCACATTTTAAGAGGATACACTGAAATGAGGAAACTCACAAACTATAAGGAGAAAGGATTATGTAGAACATTTGGGTAAGGATCAATTGAGGGAGAAACAGAAACAACATTGTCATGGGAGTATAGGATGGACCATTGGGAAAAGGAAGAAATAGGTAAAGAGTTTGGGAAATGGATCCTGGCATGAAGGCATGACACAGTAGTGTTAGAGGGCATGTGCTGGTGTTTTCCCTCTGCTAAATGTTGAGCACCTTCTCATTTAGTTATCCTTGGCATATCATAATTATCAATAGAAGCCTCCTTGTCTGTTAACCTTTTGTAATGAAGGGGGAGGGGTGGCTAACAATGCATACTTCCCTCACTTAGTCTCAGCCCCAAAGCAGTAAGGGGCAGCATTGACTCCTGATTCAGTTGAGGAGATAGTTTTCTTTTAGGTTGGACCTCCTTGGTTAAAACCTCACTTGTTCCCCCAAAAGGCATTCTTAGACCTGGTCCTTATACCTGGCATAGAATTTGGAGGTCATAAGGTACAATTTTGTCTCCAATCCCTATGAAATGTTAAAGAGTAGCCTATATAAATGACAGCAAGTGAGAAGATAATGATATGTATGACCAGAATGGGCAAGAAGGAATGAAAGTAGGATATGAGTCATCTGAGGACTTTCTCTTTACTCAATCCTCTCTTGGTAGTCAGAGTGGCAGTCAGTAATTCAGGCCTTCATTCTCCCTTTGGGAATTTCCTGGTGGATTGATCACCAACTGGCAGCAGTAATGACCTGGAAGACATAGGAAAATACATACCCTTTTCCCTTCCATTCCCTTCTCTTCCCTTGCCTTGCCTTGCCTTGCCTTGCCTTGCTTTGCCTTGCCTTGCCTTGCCTTGCCTTGCCTTCCCTTCCCTTCCCTTCCTTTTCCTTCCCTTCCCTTCCCTTCCTTTCTGTGTCCCTGTCCTTTTCCTTTTCCTTTACCTTTACCTTTTCCTTTACCTTTACCTTTTCCTTTACCTTTCCTTCTTCCCCTTCTTCCCCACCATGGTTTGGCTCCAAGAAGCCTGGTGACCTTGTGTTGAGGTAGGCCTAACTGGGTCTTGGAAAGATATTTAAATCTATCATATTTGTAGGAATGCTTGTGTACTGTGCATCCTAGGTTCACTGCTAGAAATTATATAATCAATCTATAGAATTTATTTTGGATGGATTTACATGTTTGCACTGAGCTAGAGAATTCCTAGGCTTCATTGGATAGTTCTTGCCTTTTCATTCAGGGAAAAATTTCTGTTTATTCAATGGCATTTAGTCATGTAAGCATCCTGTTGTCCCCAGCCCAAAGATCCCAAGTTGTGAAGAGGAGGGAGGTATAAACAGAAAAACAAAACAGTTGATAAAACCTTGACTTGTTTTGTTGATAGTTTTATTTTTTGAAAGTAGATGTGACAAAAAAAACCCTGCTGTTCTGATCCTAATTCTGAGTAATGGGAAAGGAAGTGAAAATGCTGAAACCTTGAGAAGAAGTAACACTCTGTTTGAGAATTCTTGATAGAGAAGAAAAAGAAAACTGGTTTAGGCATGACATGTGTCCTTGATTTTTAGAGAGTAGATTTCAAAGACTTCAGAGTACAGATAGGGAATAGCCCACAGCTTAAAATTAAATATGGACAAGTCTGTCTGAGGAAGATGAGAAGATCTCAAGGTTGCAATTCTTTTTTTTTATAAATTTTTATTGATTTTTTTTGTTTTTACATCGCCTACATTTCCCAGTGTAAGCTTTCCCCATCTCCCTTCACAGAGATACCCTTTATAATAAAGTAGGAAGAAGAAAGAGAAAAAAGTTTTGTAAAACTAAACAATATATAAAAAAGCCTGATGCTATATGTAGTACCCCACATCCATGGTCCCCTCCTCCATTTCTCCAAGGGAGCAGGGGAAGGCATCTTTTCATGTCTTCTTTGGGGCTAAATGTGGTCATTATAATTTCATGGCATTCAGTTTTGATGGCTTTGTTGTTGTTTTAATTTACATTGTTATAGTCACATTTATTGCTTTCCTGATTCTATTTACTTCCCTTTGCATCCCATAAGTTCACACAAGTCTTTATTTGTCATTTTTTTGTAGTATAGTAATATTACATTCATGTATCACAATTTATTTAGCCATTTCCCAATTAACGGACATTGACTTTGTTTTTTAGTCTTTGCTATCACAGAAGTGCTGCTATAAACAATTTGCTCCATAAATGGGCCTTTTTGTCATCAAGAATTCAATTCTAATGATGCAAACAAATTATTCTGATGAGGAAGAAAAAGAAGTCTTTAAAGACAGAGGACTCAACAATCGAGATTTTAAAAGTACACAGAAGACAGAAATAGGATGAATCCAAAAGAATGTGATAGTCCCATGAGGTGTGTAAAGAGTGCTTAATCTGAGAATCAACAGAGACTGGCAATGGTTTATAAAGAAAACAAAAGGAATTAGGCTATGGGTAAAAGACAGATAAAGAAGGCATAGGATCAAGCACTACTTGGGTCAGATGATGATGAAAGATGATAGAGAGAAGTCAAAACTGCTCAGCCCTCAACCTCCCCACTTTTTTCTCTTCTAAGAAAGAATCATCTTTGCTTTGGAAAGGGAAGAATAAATATGAATAACAGAATTGAAAGCGAAGATAAATGAGAAGATGATAAGAGAGCATGTAACCGCCCGTGGTGAATTTTAGTCATTAGATTCTGCCAAACTGCGTGCAAGAATCCTCAAAGAACTGGTTGATGCGACTGTTTGAGCATAGATAGATGTCTTTGAGAATTTATGTAATATGGGAGAATTACTGCAGGACTGGAAATCAGTAAGAATTTTCAAGAAAAGGGAAGATGGATCCTGCAAACCATGGAGTGAATTCTGAAAATAAAATCTAGAGTATTATTAAGGGAATGATTTGGGAACATTTTGAAAGGCATATTGGTCTTGAATTTGACTCATGCCTAGATCACCCGAATAGTATCATTAAGGTGAAAGATGCTGGTGACTTTCTTCCAGGAGACTGCAGGATTGGAATATTTTTGGATATGCTGTAGTATCCATCCACTTAGTTGGGATCAACTTTTTTTTCTATTTACCGAATAGTAAATAGTAAATTTCCATTTCTTCTTGTCGGTTCTAGGTGTGGGGAATAGAATATCCAATCTAGCCCAGGAACTTGAGCCATAGGCATTTGGGAGTCTTGGAATCTAGACTAGATGTTGGCAGCAATGCTAATAGAGCATGAACTCAGAAAGAGTTGACACTGGCAATTTTGGATTTGAACCTGGTGAGACCAGTGTTACTCCTCACTCAATACTCGTACTCCCCCTAGACAATTCTAGCTCTCTCTCTCTCTCTCTCTCTCTCTCTCTCTCTCTCTCTCTCTCTCTCTGTAATTATGCTCCAAAGTTCTGTGCAAAATGTCTTTATGTTTCCTCTGACTTTATCTTTGAAATAAGGACCCCTTTCCTTTGTTAAAGCTAATCTGACACTCAAGGGTTAAATCAAACTGGGGTGTTAGTCACAGGGTCCCTAACATCAAAGAGCACAATCAGTGGGATCTTGAGGCAATGGCAGAGAAGTGAGACTCTCAACTCCCTCAGAGTATAGGAAGATGTGGTCCTCAAGAGAGTAGGGCCAGAGTAACCATGCTACAAAAGAAAGTGGTAATCAGTAAGAACTAGCATGGATTCACCAAAAAACAGCTTATGTGATTAGTGTTAAATAAATCGAGCTAAAGGGGGAATCATTCTCTATTTGGAAAAAGACCCAAACTACTGGGGGAAGGATCTCCTTTTCAGCACGAGCTGCCAGGAAAACTGGAAAGAAGTCTGGTAGAGATTAGGTTCGAACTAGCTTCTTGTACCATCTGCCCTCATAATTGATTCAGGACTGTCACAGAGGAATGCTACAATTATAACAGATTTTTTTTAGACTGTGTCATTTTATACCATGGCCATCTGCCCCACAGATAGTTTGCTATTCTCTAAAGGATATTATCCATTTGCTGGGGCTTCATGTACAGATCCTAAATGATGAGGGACTCAGAATTTTTTAAAAAAATATTTCATTGATGTTTTTTGTTCTACATCAGTCATCTTCAGATAAAGATTCCCCTCCCCCTTTCTTCATACTCTCCAGGACTGAGTCTTTCCTTGCACCAAAACAAAAAACCCAAACAATTAGGCAAAACAGTCTATTTATTGACTATAACCTAAAACATATGTAATATTATGCATTCATAGGCTGTCCCCTCCCTTTGACTCTGCCAAGAGGAAGAAGGTATATTTGTTTTAACTGTTCTCCAGGACCAAGATTGGTTTATTACAGTTCATCAGTGTTTTGCTTCCTTGTAGTGTTGTTTTAATTTTTGTGGCCATAGTATTATTCTGGTTCTCCTCTGTTCCTACCCCCAGGCTACTGTCACTTCTAGCCAGGCAACTCCATGGTGCTTTAGATAGAGCACTGAACCTGGAGTCAGGAAGACCTGAGTTCAAATTCAGCCTCAGATATTTAGCTCTGTGAATGTACCTCAGTTTTCTCACCTGTAAAATGGGAGAGTAATAGCACCTACATCCCAAAGTTATTGTGAAGATCAAATGAGATAATATTTGTAATAAGTTTTACAAACCTCAAAGCACTCTATAAATATTATCAGCAGCAGCAGCATTATTCATGTGACACCAAAGTGGTAGAGAATCCTAAAGGAGAGATTGGTGGCAGCATAGGACAGTCAATTGCCACCACTTTGACCATCACCTCCCCTCAGACTCCATGGAGGTAGCTTAGGACCTTTTGCCAAGAGTCCCAGGAAGAGCAGGATCCTGTTCTCCTACCCCTTTCCCTTCTATCTCCCTCCTTCTTTCTTGGTCCCTGAAGTCATTACCCAGGAGAGCAATTGTAGGTATTGCTGCCACCCTAGCACATAGCCTTTGGGTAAACTTCCCAAAGACTCACAAAAGAGAGTTCTTGCCACCCAAATCCTTATCATTGTCAATTGATTTGATGTCAGAAATGGGTGGTTTTTAGACGTGGAAATGACAATAGAGAAGTTCTATTCCCACACTCAAATCTTCTAGGCTTTTCCATCTGTCCTTAAGTTTCCTCCTTCTATGAGTGTTGTCTCTCCTATTAGAATGTGAACCTCTTAAAAGCAGAAATTGTCTTACTTCCCTATATGTATCCCTAGCTCTTATCATGGTGGTTGCCACATGGAAAGTGTTTAATAAATTGCTTTCTTATTAATTAATTAATTCATTCTGTCTCAGTTCTTATGAGTCTTCTCCTGTTTCTCTGAAATCCTCAGATTTATAGTACCGTAGAATTCACAAACCTAGGACTGAAATGGTGATCTAACCTACCTCCCTCATTTTAGAGATGAGGAAACTGAGGCTTAGAGGGGTTAAATGACTTTCTCAGGGTCCCATAGATAATAAGTATCTGAGGTGAGATTTGAACTTAGGCCCTATGATTTGAAGTTCTGTGCTTTTCCCATTTGTCTCTCTTTTTTACTTTAACATACATTATGTTCATGTAATAATAACTGTAAAGTGTGCGGCAAACCTTCAAGTGTTAGAAAAATTGTTATGCCTCGTATGTAGTAGGTGCTTAATAAATGCTGACTTATTGATTGATTGGGATTCAGAGTTTACAAGCACATTTTGGGGGGACTTGAACAAACTGGAGTTCAGTTACTGCTCATTAACACCCCACACTCCATTTCCTTTGACTCTTTCCATCGTGAAAACACAACTTCTGCTCAGTACCACCTCCTCCCACAAGCCATCTTCACTGAGCTGACACATTCTGGATCCAATTCACTGGAAACTCTGACAAATTCAGCATGCATATGAAACAAACCCATTGTTTGGAGTAAATTTGGAGATCCAAAGGCCGTTTCAATTTCCTATGCCAGAAAAAACCCCACTAGGAAGAAGATTCATCAGAGTAAATATAAGAGGCGGTGTGGTGTAGTGAACAGGGTACTGCGCTTGGAAGTAGCAAGAACAGTGTTCAAATCCCACCTGAGATTCTAACTGTATGTTACAACTCAGTGTACGACTTGGGGCCTCAGTTTCCTGGCATGTAAAATGAGGGGATTTGATTTAATGAACTCTAAGGTCTCTTCCAAATCTAAACTTCTGATCCTGTGATTCATAATTGAGAAAAAAAAAGCCAGAAATAGCAACACAAGATGGAGAAGAGTGGGAGAAAATATTCAGAGGGTCAAAGTAAACCACAAGCTAAATCTTAGTCACGTGACTGGCCATCTTAAGACAGAAGGACATTTCTGAGTTTCCATAGTTTGCTCTTCATTATACATAATTTGCTTGAAATTTGAAGGGATTCTTGGCAAACATGATCAGTTCTTGGTTAAGAGCAGAAGTTCCTGGCTGAGCTGCTGTGGACACTTGGCATTTTCTTCAGCAATTTTGAATCCTTTTGAGTTAGGGGTTCCTATTTGAGTTGTTAGTAAGTACTTGACCAGTTCTGAAATAATCCTTGAGCTGAATCTTATGATCCCACTGAGAAAGTCCTCAAGAAGGCTCTCCTGGTGTGTATGTGAGCCATTGTTTGCAAATGGAGTTTTTACTGGGTTCTTGTTGCTATTAAAAAAACAAACAACCAGTATGCTAGTTAATAACCAACTTCAGTTTCCCTTGGCCCCCCCCCCCCCCATTTACATTATCTGCTCACTTCCTTCCAGTCCTTGTAAAAGTTTGAAAAGGGCTTTTTCCTGTAGGAATCTTCTACAGTAAAGGTGGTTCTGCAGGCTAAGGGTGGTGTTGACATTTCCTAGCAGGCAGGTCTGCTGTTCTCTTCTTCCTTTCACCATTATGGACACTGGATGAAATCATGAACATCTAGGAGAGGTGGTGCTTGATGATGAGAGTCAGTCATGTTAACGTCATTCATCACCTTCAGAGGGATTAGTTTCCAACACTCTCTTCCCTATCTTCCCCATCTTGTCAAGGAGGGTCTTCTCCTAAAAGCCTGGCTTCAACACCAAAGTTCATGGAGAGATCACAGGGAATTTTGGAACAATGGATGGCAGCAGAAATTTCTTCCCCAAATGAAATTCCTTCCCTCCCAATCCCTATTCTGGAGGTAGAGAAGAGGGAAAAGTCTTAGTAGAGAAGAGGGTATTGGTTTATTTTCATCAATGTGTAGGCTGGTCCAGTTTTTTTCTTCTAGTACTGTTCTATGAAGACATTATATGGCTTCAGGTCAGAAGGCAGAGAAATCCTTGATCAGAAGAATACCCTGTGCCAGAGTTGGTTCTCAGCAAAGGTAGGAAGTCAGTTAAGTTGTTGTTGTGTTGTTTTTTTTTTAATGTTTTTAGACTCCCCTTTCTTTGTATTTCTCCAAGTGAAGAGGTTCTAAACCTGGGGTCTGTAAACTTGTTTAAAAATATTTTGATAACTGTATTTCAATGTAATTAGCTTCCTTTGTAATCCTATGCACTGTATTTTATGCATTCAAAAACATTATTCTGAGGAGAGATCCATTGGCTTCACCAGTCTGCCAAAGAGTACTGTAACATAAAAAGAGTTAAGAATCTCTGCCTTTGGGAGATATCCGTCATCCTCTTCTCTGCTCCTTTACTCCCTCTATTAAAAAATGGCTTTTTCTGGAAGATCTACATTTCATGGGGGACATAACCTTTTTTCAAAATTAAGTCAAAGCCAGCAGGACAACTTTGAAAGGTATAAGTTGAACTTACATACTTAAAAAAAGCATCTCTAAGCAATAGATATCTACAGTTTCCTGCATAGTCCTCTTTTTTCTGTTCTACTGTTCATATAAAAATGTCCATTTTACTTGGTTCTTGTTCAGAATAAAATGAATGTTAAAAAGAGTAAATTAAAAAAATGAAAGTCTCATGGTAAAATTTCATGCAGTGGGTCACAAAATGGGGGAGGTGTTGTAGAAGATAGTGGGAGATGTCTTTCTGGTACCTTGAAAACAATTCCATGTAGATGACAACCTACTTTTTACCTATGTGTAAAGTCAATCTTTCCTAGCTTGCTCATTATCTCCTTCACCAATCTGTACCTTGATTAGACTCACTAATACAAAATTCCAGTACCCAACAGTATTTTCATAAGACTTGGCTCCTACTCCCTGGTATATAAATCCCTAGTCTGAGTTTCCTATGCTCCTGAAACACTCTTGTGCAACCTTCTGGCCCTTCCCTACTAAAGAAAGCAGCATCTAAATTCCTACAAATAGGAGGAATTACATAGGCCAATGGGTCTGTATTTGAGAAAGAAATAGTTTTATGGAGGTCTAAGGTAGTTGCTCTCTGTGTTAATAGCCCTGAGTGCATGATTAAAATGGTACAATATTTGTAAAGTTCTTATGTAGCGCAGTGCCTGGAATATAGGAGGCGCTATATTAATGTTACTTATTTTCATTATTGCCTGCTTTGGTAAGAATAGGAGATGGAGTTACTTGTCCAAAGTCACTATTTACAGTTAGTAAGTAGCAGAAGTGGAATTTAAATTCATATTTTCTGACTAAGTTCACCATCCTTCCTCCCTACCCCGTCATGACACATAGTGCCTTTTCTGAGCCTCTCAGAAAGGGAGACCACAGTTCTAAACCATGGAAGAAAGTCTATCAGGGTGAATCACAATATGGCAGAAAGATCATTGAGTTCTGGGTTAGTCTATCCGGCCTCTAGTTCCAGCTTAGTCACTGGTTATCTGTGAGTCTTTAGGTCTCTGTTTCTTTATCAAATGAAAAGCCTTGGGCAATTCAGTCTGGTATTTCTTGGTAAGTGAACCATCTCTTGGCCACCTGCAATTTTTGTTCATCCTCTTATAAGCTCTGGAGTTTTGTGATTATGTTTCTAGATTAGTTAAATGTGGAAATCCTCCCTGTTTAGGTCCTGTGGACTCTGTTGATTCATACTTTGTCCTCTAGAGGAATACTTCAGAATATTTGAGAGGTGGTATGATTTCCTGAAATATTCTATTCATTCTTTTTGCTTCATTATGTTTTTCTGGGGAACCAGTGATTCTTAGATTTCCTCACTGATCTGTTTCTTCAAGGTCCATTGCACTGGTTTGTAGAGGCACCACACACTCTTTTAAACTTGCTATATATATATATATATTTTTAAAAACTATTTTCTAATATTTTTAAAAACATCTTTACATTTTTAGTTCTCTCCTGTTACGTTTCTTAGGGTGTTCATTGATTTTTAAAAATTTTCAGCTTCTGTTCTCTACTATTGGTTCTCTTTTCAAATTAATTTTTTTTCTAATTTCTTTCCTAATCTCTTCCTTTAATTCCTTTATTAAGCTTCTTAATTAATATGGGGAATCTCGTGGTCATTTTTATTCCCTTTTCTGGGATTTTAGGTATACTCATCACAGTATTGTTCCATTTTTTTTTGAGATTTCCCCTTGTATCCTTGCATTTTTAATTGTATTAGGAGTTCTCATAGGCTTGTTCACGTCTTCAGTTTGTCTGCTGTTTACAAGAATTTCTCTTTTCTTTCCTTGTCCTTTAATTATGTATTTCTTTTCGTTTTAAAGGGATAAAGTGTTACTGGGTTTAGTTAGGTAGCATCTCTCACTCAGCCTTCATTCTGGAAATATCGGTTCTCAAATAGGGACAATTCTAAGTGGCTTAGTTGCCTTACTTGTTTGTTATGAGGATAACAAGATATCTGTGAAAGTCTTTGAAGATAATAATTGCCAGGAAAATAAAAGGGTGAAAGTGCACTTTTAAGTGCAGAAGGAAAAGTATGGGATGGGACAAGGGAAAGCAAGGTTATCTGGGGTTTAGCTGGACAGCCGACACTCCCAGGCCTCTGGGATTTTTTTGCACAGGGATTGGCACATGGAGCAAACATAAAAAATGCTTTGTTAGCTGAGAGTGATGGAACTCCCCACGGACCCTGCTACTTGGGAAGCTGTGGCCAATGGATCAAGTGAGTTCAAAAGCTCTAAGCTGCAGGACTAAAGCCAGTCAGTTGTCTGAACCATGTCTGGCACCAATATGATGAGCCCCCAGAGGTGGGGAACCACCAGGGTGTCTAATAATCATATACTGCTTACCATGTACCAGGTGCTGCAACACTTTACAATGACGATCTCATTTGGTTCTCACAACAACCTGGGAAGTCAATGCTCTTATTATTCCTGTCTTACAGTTTAGGAAAATGAGGTTAAGTGACTTGCCTAGAATCACTTAGGTGGTAAATGTCTGAGGCCAAATTTGAACTCAGGTCTTCTGACTCCTTGGTGCTTTGTGTACTACAGTGGCTCCTAGGTGCCCAAGGATTGTATCCAAAATGGTCCAGGTCAGAAGTGGAGGTCAAAGCGTCTAAGTTGATCAGAAATGAGGCTGGGCCAGGGGTATCCTGGAGCCAGCTCCTTACTGGGTCTCAACTGTTGCATTTTCAGCATGAGCATTTTATATTAAAAAAATTGGGAAACATTACAAATCAGAGCTTGATTTATAGTTTTGTCTACACATAAGAAAGTGATGGAGAAAATGATCATAATGAAGATTAAATTTCTTTTTTTAAAAGAGGCAATTGGGGTTAAGTGACTTGCCCAGGGTCACACAGCTAGTAAGTGTCTGAGACTGGATTTTAGCTCAGGTCTTTCTGACTCCAGTGCCCTAGCTCTATCCACTGTACCCTCTAGCTGCCCCAGATTAAACTCGAAAGTGTGTTGTGCATGTATTTTTTTTTTTACTAGAGGAGAGCACTTGTTAAATATTACCATCAGTCCCCCTAGATTGGATTCCTGCATATCTAATTACCTTTCAATCTAGTTAAGATAGGGAGATTCAGTCTCTAAAGAAAGAAACAAACAAAAAACCTCAAGCCAATAAATCCTTATTGATTAATTGGTCTCTTCTTGCTACTGGGGCTCGTTGGCACACATATGACTATAATCTGCGGAAATTCTCTGAGTTTTTCAGACTCTAGATGTTGTCTGGGCGAGTCAGGGTTATTTCTAGAAATCTCCCATGAGCTGTTTTAATGGTGCATGGGGTGTGGTCCCAATTTCACACCTCTTCAAATATGTATTCATCAATCAAGAGAAATACACTTAGTCTAGGATCAGTGAGTGCAGTCTTGCTTGATACCTTGACTATGGTGGAATTGAGCCCTGGGAGCTAGAGAGAACCTGGTAGGCATTTTCCTTGCTCAGTACAAGTCATCCTTCTGGTCCTGGTCTTGATCAGAATGGCAGAAGCAGGCCTAGGCAGGATCCTAAGCTTCATTCAGGAGATAAGTGTGTTCAGGCTGCTGTCAGATACGTGGCTTAGGAGTGTGGTGGTCAGCTTTCTGCCAGAGAAGAGTAGATTGGTGATGGGGAGTGGGAGGTATGGACAAGAGCTCCGACTATCACAGTAAATGAGTGGTAGTAGCTATAGTGGCTAAGCTCTGGCTCAGAGTTGATAAATCATGGAAAGGAACCCCCACATTGTGGAAAAGATAAAGATGATATGCAGGCCATTCAGACAGAGTAGGGTGGCCAGGATGATGGAAGGAGAACCTTGTGTTAATGTCCAATGAGAACTGTTTGAAGGACCCAGCCATGTTTGGTTTGGAGGTTCAGGAGCTTCATAGATGCTGTCTTCAAAAGGATTTGAAATGTTTTTGCAAGATTGCATACATATAACCTACATCAAATTTCTTGTTGTCTTAGGGAAGGGAGGGGAGGGGAAGGAGAGTCAGCATTTAGAACTCAAAATTTAAAAACAATGTCAAAATTTATTTTACATGTAATTGGAAAAAAGTATTATTAAAAAAGAGATGTGAAGGATTGTCATGTAGAAGAAATATTAGATTTTTTATGTTTGGTCTTGGTGGGTAGAATCAAGGGCAAGAGGTAGATGTTGAAAAAGGGGCACATTTAGGCTGGACATCATGAGAGACTTCCTAAAAATGAGTGCTATCCAAAGGATAATGGGCTGCTTCCAAAGAGAGTGGGTTTTCCCTTGTTGGTGGGCTTCAGGCACAGGCTGGATGGTCTGATCACTTGTCTAGTTCTTTGGAGAGTGGTAAGGGGAATTCTTTTTCAACTTGGGATTGCATTTGGTGGTCACTTGGACTCTAAAATTCTGTGACTGTGATTTTGTATGGACTCCTGGATCTAGGGCCTCAGAAGCCTTCTAGACCAAACCCCTCGTTTGACAGATGAGGAAATAGGTCAAGCAAGATTTAAGCCACTTGCTCTGGGTCACCCAGGCATAGAAGCGAATTCTGAACCCAGGCCCTCTGACTGGGAGCTAGGGCAAAGATTGTCAAGATCTATTGCAATTGGTCAGAGTGTGAGCTTACAGATAACGGAGAAAATATTCTGCAGTTGTGCTGTTGACAACCAGAATATCAACAGGGCCCAGGGTTCATTCTCACAGCTCATCTGTCATGTGTCATGGAATGCCTGGGGATTCAGGCCCAAAGGAGTCTACCTTCAGACAAACTGAACATTAGCAGCAGGCTGAGCTATCATTCATCAGATACCTGTCTAGTCTCGAGTAAGGAACAAGGCTGGGTTGATGAAGTAGAGGAATGTATTTTCCAGAGATAGATAATATTAGGTTATAGAGGGTTTTCAAAGCCAAAAGTAGGAGACAGATTTTCTATTCTTTTTAAGCAGTCAGGGCAAAACCAGGAGAATTCAGTAGCCAAGAACACTTATTAAGTCCTAGAAATCAATCACACACACACACACACACATCTTCTGTAAGCTCAGACTTGTGTTTTTGGGTATGGAATAATGTCCAACCCAGGGATTCGGGAGACATTTTAGGGGACTGGGATCTGTTTGACATGCAGCCCTTTTCTGTCTTGTCATTACAACTCCAGATGAGGGTTTTCATTGTGAAGCATTACAACATTGATGGATGGGCATGCCAAGGCCATTATCTCACTTATATTTGTCATGTTTTTGGAGACGACTTCAAAACTTTCATACATTCAGGGTAGTAATCAGTAGGGTGGCAAGAGACCTGTAATAAGAACTTCAGAAAAAACTCCATGGGTCACTCATTTGGGTGACCCATCCTATTCAGGATGCTCTCTGATAGAGATTAAGGGGTGGCTAATGGAGGACACATGGGAATTTCCCAGAGCAATCAGAATTTCAAAACTTAGATGATATGCCTTAAGAATCAATATTCAAACTAGAAGAGATCTTTGGGTTCAATTACTTTAACCCCTTCAGTTATGGAGAAGAAAATTAAGGCTTGAAATGAGGATGTGATTTATCTAAGGTCATTCCGAGAGTCAGTGTTAGAAATGGGAATAGTGCTGTATTTCACCACATAACTGTTGCACCCTGTTTTTTTCAGTCCAAAAATTGGTTTATAACCTTTCATCGTGCAAGTATTGCATGGTCTAATTCTGTTTGTTATGCGACTTAAAAGGTAAACAGAGCAGCAATGTATTCACCAGTGGCAAATGGATACACATTTATGTCTTGTACATTGTGAGTCAGGAGCCTACATTTTCAGTATATTTCTGAAAACTGACTTGTTGTGGTTTGCTTAGAGTGCAGCGGTACTAAGAGTTATTCAACCCAAAGAAGAGCCATAGATGGAAGGGGAATGGATGGGCAGGCAAAGCTGCCAGGAGTAAGTCACATGATATGGTAAGACTTGCCCCCTAGCAATTTTAAAGTATATTCCTGAGTATTTCATGCATCCTAATCTTGCACCAAAGACAATTTAGTAATAAATGATTTTTTAAGTAGTACTGGCACATTTTTTAAAAAAAAGCCTCAGATAATGGTCACACCCCATTTTTTTTTACAAAAAAAATTTGTCATAAAATCTGGGATGATTATGCAGTGAAGTAAGGTTTGGTTTTCTGAATCTCAGTCTCAGACTATTTACACATCACCATGCTGCCTCCTTAGCTTGTAATAATAACTCATCAGAGCTAACACTTGTGCATTTCTTTAAAGTTTTCTTGAACTTGTTTCATTTCTTAGCCTGTATCACTTTATCTTAAATGATGCCACTGGACAGAGAGAAGTGGAATGACCCCTGGTTGGGAAAATAGCAGAGTAGAGATAAGAGTTGGACTAGATGGCCTCTGAAGGCCCTTCCAATTTTGAGATTTTGTGATCTGGTAATTGCATTTTTCCTACCCTTTGTTAAAAGCACTTGCTAGGCTCTCTTGTGCCAAACTTAATGCTCATGCCTTTCAATGTACAAACGAGCAGCCTTCATGTGATTGGGAGAGTAGACTCTTACTCCAAAGGCCCCCCCAAGAAAAGGAAGTGTATCTACTTTTCCAGTCAGGAGCTGATCCATTCAAAGCTCTTGCTGCCCTCCTTGCATCTTTTCCATGTCCAACTGTGCTGATCTACACTTTTCACCAGATAAAGTGGAGAAACTTCACTGAGAGTAGAGGTGTATGTTTTAGGGTTCAGAGGGCAAGTTGGAGGTTCTTAATGATCAGACACAGTTATTTTACATTGTATGCAGGTCATATTAGTTGTAGTTTAAAATTCTCAGAAGGAAAAGAGTAATTGATAAGTTCATGAGTTAGGTATTTGTTTGCATTTTTATTGGCAAAGACAATCACTTTTGGTTCTAAATCAGATGTTTCATTTAAATTAAAGCTGTGAGTACCTTTGAACCAAGGGCAATGTGTTTGGATTTCCAAAGGTCTTGTGGAATTGCATATCCCTCAATAGAGGCTGAGTCAGATCACACTATTTAAAAAAAAATCTTACTGACACCTATAATCAAGACTCAAAAGATCTTATAGGCACAAACGGTCACTGCGCATAACAGAAGTACAAACAGGGCATTGATGATTTTTCAAATTGCCTTCCCCTGTACTACACATTAATTAATGTTCTATCTTGAGTTATAACAGTGTGTGTGTGTCATTTATCAAAGGAGCTGGATGGTTGCCAGGTGGGTGGGGAGAGCACATTGGCACTGTCTGGGTCCGAGGACAAAGGAATCAAAGCAGGCCGTGCCTGCCTGGATAGATGCTCGAATGTGACCATAGCTCTGCCCTTCTTGATGGCAAAGAATCATTGAGTGAACTGATGGAAAAGGGACAGCTTTTGTGCCTGTCTTTCTACGGTCTTGTATGGTTGACCTTGGTCAAGTGAGTCAATTTCTTCTGATCTGTTTCTCCACCTGTAGAATGGGGATGATGACTGCTTACCTTCTCCACAGGGGTGATGCAGGGGTAGAATCAATGAGAGATAGTTTGGTCAAGGGCAGGGGTTCTTAAACTGGGGTCTATGAAAAAGTTACATCTTTATTTTCACCATCCTCCAACTGAAATTTAGCATTTCCTTCATAGAAATATATGTAGATAAGTAAAGATATAAATATATATGTAAAATAAATAAAATAAAAAATAAAATAAAAAAATAATAAAATAAAAATAGAATGTGTATATGTGTGTGTGTGTATATATATATATATATATACATATATATATATATATATATGTACTATTATGAGAAGGGGTTCATAGACTTCACCAGATTAAACTGCCAGAGAGATCCTTGAGGGGAAGAGAATGAGCATTTATTAAGTGCCTACTATGTTCCAGGCACTGTGCTAATATATATGATTATCAATTTAATCGATATTATCGATAGATGCTAATCTATAAAGAGGCAAAAGACAGTCCCTGCCCTCACTCTTTTTGCTGATGCTCTTCCTTGTCACCAGATCATAACATGAAGGTCACCTTGGTTTCTGGAAGGCCACCCAAGTGCAGCAAAAGCTTTTAGCACGAGCTCAGTGGCATTCATCATGTAAGTGCCAGCATAGCGAAGTTCACAGAGGCTCATCACCAGATGGCTATCAGGTCACAAAGGGTTGTTTTGCTTTGTTGCTTTGTTCTGGTTTTGCTGCAGAGGCTCCTGAGGGCTGTTTATTAAGTTGCACAGGGGTTGTGATCTGAGTTAGTGGAGGAGGTGCCCACACTGATAAAATCATGAACCTGTTGAAATGAAGATATTCTCCCTTTGTTTCCTTCAGTATAGGGGCTCTCCTCTACTGAAGAAGACTGGCAATTCTGTAAAATGGTAGAGAATTGTCTAGAGAAATTTGGGGAGATGAAATGGTTTTTCCAGGGTATGTGTCAGAGATAGGACTTGAACCCAGAGAGCCATTCTTGACTTGGTCCACTATTTATTTGTCCAGTATGCCACCTCACTCCATATTCCCCATCCTAGTAGGCTTGGGAGGGTGATAGAGCACAAAGTCCCTTTTACCCCCAAATCTGTAAAACTTTGTAGAACTCGAGCTCTTTGTTTCCCCTGGGAAAGAGTTTTTGATCATCTCTTGCTTTACAGCCCAAGATAGATAATTGTAGATGGTGGTGTTAATAATACCCACCCATCACTCCCAGTAGACCTAGGGCTGAGGTGTTTTTGCTAATAAGGAATATTTGTGAGCAGGAGACAGTCCCTTTCTAAGGGAAAACACTTCCAAGCTCCTCACAGAGAATGGCATTGGGTTTGGAATGAAATGAGGAAAGCGTGCTAGTAAGCTCTTCCTCTTTTCTCCTCTGTCTCCCTTTACTGTTTTACATTTTTGTCTTTGTAGTTCTCCTATGCCTTGCCCATAGTAGGCACTCAACAAATGCGTATTCAACTGAGTTGAATTCACTCACTATTTCTTGGGGTCTTTGTTCTCCAAATTAGTCTTTTAAAAAATTACATTTAAAAAATTTAGCATAATACCTTAACTACTCTTTTCCCCTTTCTAGACCATTGCTTGTTTTGTTTGTTTTGCTTTTGTTTTTTAGGGAGGCATCTGAACATTTTTGCTCTGGAATTTAATTCCTACATTAAAATGGATCTGTTTTATTTTTGTATTTTCAGTGCCTTAGACAAAAACGAAAATAATCCTTACCCTCAACAGATTTATTTTCTACCAGTGAGGTAGCATGTATAAGTGAATTCAAAGTAAATGCAAGATAATTTGGGGTAAGGCACTAGTGGCTGGGGCAATCAGGAAAGACTTCATGAGGTAGGTAGCATATGAGATCAGCTTTTAATGAAAACAGATATTCTAAGAGGTAGAAGCAAGGAGGAATATATTCTGGGTCTGAGGGAGAAAGACTGCACCAGCCCATGAAGATTCCTCCTTTAAACAGTTATTTCTGAGGATTTCCCTCTGGGACATTTCTTGGAAGTTCCTGGTTGGCTTTTGCCTTATGGGCTCCCTTTTGAGTGTAGGAGGCCTTGTTTCTTATGGAGAGGCTGCTGACTTCTGGGACAGTGCCTAACAGCCAGAGCTGGGCCCTGAGAGTTTTGGCAAAAACAGCAGCTAGCCAAGGCCCAGGTGGTGTATTTATCACTCCTTCCCCAGAGAAGGATTTCCAGGAAGAGGAAAGCTATTTGTTTCTTTAAGTGTCAGAAACTGGAAAAGATTAAGGAAGTTATGCCTCCACTCTTGCTTCAGGCCAGCTGTGGCAAAGGACTCAGAAGGAAAGAAATGGGAGAGTATTTTCCTGGAACATTCCTGATTGGCATCCATACTAGCAACCTTCCAGCCTAGAATCAGAGATCCCCTTGGAGATGATCTTGTCTATTCCCTCATTTGATGAAGGGGAAAGCTGGAGGGTTTGTGATTTGGCCCAGATTACGAAGCTGGTTAGTGGTAGAACTGAAATGAGAACTGGTTCTCAGTCTTAGTTTTTCCTCTCATTCTCTTTGCCATTGTTTCTTCCATTTTTGTTTCTATTTATCATCTCTTAACCTTCTACCAGGTACCCCAAGTGGTGGGCTTAGTATCTTCTTGTTCTTGTCTTACCTTAATATAACTTTTAAAAAATTTCCTTTCTTGTTATACTGAAATGATTCCCTAATCCCTCCCCAGTCTCAGCTCAGGCAACGCTGTGAGTCTGCCCTTAGCAGTCTTTGTTATCATTCTTTCATATTCCTTCCTGATTTAGTGCCCTTCCTTCCACCCCTCCACCTTTTACATACACATAGATGTACACATATATGGGGTGTGCTTGGAATCATCTTGGACTAACTTGCAAGAGTCGTTACTTTTTCAACATGAGCATTTACAACCCAGAAATGGGCAAATGCTACCCATCAGGGCTTGGTTTACTGTTTTCTTTTTTTAATTGTCTAGACTTAAACAACGAATGGAGAAAACTGTAAATAATGCAGATTAAGTTTGCAAGGTTGTTACATGTCCATCCCCTCCCTTCACACTTTCCCAAGAACTCATTGTTAAATATATGCCAACACATTGTTGTATATACATGCAGACACACATATGGAGAAAGAGCTGACCCTGAAGGCAAAAAGTCTTGTGTTAACAGTTCTGACTGATGCATGGGCTAGTCACTTAACTGTTTAGGGCTGTGGGTAACTTTCTAAGATTAGAAATTGCAGAAGATTTGCTGTCCTGTCTTAGTAGGGGGAAGTTTCCTCACCCAGGAATTCTCTGTACTGATGAAATTATAGTTCCAGTCCCAAATCTTGTGTACACACACATATTATGTATGTATGCATGTATGTATGCATGCATGTATGTATATATGTATAACATACAATACATGCATACATGCATGCATATATCTCTGGGTACATAGGATGTGTGTCCCATATATTGGCATATTTTTACATATATATGTATATACCACTCTCAGAAAATATTCACAGTAAACTGTAGAATCTTGGGTTTCTGGCTCTCTACTAATATAAATATACTTAAAATGCTATTCTAATAGAGTTTGTGACTATCTTGCCTCATCTTGCTACCTCAGCCGGGGATCCTTAGTGTCTGAAAAAATAATTCTCAACTGGAAGCTAATGAAGCAAATTCTGAGACTTGGCTTTCCCCTTCTGGGGTCAAATTCATTCCTTTAGGATAAAGAAGAAGCTTTGTGTATTTTAAGCTCTTCTTCCTCTTTGGACTCCTGGAGTACCGGTGGTTGTGAGAACAAGTGAGGTGGGTCAAACCAGGCAGTGAAGAGCAGATGTCATACTATGACCAGGATCACTCAGAATCATCTGAAGCTTGGTAACACTATGAATCCTGGCCACTAGTGGAATGGGAAAAAACTTCATTTTGCTACTTTTCTCTCATCCATGGGCCTGAGAAGGGCTCCTGCCCACAGGCTGTTTTATGAATTTCTAATAGGTTGGCAACTATTGCCATCTATGTTGAAGATGTGGGAGAGAGGAAGTACGAGGCGGTAGAGTTTATGCATTCTTTTGTATTTTCATTTCATTTTATTATAGCTTTAGACCCATATACTAAATATATGCTAAAGAAAGAGCTCTGAGAGAATGACTTGTCTTTCAGGATGGGGACAATGAAATGAAAACATGCATAACATCATATATTTTTATATTTAGTCTCCTAGATTATAGTTCTGGCAACAAGCTGCTTCCAATATAATTGATGTGGCCATGATGGGGAGTGGGTGGGAAGGATTCAATGTAGCACAGGTATATGTAGCTTTGGATACTTTCTCAGGGCTAAAAGATATATTGCTCTCTTTCTTTTAAAAAGTGACTAGCCCAATGTGTAATCAATGGATGAAGGAAACCTGGGTGCTTATCAAAATGTAATGCCACCTGGTGGTTGAACCCAGATATTGAGTATAAAGTAATTCAAACTCCTTGGCTGGATTTTTTTTTTTAACCTTTGGGGCAGCACATATGAAACAATACACTATTTGAAAACCTTAACACTAATATTATTCCCTAAATGTACATCATATTATATTTGTCAAATACAGCAAAACTTCCTTAATTCAATCTTATTAATATGGAATTTGTAACTGTTACTGATATGAAAGAATGTCTTTAGAACGTTCGCATTTATTATCTTATTTTATGTTATTATTCCTATTTTCCAGAGGAGAAAACAGATTTGAAAACTGAGATCTGTAGAGATCAAGTTACTTGGCCAAAGCAACATGCCTAATAAGTGATAAAAAAAACTTGAACCTTAGTCTCCTGAATCAAAATGCAATGAATTTTCTGCTAAAATCTTATCATCTCTTGGTTCAGAACTGGGCTAACTTTACATGAGTGATGTAAAAGTACTTTGATACCACTTTGACATTCATTATTTTATTTTCTCTCTACAACAACTTTTGTAAGGTAGGTGGGACAGTTATTATTTTTCCTATTTCACAGATTGTCTCCTATGAGAGGTAGGTTTGATCAAAAAATTTTCTAAATAAGATAAAAAGGAATGTGATTAACTTATTAAAAAGAGATATTCAAGCACTTTCAAAGCATGTACTTATGTATATTTTATAACTATGCTATCAATCTCTTACACATATCTATTGATCCAGAACCCTGAAGATCTCTTGGTTGTCCTATTTTTTTAAAGCCAGATTTAATATATATGAATATACGTGTATATATACATACATATATGCACACATGTATACATACCACTTATATATACAAACACACTATTCATATATTTATATAGCATATATGATTTATATAGTATATGCTACATAATTTATAGTACTATATGTCATATTATGTGATTTATATAGTATATATTATGGTAAATATATATCAGATAGAGTATATATAGTTTACTATATTTATTTACTATATTTATTATACCTATTCATAAATTTACTATATTTACATATTTATATGGTATATACACATGCTATTCATACACACAAAATATACACATACATATTATATATATGCATATGTGCATATGTTTTGTACACCCCCACCCCCAATGGAGGCAGCTAGCATGACTCAGTGGATAGAGTGCTGGGCCTGGAGTCAGGAAGATCTGAATTCAAACCCATTCTCAGATACTCACTGGCTGTGTCACCTTCAGCAAGTCACTTAACCTCTGTTTGCCTTAATCCACTGGAGAAGGAAATGGGAAAACCGTGCCAGTATCTTTGCAAAGGAAACCCCATGCACAGCATTGGCATGCCATGGTCTGCATAGTTACAAAGAGGTGAATACGAATGAGCATCTTAGCAACGCATATAATATATATGTATAAACATGCATATTTAATTTGTTCATTTGTTTCAGTTGTGTCCTACTCTCCATGACCCCATTTAGATTTTCTTGGCAAAGATACTGGAGTGGTTTGTTATTTCCTTCTCTAGTTCATTTTACAGATGAGGAAACTGAGCATCTCACAAGCAACAAAGAACTGGAAGCTAAAAATGTCTCCATCATCTGGGGATTGGCTGAATGAATTATGGTGAATGTATCAGAATACTGCTATACTAGAAGAAATGATGAAGATAATGGTTTCAGAGAAAACTGGGAAGATTTGTATCAACTGATGCAGGGTAAATGAAATCAACAGAACTAGGAGAAGAATTTATACATTAATAACAATGTTACAAAGATAACTTTGAAACTCCTAAGAAGTCTGATAAAATCAATGTCTAACCACATTTCTAGAGGGCTCATGATAAAATATGCTACATGCCTCCTGACAGGGAGATGATGTACTCAGGGTTCAGACTGAGACATGGATTTTTAAACACAGCTAATGTGGGAATTAGTTTTGCATGATTACACATATTTGTTACAAGGGTTTTCTTTTTTGGTTTTCTTTTCCAACAAGGAAGAGGAGAGGGATTTGGGGGGGATAGAAAACAATTTTTTGTTGTATAGAAAAAATTAAACTTTAAAAAAGAAAAAGAAAGTTCAAGCTAGGCCCTGAGTGACCGGGAGATCCTGACCTTGTGAATTATTCAGATGGTGCAGGTCTGAGGTGAATGTGAAATACCTGCTTAGTAGTCCCTCAAAGGGCCTTTATATTTCTGAGGGAGTATAATGAGTGTAATGGGCCATTTGAGATGCTTTATGTTTTCTGTCTGTGCTACCAAGTGTCTGTGAGTCATTTGAATCTTAAGCATTTTTTGTGGTGGTGGAAATAATCAGCTGTCCCAGGCCTGATGTTCTCATTGCACATTAAGTACTTTTTCCAGAAGATACTTAAAAGTACCTTTTCCCCAAGGTTTGAGGAGACTTTAGGCATGAGCCATACCTAAGACTTGTGTTAGCTCCCTGGAGTTTTGCTTTGGGTAGGAGCATAATGAGAGACAGAGAGGCAGAGACACATAAAGACAGAGACAAAGGGAGGGAGGGAAAGAGGAAGAGACAGACAGAGAGAGGGAAATTTGACCATTTTCTTTGGGGTTAGGGCCCATATAATGAATCTGGGTCTGTTGGGGTTTAGAGGGCCCTTTTCTCGTCAGGAACCCTGGCCTAAGGTCACACTATCGGCTAAAGTTAAAACTCATTTGCCTCAAACTCATGGCCATCCTCAATTTGGGACTACTCTACCTTTCAAGTTTTATCTCATACTGTTCCCCTCTACAGCTTCTCTGCTCCAGTTAAGCTGGACTACTCTCTGATCCTGGCATCGACCCTGGACTTTTTTGCTTCCTAAACCCCCCTTTACCTGCTGAATTCCTTGTCACTCTTTTATGTCTAACTCAAAAACCACCTTCTTCATGAAGCTTTCCATGGACCCTCATCAGGAACATTCTTTTTTCTTTTGGATCTCACATAGTGATTCTCTTATCTGAATAAATTTTTTATTTTTTGTTTTTACATTATTTCCATTTAGCCTCCCCTTCCCAGAGAGTTATCCCTTCTAAGAAACAATAAAAAAGGAGACACTTGACACATTTACTAGCTGTGTGACCTTGGGCAAATCACTTAACCCCAATTACCTTGCCTTCCCCCCTCCAAGAAGAAAAAAATGGAGACACACAGAGAGAGACAGAGAGAAAGACAGAGAGAGAGATAGAGAATCAGAGAGACAGAAACAGAGAAGAGGAAGAGGGAGACAGAGAGACATAGAAAAAAAGACAAAGAAAGATATGGAGAGAGACAGAGATGGAGACAAAGACAAAGAAGGAGAAAAAACAGGGAAGGAGAGAGACAGACAGAGGGAGAGGAGAGAAAGAGAGAGACAAAGGAAAAGCAATAAAGAAAGAGAGAAAGAGAGAGGGAGAGGGAGAGATAGAGATAGAGATTGGGGGGAGGGGTTCAGCAAAACTAACCAACCCATTAACTGAGATTAACTTATATGCAGAATTCCCTCTCCATGGTCCTCCACCTCTGCAAAGATTGAATCTTCTTTCTATATATTATTTTACATAGTAATTATTGGTGAATGTGTCATTTCCCCCATTCCCATGAAGCAATGGAACATGTGGTTTTGCCTAGCGCAGGACTCTGTATACAGTTGTCACTTAATAAATGTTTATTGAATTGGATTGAATATGTCACCAAAATACAGTATTAAGGTTTACCCCAGACCTATGAAGTGCAGAGCACTGAGCTTAGTCACTTTCAGGAGGGACAGCACCACTATCCTCTATTATCTTGAAGGTTAGACATTACCACAATGGTGCCATGATTCCTCAAAAGGAGGTTCTGTGCCCCTTCCTTTTCTTTTTCCCCACAGCAGTGTCAATATACTGTCTAGTTCTGTATTGCCCAGAGGGTTGTCCTGATGGGAAAGGAGAGACCATCAGTTCCATTGTCTAAGAATGCTTTAGCCCAAGGAACCACAGCAGCAATCCCCACAGGACTGGCATCATCCCTGCTCCCTAACTTCTCAGTGATAGTGTGCTTACTTGGGCTGTGTTCTTAATTTTTACCTTAAAATTTGAAGGGGACAGCAGAGTCTGTAAGAGTCTGAGAGCAAAGTGTGACATGGTAAATTGAGAGCCCATCTTTGAACCAGGGAGACCTAGATTCAAGTCCAGCTTTGACCTTCATTCTCTGCCCCACCCTGGGCAAGTCACTTAACCTCTAGTGCTCTAGTCAACCTTCTAAAGCTATTAATTGCAGAGAAGATGACAATGTGCATCAGTAGAGAGAATGTCCTCACCTGGGGGTTTTCTGTGCCCAGTGAGATCATAGCTGGCCCCTGTTTTAATCCTGTCTTCTTGGAGTACTGAAAAGAGTGCTAGATTAAGTCTTGGAAACATAGAATTACAGTATGAAGAGACCTTTGGGAGCCTCTTGTCTAACCCTCCAATTTTACAGAAAAGGACACAAAGTGTTCTTTCTCTGGTATACTACACAGCCTTGTTAGCTGTGTGATCTTGGGAAGTCATTTAATTCTTCTGGACCTCAGTTTCCTCATCTGTAAAGTTAAGGAACTGAGCTACATGTATTGAGCTCTAAATCCTATTATTTTTATGGTCCTATGAGCTTTCCAGTTCCCCTCCCCCATTCCCAGGCTGTCCTGCTAGAAAGGTTAGGTAGTTCCTCCCAAACACCCTGGCTATCCAATTTTGGGCAGCTAATTAGTAGATGCCTCTGGAGATCAGAGGAGTCTACCCAGCAGGGAGTGGGAGGAAAGGGAAGGAGAGAGGAGGGAGGTAACTCCTAGGGCATTCAGCATCCTAATCTGCCACCCTAGGAGAGACTTCCTGCAGGGACTCAAAATCCTGTGCTCCAGGGCTGACCTTTGTCTCCTGGCTGTTCCTCAGGGGGCACTTCCAGCTTGGTTCTGGCCTTTCCAGTGGGTGCAGATGGCCAAGAGGCAAGGCCTGGCTTGATGTAAGGAAAAACTTCATAACCATCTGAATTAGTCAAAGGTAGAATGAGCGGCTCTGGGAAGTAATGGTTTGTGTGGTCAGATCTTGTTCCTATGTCCATTGCTTTGCATATATCGTCCCCTCTTTCCACCCTCATGACTGCCACCCCAGTTCTAGCCTTCCTTACCTCTCTTTTGGGCTATCATTGTAGCCTTTTCATTGGTCTTCCTGTGTCAAGTCTCTCCTTTTTGCATTCTCTCTGGCCTACAAATGCCAAAGTGATATTCTTAAAGTGTAGGTTTCACCATGTCCCTCTGGAAACAAAGAATCATTGAATATTTGAGTTGGGAAGGAATTTGGTAACCACCTAATCTGAACTATGCATGAAAGGAATCTCCATTAAAACATCCATCATGAGTGTCAAACCTCTGCTTGGGTCCACTATGAAGATGTCCTGTATAATAACACATCCACAGCCTGTATTCAGTTGATTGTCTTTCCAGTGGGGGTGGGTGACAAGGGAGGAATCGAAAGAATCTAGAATTTAAAGTTCTGCAATACCTGCAACTAAGAATTAAGATATACAGGAGCTGGGATAGGGAGACCCTCCCTGCCCTACCAGAAAGTAAGAGAGCAGAGCAGGGGAGGGGCTTTACAGTGGGATTGCTGTTTTAGGTTTGGAACAGGGGCAAGACGGGGAGAAAATTTGTAATTCAAAAATGTAATGAAAATGAATGATGTAAACAAGAAAACAAATAAAAAAATATTAAAAAAAAAACCAAAAAAAGCCCTCTGCTTGGGTGGACACTTACCTCCTCTTGAGGTAGCTAATTACTCCTCTTCTCAAAAAACCTATTCCCAAACAAATAAGCAAATAAATGAAAAAAAAAACAGCTCCAGTGGCTTCCTGTTACCTCTAGGATCAAGTATATATATTCCCTTGTTGACCATTTCAAACCCTTCTTGACCTATCCTCAGCTTACCCGTTCAGTCTTATGACTCTCTTTCATGCATCCTAGAGTCCAGTCAGACTGGCCTTTTTATTGTCCCTCATACCCAGCCCTCCATCTCCTGTCTCTGGGCTTTTTGGATTGGCTGATGCCACTTCTGGAAGCCACTGTCTGCTCATCTCCACCTCTGAGATCTCCCAGTCTCTCTCCAGGCTCAGTACAAGTCTCATGGCTATTATTACATTTATTCTCAAATTCCATGGTGTCTACCCATGTACATGCTAGAAGATAAGCTAGAGGATGAGGTGCTCAAAGGCAAGAACTGGCTCATGTTCATCTTTTTGTCCTTAACACCTAACCTCAGACCTGGCACACTTTGACTTAAGCTGGAGGATTATTTGTTAGATATGGGGTCATAGTTTAGAGCTGGGTGGGATCTTAGAAGTCCTCTAGTCCAACCCCTTTATTTTTATAAATGGGGACACTGAGGCACAGAGAAGTGAGATGGCTTGCCCAAGGTCCGACAAGCAGAAGTGGCAAAGCCAGAACCTGAATGTGGGTCCTCGGACTCCAAAGCCAGAACTCAATCAACTGAACCATGTTTCTCCAGATACTGAAGACATGATAGTTGTCTGCAAGCATTTGAAAGACTGTCTGTCATGTAGGAGAGGTCTTAACTCTGTTCTACTTGGCCCCCAGAATTACAGTATTACTGTGGGCTTGGGATTTTACAGATGAGAAAATAGAGGCTCGGAGAAGTGTCTTGCCCTTAGTTGTACAATGGCATCGGAACTGGAATGAGAAGCCAAGTCTTTCCTGACATTCTACTTTACCATTCCGTCTCCCTGGGTTTTGTTTTGCTTTCTGGACCAGCATGGAGAACTTTCATCGAGGAAACTTCATCACTGCAGATCAGAAGCTCATTCGTAAGGTGACTTGCTCATGCTTAAATAGCTAGCATGTGTCAGAGTGAGAAGATTTGAACCTTAGTTTCTGACTCCAAGGGCCAGCTATCTCTCTACTCTGCCGTGCTTCTAGCTTGTTAATTTCTCAATAATCTAAGAAATTTAAAGCTAAAGTCTTAAGAGGCATATCAGAAATGAAAATGAAACCTTTTTTGAAACGATGGCCTAAATCAGTGGGAAAATAGGTTTCAGTTCATAAAAATCTAATTTCTGCACATTGCTCTAGTAATGCATACATACCTTACAATGAGGAGTTCCTTTGCATTCTAAAAGGGAAGATTAGATATTAGGAGCTGTCCCTTGTTTTATGCAATAGATGTGAATCCGAGGAATTATCATTATCATTATTATTGATAAGGCTACCTACCAGAGCTAATGAAAATAACACCCAAGTTTTGCTTAGCGCGTCATGACTGTAAAGGAGTTTTCATATGATCTCATGAGGGCCTCACCAAATGATTGAAAATAAATGTAATCTCTGCCAGATGAATTTTATTCACTAGTGTTCAAAGGAACCCTGTTATATTTGTCAAGTGAATCATTACTCCTTAATTTATCTTTCATTTGGCTTTAATTTCCCCCATTTTGGACTAGCTGCAAGCAAGGCACAGTTTTGATTTTTCCCTCCCCTTTTGCTCATCTCCAGGTGGAATGTTGGAGGACACATTTCCATCGGAAGTTAAAAACACAACACCAAATGAACATTGACTCTCTCGCAATTTAAACTTCTAGCGATGAACTGGCATTCCTCCCCCCAGCCCTTCTTTTTAAAGTGTCCCTGAACCAAATCAAATAAAGAAAGGCTATATCTAATGGGAGCTGAGTAAAGGAGAAGGATGATGATCTTTTAATGGAATCCTATTTTTCAAACTGATATTTAGTCTCTGTGAAGGCTTGACATTACTTGACATTACTAAAATACCAAGCAGGGAAGATTGGAAAGGAAAAGAAACTAGTAAAAGTTTTGAGATGGAAGATTTCTTGAGGAGGGAAAGCCCTCTCTACTTTAAAGTTTCAGAATATGCAATGAAGGGGGGACCCCAGCACTTGATATCCAGGCAGGACAGTCTCCTAGTGAGGACTTCTAGGAAATAAGAAAAAGAAAAGAAAAATCACAGAATGAGTCATCTTAGAGATTTGCAGATCCAGTAGTTTTCATTTCATGAGGAGGGCATTGATGACCATAGTGGGCAAATGATTTGTCTCATGACAAAAGAAAAGAGATCTAGCTAAGGAAGAGATATCACAATGGGCAGCGGTTCTCTCCAGAAAGGTACTGGCTTTCCAAAAAGAATCCAATTTGGGATCCTAAGGGGTAGCTAGCTGGAGGACTGTGCTGGTATCTGAACTCCAAACTATGCTTCTACAAAAAGATCACAGCCCAGCCCAGCCAAGGCAGTGAGCTGGTATTTGTGTGGCTACGGCATGGGGCATATTGAATCATTTTGTAAGGTAGAAATAAAAGACAGACAAATTGAATAAATGACTAAATACAAGTAATTGGCATGGATTGGCCATTAGCTTGGAAGTGGGCATTTAGAAAGCATATCCAGATTTAAGCAGTTACAACCCATTTTTCATAGGTTTTGATAAGGTAGGATTTGCTTTCTTCATTTGTACTCTCCTTCCAAATAGTTTTAACCAAGAAGCTGTTCTCTCTACTTCCCTTCTTGCTCTCTCTGTTAGACCAAATACAAGGATTGATTTGCATCCAGTACCTGAAGACATGTAAAATTTGTACAAAGATATCTTCTATGAAAATGATTTGTAATCTGTAGACTTACTACCTGAGAGATATCTTATGATGTAAAATTCCCATCCTTTGGGCTGTGGGATTTGATGGTGGTTTTTTGGTGGTTTGTTTTGTTTTGTTTTTTCCAAATAAACCTAGTCTTTAAAGTTAAAAAAAAAAGATCACAGAACACTTCACATGGTCCTCCCCAGGCATCCCTATTCCAAAGCATCAGTGCTGGTGGGTTCTTGGAAAGTGTTGGCATGGCAAGGCAACCCTACACCAAGAACCTTCTGGATCAATTTCAAGTTCACCTCCCGGACCACTCTTACCCAAGGTGTGTTACCTCCCCCTTTTAGAACTGTCATGGATTAGTCTGAGGGAGAATTCTGGGGTCCAGGAGAAAAGGGAACTCAGGGACACAGGGTAGTCATTTATGTTTTACTATATAGACATTTTATGGATTAGAGATTTGATTTTTCTTATTTTACTTTGATTTTTACTCAATTCAGCCTCCTGGGTATAGAGTCCTGTATTCTACTTAGTATCTAGAGTTTATTTCCTTGATTATGTATCAAGTGCACTTGTAAGGATCCTCCTACACATACTATCTTCCCATATGTTGGTTGGTTTCCATGGAGAAAAATGAGAGTTGGTCACCCAGAAGACGATGACTGCAGCATGATGTCAATAATGTTTCTCATACTTGAAAATGAAAATTGAAGGTCTTCTCTGGGCTGAACAAGGTCAGTTCCCTTTTTCTTTCCCAGCACATCATCCATTCCCTTCTTCTGGCCCTGGGAAAGCTGAATCTAGCCTGATTTTGCTAGGTCTCACCTTATTCTTGGAGCTTTTCAGAGGAGGAGGACTTCAGAGAGTCCTCTAGCTCTGCCGAAAATCAATTGTCAACTGCTGCTTGTAGGAGGAAAAGCTAAGAGGGAGTGTGATGTAATGGGAAGTGCACTGGAATTGGAAGACAGTGTTGTGGCCTGTCTACTATAGCTTGGGGGTGCACTGATGGAATCAAGAAGACCAGAGTGCAAATCTGAGACCTTGGACAAGTCACTTCACCTCTGTCTGTCTCAGTTTCCTCAACTGACAGTCATATTTCTCAAAATTGTTTTGAGGACCAAATGAAATAACATTTGTAAGGAGTTTTACAAATCTTAAAGCTATATAAAGCTTATATTTGTATATAATTGCATAAATACTATTATTATTTTAGTATCTTAAAATTTTATTTATATTAATATATTATTTATTTTATTGATATGTTATTTATATTGCTATATTATTTTATATATTTAAAATTTTTATATCATCATTATCAATATATCATCAGTATTGGTGCTAATATTTTACAGATGAGGAAAGCAGGGCTCAGAGAAGTCAGATAGCTTGTTTATGATTATTCAGAGTTGGAGAATTTCTTCTGGCCTTGGTCCAGGCAGCATCCTTTCCATCACAGCGCCTCATTCCTCACCTTCAACTCCTGCCATTGCTGCCTCTAATTCCTTCTCCAAGGCGCCATAAGGCAAGGTTGAGAGTATCCATCATAGTTCCCATCTTTCAGGCTTATCTGTGCCTTGAATAGTCAGACAGATATCACTTATTGAGGGTCCCCTGAGTACATAGCCCTAGACTAAGTGCTTTGGGAAGACCCAGAGGAAGGAAGGTTGTGTCTGTGCTCTGTCCTTGGGGAACACAGTCTGAAGGAGAGAAAGCATAGATTCATGGAAAGGAAACAGAATAGAAAAGCACAATACATGTACAATACATATACAATACATACACACACAAATATACAAACATACACACATGCATACATACATACATACATACATGCGTGTGTGTGTGTGTCTTTCCTCTCCTTGGAGATCTGCCTCCTCTGATAAATTCTAGCCTTATCTATAAAGATAAGGATAAGCTGTCAGCATAAATGACCCAGAGTCACTAGAATGAATGAAAAAGTATTTATTAATTGCTTTCTTGAGTGACTAGGTGGTGCAGTGATAGAAGACCAGACCTGGAGCCAGGAAGACCTGAATTCAAATTCAGCTTTAGACACTTACTAGCTGTGTGACCCTGGGCAAGTCACTCAACTCTGCTTGCTTCAGTTTTCTCATCTATAAAATGAGCTGGAGGAGGAAATGGCAAACCACTCCAATATCTTGGGCCAAGAAAACCCCAGATGGGATCATGAGGAGTCAGATACAACTGCATTGAATCAGCAGCAACAATGGCTTGCTATGTCTAGCACTCTGCTAAGCATTAGGGATACGAAACCAAAGGGATTTTATTAGAACTCACATTCTAATCCATGACAATTCTAAAAGGGGGAAATAACACACCTTGGGTAATGGTAGTCTGGGAGGGGAACTTGAACCTGACCCAGAAGGTTCTAGGTGTAGAACCTTGCCATGCCAACCCTTTCCAGGAACCCACCAGCCCTGATGCTTTGAAACAGGGATGCCTAGGGAAGGCTGTGTGAAGTGTTCTGTGATCATTTTGTAGAGGCAGACTTTGGAGTTCATGTGCTGTCCTCCATCTTGTCACCATATGGGGAGATGTCGGACACTCAGTCATCTTAGCCTCCTGGCTCTTCTCTTTAGAAGGAAACAAACACCTGGATGAACTGCTGAACTTCCCCCAATGGAGGCTGATGAAAGCATTTGCTCCATTGATAAGGACAATAATTCCTGTGCTAATCCAACTGCCTCTCAGGGATGTTGTCTTCTCCTCCCTGCCTTCTGCTGGGGGAAAGACACTACTCTTCTTCTTTTTCTTTTTTTTGCTTGCTTTTTTTCCCCTGGAGGGCAATTGGGCTTAAGTGACTTGCCCAAGGTCACACAGCTAGTTTTTGTGTTAAGTGTCTGAGGTTGGATTTGAACTCAGGTTCTCCTGACTCCAGGGACGGTGCTCTATTCACTACACCACCTAGCTGACCTGACACTACTCTTCTAACCAAGCTTTTTGTTTCCCATCTTCTCATGGTCAGGTGAGGTGGGTGGGAAAGGAATATAAGAAGGAAAACAGTGTTTTGTGCTCTTGAGGGCAGAAGTGCCTGGTGCCGGCTGCTGTTATAGTCATGAACTGCACCCCTTTTCCCTTTCGCTCTCTCCCCTGTTATTGTGTTCTCCTTTTAATAAAAGAAATTAGTGGTCACTGACCCTTGTTATGTGGTCAATACTAGGGTTGCAGATAGAGCCTGGGGAATTGGTCAGTCTAGGTAAAGCCAGAGATAAAGCCAACCTCTGGAGAGAGCAGAGTTTCCCCCGGGGAAATCGCGAATCTTTTATTCTCACTCTGTAATAGCATTTCTTAGCCATCTTGAAGCTGATTTATAGACGACAGTGTAGTCAGAGGGAGACTAATAACCAGAAGCAAATGCAAAAGAAACCCATAGACTGAAAAATAAGCTCATTGGTGGCAGACACAAATAGATCCAGGACAAGGAGGGGAAAGGGAAGGCCTTTTATGGACGCCAAGAGGAGTGTCTTGGATGTCATGCAGGTGTTTCTCTGGGATTCCCTCCATTTCCCCTGCTAGAAATTTACTGATGGGGAGGATTTGGCAGAGTTGGGAATTCCCTTTAGGCCCCTTACTCATCATTGAAAGCCCAACATCAATATTTACTTACTGAGGGAAGGTAAACGGGGCTGTGAGGGAGCTGATTGAAACACCCCTTCCAGGAGCAACACCAGAATTGATTAGATCATGGCTGTAGAACTTGTGTGTGTGTGTGTGTGTGTGTGTGTGTGTGTGTGTGTGTGTGTGGATGGACAGATGAGGGCACATACATGGTACCAAGAGTACTGGCCAGAAGATAACTAAGAAATGGGAAATGCAGATTGTTGGTATGATTATTTCCACTTTATTGATGAAGGAAATTAGGTCCAGAAAGAAGAGACTTGATCATAGTCATGCCACTAGGCAAGTGTTAGCACAGAGATTTGAATTCAGACATTTTATGACTTCAGGTGCCTCATTCTTTTGATTAGTCCAGTGGGTCTGAAGCAGATCTCAGGATATTAAAGACAAGAAACAGAACATTGAGCATATGGAATCTGTGAGAAGGATGGGCTGGGATGGGAGAGCAGGAGAACCAGGCTGCAGGAGCTGGGGGAGGGGAGACTAGGTATAAGAGATCTTAGAAGCTGAACTGTTGAATCAGCGATGGTGAGGGCCACATTCTTTGACTGGATCAGCTCTTGGCAAGATCAGGACGTTGACAAAGCATGTTTTTTGCCCTTCCACTAGTCCTTCAGTGCCCATCTCCACCTGCTGGAATCTGGCCCATGTCCCGTCCCCATAAGACCTTCTCAGCTAGCTGTCACCCTAAGGTGTTGTTACATGACACCCAATCTGTTATTCCCCTACTCAAGGGCTCTTGAAAAACAGAAGGCTATATGGGTTCAAAAGAATGAGTCTTTACTGGGTGATGTTTCAGACTGCTGGGAGAGATGTTATTTTTTTTAGGGGGAGGAATAAGCAACCTAGTAACCTTTAAATTAAACCAAATAGAAGGCCTTCTCTATTCCTGGACTCAAGGAATAAAGAAGAGGAATAAGAAGAAGGTAATCAGCACTCCAATAGCAACCTTTTTATGCCCATACAGTATGCTATGGATACTGTACCACACTATACCATGGTACTGGGTAAATGCTTTTTACAAATATTAAATTTGATTTGATCCTTACAATTCTGAGAGGTTGGTGTTCTTTACCCTCCATTTTACTGCTGAGGAAACTGAGGCAAACAGAGGTAAAATTATGTACCCAGGGTCACAATCTAATAAATGTCTGAGGCTAGATTTATACTTAGGTCTTCCTGGCTCTTGGCCGGGCACTCTATACACTGCTCCACCAGGTGCTTTCCAAGAAACTCAACAAACAACCTTCTCTTTTAATTCTTATGTATTTTTCTTCTTAAAAAAATTGGGGTGGGTATCAAGGTAAGAGAGTTGGAAGGCCTTTTCACTCTCAAGGTCCAGCATGTAGCCTTCAAATGTTATTGACATTTGAATAACCCACGTGAAGTGGTTCTCTCCACCTAGTTATTGGCTGTTAAGTTTTAATTATCAGCATAGAAAATCTTCGGTGGTTATAATTTTCCAGTGGTTTAGAATCTCTCTTTCCCTACCCTCTCCCACCATCATTGCTTGATTAGAACGAAATTCTATATCTGAATGAATGTCACTTTGCTTGCAGTTTCAATGTAACCAAATCTAGGGACCCCTACTTCATCTTAACCCCTGGATAAGTCTCCTGACTATCAGAAGGAGCTAACCTAGCATTGGTCTCCCTATCACTCAGATGCAAAAATGAGCTGGCATATGGGAGAAGGTGGGAAATGGGTACATTAATACTGGTGGCCAAGAACAGGAAGAGCTCTGTCCAATTTTAGGGCCTGCAGTCCTTAGGAATCTTAGGCTTCCCTTAGGCTCTGGGTCACAAGGGAGTCTTAAATATGGTATCTTAATAATAATAAATATGATATCTTACATGGCATTAGAAGTCATTAAGCAAAGAGATTGACATGTTCTGCCATTAAAGTCGTTCACTGACACCTCATCTTGGCACAGAGGTGACCTTGGGCTTACCAAGGCTATGCTAAACTCTGGTGAGTTTTATTAAGCTGGAAAGATTTTAAATATGGACTCAGTGATGGATTGTAGTGTGTATCTTGCATCTGAGGATCAGCCTCACTAGAATAGGAGAGCCCCATCACCAAGTTGGCTCTCAAGTGATTAATTTTTCAGCCATGGCAACTTGTAGAGAGTGCCTAGTTAAAGACTAGAGGGATTGCAACTAGGATATAGTGGAAGGGAGTTCTCATGGTTAGAAAAATCACAGATTATTGACATACACTGAAATAATATTGGCATATACTACATAGTTCAAATTCTGTGGCATTGGTTCTATAAATTACAATGCTGGTTCTCAAGTAAAGGGTTCTTCCCTTTCTTATGATCTATATGCTGAGCCTTTAATTCATCTTTTTTCTCTTCTCTTTCCCTCTTGAGCATCTCAGCCTGAAAATGTAGGTTAAGAATATGCAATAGAATTTTCCAAACTAGGAAATTTAGTTTTTTTCTCAACATGGCTTCTACCTAATCATAGTTACTTGAGCCACATTCATCCCTTTCCTCTGCTTGCCCTCCCATCCTTGTCCACCAGAGAAGACATATGACTCAATTTCTTTCTACACATAAGAGGAATTAAAACACAAAGGGAATAAAATTGATTAGCTAAGGTCACCAAACACCAAGGCTTTGGTATCAGGCCAATTTGTGTTTGTTCATATCCTAGATCTTGTCTATCCTAGGCCTTCTGCATCTTCACTTTTTCAATAATTTTGCTTCTTCTCTTTTATCTCCCTAAGGAACCTGCTGGTCCCTCAGCTAGACTACCTCAGTAGTCTATTAACTCATCACCCTGTTTCTAATTTCTTTTGCTTCTCAAACACTCTTCTACATTCCTACTAGACTTATTATATTAAAACTCTCTGATCATATGGCTTTCCCATTCATCTCAGATACCTTTGATGGTGCCCCATTGACTACTGAGTAAGGCTGAATGTCCTTGCCTCAACATTCAGGGTACTCCAAACTTATTTCTTCTAAGGCTTATCTCTCACGATTCCCCATGACATGCTTTAAAAAAAAAAACCCAACTCACCTACTTTCTACTCCCCTGAATATGAAATATTTGTGTCTTTCTCAGAGATACTTTTAGAGAGGCTATGCTACTAATCAAGAAGGCCTGATTTCAAAAACTGCCTTAGATATTCCCTAACTCTGCGACTCTGAGCAAATGCCTTGACTTCTCTGGACTTCAGTTTCTTCATCTGTAGAATGGGAGGGTTGGACTTGATGGCCATTGGGGTGCTTCCAGTTCTAAATGTATCATCTTATGATCCCCCTGGACCCCTTCCCATCAGCTTTGTTTGGTCAATTCCTCTTCATCCTTTCAGGATCATCTCAAATGCTATCTCTGTGAAGCATTCATTCAGCTCCCCAAACTAGTGAGTAAGCTATGGACCTCTTCTCTAAACTCTAATAGGAATTTGTCACGACCTCTCTCATGGTACTTTTCTAAACTAAGCTGTAAGGAGAAGGACGGCAACTCATGAAACTTTCCATTTTGGTGAGCAACAAGACCAACATGTACAGAACAACTTGAGACTGATTGGATACTCAGTGACCTCAGTGAGAAGAGCTGAGGGTCCTCTCTGAAGAGAAGGGAGAAGGGGAAGAAAAAAAAGCACTTACTATGTGCTTTACGAACATTCCTCATTTGATCCTTGCAATGACCCTATGAAGAAGGTGCCATTAATAATTTCATTTCACAATTGAGGAAACAGCTAGAAACATGTTAAGTAATTTGCTCAACTTTCTTACGGGTGGATGGAGGTGACTCTTGACTCTTGAAGGCTCTGTCAGTAGAGCATGAGCCCTGTCAGGTTCCACCAAGCTGGGAAGACTTTGAATGTCATCTCACTGATGGCCTGCCTATTACCCAAGGACAAGCTTAGGTTCAGAAAGGCTCGGGGTGGTGATGGCTTTGGCTGAAATGCATCTCAGTCATGTATCTACTAAGCTGTAGAGGGGTTCTAGTATGTGCCATTAAAGGGGGTACCTAGATCAACAGAAGCTCAGATCTTGAAAGCATTAAGTGTAGGAACAGTTCAGAATATGGAGATGAGAGAGAAGAAGAATCAGGAAGGTTGCACAAAGGAGATAAGACTTGAGTTGGTCCTTAAAAAGGGGGTCAGCTTCGTATGTGGAAAGAGCACGGATGACCCAAATTTAAACGGTCAGTTACTGCCTGCGTGATCGAGGCCATTTGACTTGTCTTGGCTTCTGTTTTTGCATCTACAAAATAAAAAGGATTGGACTGGATGGCCTCTAAGGCCTCCTCCACCTCTAAATATATGAGTCTACAAATGTCATGAATTGAGGCATAGAAATAGGCCTTTGCATCATGATCATAGGATGATGAGGAGACTATCCTGGCTGTAGGTGAAAATTAGGGGAGGGTACAAACTAGAGAGTATGAGAGAAGATTAGAAATATAGGGTGGGATCAAATAATGTAATTGTGGATGAAAAATCTGAAGGGCCAGTCCTAGTGACTCTTGATGCTTGCTTGTCCTTTGCCTGTTTCCACCTTATCCTCTCTTTGTTCTTTGTCCCTGCTTCTTAGCCTATCGTTCCTTTTGACTCTTTCTCCTACATCGTCTTGAATTAAGGAAGCATATGGGTCATACGGGTATGATTTCCCCCTTCTCTATTCTTCTTCCAATGACCCTCCCTCTCTACTCAATGTGGAGCGATATTGGAGTCTGAAATCGGCAGGACCACACAAGTCTAGAAGCTTCTGCAGTCAGCAAATGCCAGCCAAGAGCCCCGTAGGGCTTGGAAGCTGAGCTTTATTTTTGCATTGGAAATCTTGACTGCAGTTGGAGAAATGAATGGACATTGTGCCCACAGCTTTTCAGAGGGCAGCTGTCCAGACTCCTGTGTGCCCTCCATTTGTCTTGGAGGATGACCAAGCCTGGAGAGGAATAGATGGAACAGGTTCAAAAAAGTTAACTCAGTCCGAAAGTGCCATCCAAAAAGGAAAAAGAAGGTGGATGTGGAGAGGAAATTGGGGCCATTGAGTTACTCTTGCCAAAAGCATCACCATCCTGCCCACCTTGTAATGAGCCTTTCTGAACTTAGTTATGCTGCTCATTGCACAATAGATAGTCCGTCAACGAATTGATATTCCAAGTCTTCCCAATTTGTTGGACCCTGGCAGGGCCCATGCTCCGATGACAGAGCCTTCAAAGGGTCCAGCTTGACCTCCACTCACCCTTAGGGAGGCTGAGTAAATGACTTAACATCTTTCTAGATGTTTCCTCAATTGTAAAATGGGGATAATAAATGCACCTCCCTCATAGGATTGTTGTGACGATCAAATGAGAGAATGCTTGTAAGATGCTTAACACAGTGCCTGGTGCATAGTAGGTGCTTCTCCCTTCTGCTCAGAAGAGGACCCTCAGCTCTCTTCTCATCTCTAAGTATCCAATTAGTCTCAAGTTGTTTCATGTGTGTTGGTCTTGTTGCTCACCAAAGTGGAAAGTTCCATGAATTGTCCTCCTTCTGTACAACAAATTGCTTCTGCTGACAAATTCCTATTAGAGTTTGCTAGAAAGAACTTGGTTTACTTCTGTGCCTGCAGCTTAGGAGCACACAGGTTACATGCACTTTCCTACATTCCTCTTAGTGGTCAAGGCATGGAGACAAACTCCTGAGCTCAGATCCATGCCCTGTGAGGGCAAACCCCTCCCTCCTTGGTCAGTCTTTCATTCAGTGTGTTGGGGATGGGAGGACATAAATCCCATTCTTCCTTTGGGACAGACACATTTGCTTTTCAATATCTGTCATAACGTTTCAGATGTAGCAAGGGGAAGAAAGACCAGAGTTCCACTGTCTGAAGCTCATATTAAAGCCCATCAAAATTCCTCGTAATCAGGCACAAACTGAAGCTGATGGAATGGGGAAGCTGTCATTTTTTTTTTATGCAGTGGAGGGTTTCAACCTCCATAGGCATGTCTTTAATTGTGTATGTGAGTTGACTGTGGGCTGGGAGTCATAGAGATCCAGGGATTCGTAGAATATTATTTTATTATTAAAATATTCGTACATATTTGACTATCTATAGGATAATTGAATCATTGAATTATTAAATCTAGAAGGGACCTTAAGCATCACTTAGAGTGAGGAGGGCATGAATTCAAATATCATTGTAGATACTTACTAGCTGTATGACCCTGGACAAGTAGCTTAACCTCTCCCAGACTCAATTTCTTCATGTATAAATTAGGGATCATAATAGTACCTCCTTCATATGATTGTTTTCAGGAGTAGATGAGATAATGTACATAGGAGACATTATTACTATTACCTTCCATCTTATAAATAAGGAACCCTAGTTCCTTTGCTCAGGAGAATTTATCTGAATCCCCCAAAGCTCATGCATCCCAATTTGATGGGTGGTACTACTGGTTCTCACAATGCTTCCCCCTCAGTTGGAGGAAATGAAGTAGTTGGAGGCATAACCATTTATTATACGAAGCTCTCCTGAAGCATCAGCCAGCAAGCACTGACCAAACCATGGTCTTCCACTGGCCAAATGCTACTACAGCTGTGCTTCTGGCATGGCTGTTCACTCTGGTCACCACCCTAGAGTTGGACATCATGCTCAGATCCACTGGGCACAGTCCCAAAGGAACACATGCTCCTCAGTCATGTCTAATTCACTGAAGAGATATTTTTTGTGGGACAGCTAGGTGGCACAGTGAAGAGAGCACCAGGCCTGGAGTCAAGAGGACCTGAGTTCAAATTCAGACTCAGACACATTACACTTACTAACTGTGCAACCTTGGGCAAGTCACTTAACCCCAATTGCCTTGCCTTCTCCCCTCTAAAAAGAGAGAAAAAATAGGTATTTTTTGAGCATCTGCTCTGTGTAAGGCTCTATGCTGGGCACTGGGGTGGGGTAGGGGAAGGGGGAAGCAAATATCTGTAAGGCATGTTCTTGGCTATCACAGAGCTGATTGTCTAGTTGGAGAGGCAAGAACAGCACAAATGACAGGCTATTTTTTTTAAAAAATGGAACAAGGGCCTTCACAAGGTAATAAACGATTGTCAAATGACATGTTCAGACAGTAAGGAAGTATTAGAAATTTAGAGAGAGACCACTTTTGGTTGGAGTGGGCAGGGAAGGCTTCATAAAGAAAGCAACAAGGCTCTAACCTTTTTCTTCCTCTTCTTTTTTCTTACTCCAATCCATCTACTTACTGCTCTCTCTTCACCACTGGTGATTTTGTTTCATTCTCTGCAATGTTCAAGATAATGATCTCCTCTTACTTTTGGTGGGAATTGCCTGTCATCATTCCTGCATGTGTAAAGTAGTTTTTCTCTTGTAAAATTGTAGTGGTACAATTCTGGAAAATTACTCCTTAGGGGTTACCCAACTGCTAAGTCCTGGGGAAGTGGAGGGAGATAGAAATACAATTGAGAATGGGTTTGCTCAGTCATTGTGTTTAGATCTTTGCTATGTAAATGAACTAAAAACCAGGGTGTCATTCAGCTTGGGGACAGGAATGCATTGAGAGAAGGGGGCAAATGAAGAAATAGACCTGTGAAATAGAAAGACATTGCTTGGTTGTTGGTCATTGGGGAAAGCCTATATAATGCAAACTCAATCATCCAGGGATGATTCCCTTCCCTACAGACCCCTCTGGGACATAGGATTGCAATTCTAAATGCAGATATTAGCTTAGAACCACAATGGGGGAACTAAGGAGTCCTGAAGGGTAGCACCAGTTTTAACAGCTGGCTAGTAAGTATGTGAGGTCAGATGAGCTGACTTCTAAGGTCTCTTCCGGTTAAATCTATGATTCTATGTTTCATGCCAATCAAATAAGACACCTAAAATGGATCAGAAGCAAAAATATTGCTTCCATGGACTTGAGTTTGAGACACTTGGATGTAACAGAGGTGACTACAGGGGCAGGGTTGGATGATTTAAAACTTTGCTGCTATTGTTTTTGTCCTGTCTGACTCTCTGTGACCCCATCTAGGATTTTCTTGGCAAAGATACTAGATTGGTTTGCCATTTTCTTCTCCAGCTCATTTCACAGATGAGAAAACTGAGACAAACAGAGTTAAATGACTTGCCCAGAGTCACACAGTCAGTAAGTGTCTGAGGTTGGATTTGAGCTCAGTTCTTTCTGACTCCAGGTCCAGTGCTTGAACTACTGTACTATTTAGCTTAGGAGAATTTTGGGAGGAAGATAAGGAAAATAGGGACTCAGCTAGGGGCCAATGACTAGGGTAGGATTCGGACAACCAAGGCTAGAGATCTCTTGGGGAGCTTTACCTGGAGAGATAAGGAAACAGGTTCAGGAAGGTACTGGAATTCCCATTAAGCAGACAATGGAGCTAGAAATGGAGCTTAGCCAAGGCTGAGGCAAAATCAAGAGATGAGTCAGTGAAAAACAATAGACTGTATTAGAGGTAGCATAATGTGATAGAAGGAGTGTTGGATTTAGAGTACCAAAGTGTGAGGACTGGAGCCAGCTCTTATAGGAAGAAGCTGTGTGGCCCATCAGCTCCCAAATGGTCCAACTAAGTGGTTGAAGATGCTGAATCTGAAGGACTTTGCTGCAGAGGCTCTTTTGGCCAACATGATCACAGGCTGTCTACTTGAGGCCTTGAATCAATATTCAACAAGCCTTTGTGCCTATATCTGGTCCATTATCTAATCCTACTATGTTCCAGACCCTGGGGGTGCAAAGACAAGAGTGAGACTATCCCTTGACTTAAGGGCCTTCTATCACCTCCTGGGTGTTGGCTTCCCCATCTGTGAAATGAGCATCTTTTCAAACACTGAAATGTCCCAAGTTCATGTCATTTCTGTTCCATCTTCCCTAATAAAGAATGAAAAGGGGATAAAACAAACATGATTAAGAGGAAATTGAAACCCAGGATAGGTGAGGAAAGAGTAAAAAAATTGAGGCAGCTGTGGTTACAGTGGCAAGGACACTGTATCCAAAGGGAGAGGACCCAGCTTCAGATCCTGCCTCTTGCTTGCTTCCTGTGTCATCTTGGACAGCCCCTTTGATTCTTCATCTATAAAGTGAGGGGACTCGACCAGCTGGTTTCCAAGTTGCCTTTCAGTTCTCATCTCTCTGGGTCCCAGTTTTCTCATCTGAAAAATGAGACCCTTCGGTTAGATGAGGGCTTCTTAAACTGTGGGTCTTGAAAAAATTGGCAGAAGTAAAAGGTTTCTGAAAATGTTTGATTAAAAATCAAACGAGTAGGTGAGAGCGCAGCGTGAGATAGCTTAGTATAGACTTGCTCTGTGAGAGCACCTTTAAATGACCTAGCACCCCACGTGGCGAACTTGAACTTTCAATAAACTTTACTTTTTCCTTGGCTGAGAAGACTTGAGTGGAATTCTTTCCGCAGGACCCGGCATGTTGGTATTTTGGGGTCTCAGCAGCCCTAACCCTCTTTGGGCTCCTCTTCATTTTTATGGTTCCTTGACACCGGGAATACTGCTAATCTCAAGCTCTTCTCCAGCCAGCACTGGAAGAACCAAATCCCCATCTCTTCCATGATGAGCATCAGCAACTGGATGTGGTCCATGTTCTCCAAAAGCATCAAGAGTCAGAGGAGTTGAGACCCCAGAGCATCAGACCAGGGAAGTGGAAATCCAGATGATGGATGAACAGGAATTAGAGCTTTGTGAAAAACTTGCTGAGCAGCTCCAAGCACTGCAAAAGCAGAATGAAGAGACCTTGTAAGGAGACCATAGATGAACTAACTTCTCAGATGGAAGTCTTCCAAGTCAAGATGAAGAAAGTAGAGTCTATCCTGAGAAGAGATTATAAGAAACATATCCAGGACTAAAAGAGCCCCAGTCAATTCTGGGAGCAGCAGTTGGAGAGTGCACTTTGTCATTGAAATGAAGAATGAACTTATCCATGAACTGGAGAGGAGGCTGATCCAAATGGAAGCAATGAAAGAAAAAAAACCCTATCACTACAAGAGAAAATTACAGTGGTACAGCAAGGTAATGAAGATTTCCAGGTTTGGGAACGGAATCAACAAGGGGTATCAAGGTAACCACACCCCTACCTTTGAATTCTTTGTAGGAGCTGAAAGTCTCAGAACTGGACCATCTCACCTTTCTCAGCCTACCTTTGCTTGGCCAGTCAGTACCATGGACTTTTCTTCTTGATATCAGCTTTGCCAAAGACTCTCTGTGTGACCCTAGACAAGTCATCTCCCTTCTCTAGGATTCAATTGTCCCACCTATAAAAACATCAGGGCTCAAATTAGATCATTTCTAAGGCCCCTTTGCCTGTGAGATGCTATGAATCTGTGAGTGAGCAGAACTTTATTTCAGGTGGGGGTAATGGGGGGCATTGAAGGAGAAGATGGGCAGAATCCAGAGGAAGGAGAAGGCATATAAAAATATTTTAGAGGACATTGGTGAGAAAGCTACAAGAATGCCTTACAAAGAAGTGCATAAACTACATAGCTCCATGCAGAAACTTCATTGCAGTAGATGGATCAGGTAGGGAAGGCTTCCTTGGAAAAGAGGACTTTAGAAATTGAGGTGGTTTTGTTCTTGTGTTTTGTTTGATGTGTTTTAAGCAAAGAAAGTTTTATTCTTTTTTTTTGTTCCAAATTCTCTCTCCTTCCCTCCCCCACCCCATTACAAGTATGTATAGTACAGATAATCATGCAAACAAATTTCCACAGTATTCATGTTAAAAAAAAAAAAGGGTAGGGGGAGAGGAAAAAAATGTCCTTCCATCTTTACTCAGTTCTCTATCTGGAGGCAAATAGCATTTTTCATCATGAGTTATTTGGAATTGTGATAGGTCATGTTTTGATCCGAGTTACTATGTCGTGGGCCAAGACTTTCAGGGTCCTTGGTCACATTAGCTCCCCAGTTCTACAAAGGTCATTAGGCAGATGTACAAGGAAAGTACAATCTTGTTGGGTGGATGCTCTCATTGGTTTCATGAATATCTAAAGAAAGTACTGAGTTAATTTGCAAGTCTTGATTGTAACACCCTGTTTGTGCCTCTGGACATGGTCCTAGCATAAAGAGCTTAAGGAATGATTGGCTTTGGGTTGGGGTAGAGAAAGATCTGAGACCAAGGGTGGTTCCTTGCATTCTGCTAAGGGTATGTAAACCTTATATCTTCCATGCATCTTTGGCTCTGTATGAAACAGGTCTGCAATAAACAGACTATGGAATACAAAAAAAAAAAAATCAAACGAGTAATGAATTCAAAGTGTTTCTTGCAACACTTTCCCGTGTCATATACTTCACTGCAGCCTTGGTACTGAACTTAAAGCATGCACACTTTGCATCGTGATTGCTGGCAACAACACGAACAAATGCTGCTAAAACTAGGAAAAGGGATAGGGAGTGTGAAAAGTTTAAGAAGCCCTGGGCTAGATAATGTCTAAAAACTCTTTTAGCTTTCAGTCTATGTAGCATTTTTATATCCCTCACATTTTAAGCAAGAACAGATTCAGCACCATTTGCATTTCAATAAATAGATCCCAGGATCAGGGAATTTTAGAACTCAGGGTCACTCTGATTCTCACTGACCATGTGACTCTGGTCACCTTTCACTTCATCCTTCCTTTCCTCATCTGTATAATGGGGATAATTATACTATATACCTTATATAATTATTATGTATACCTTGGATTTACCTTCTATTATGTATCTTATAGTAGAATACTTTTTAACTTTTCTTTTTAAAATACAATTTTAAGAAATAAACTTATACCTATTTTTTCTCCCACATTCTCACTCTGGGAATGAAAAAATATCCAAACTCTTGTCACCAATACTCATAGTCAAATAAAACTGATTTCTTCATTGGCCACATCCAAAAAGTATATGTCTTGTTCTGCACCCGGAATCCACCCTCTGTCTGTAAGGATGTAGGTGGCATGTTTCTTCATTAGACCTTTGGAATCATGGTTATTAATGGCATTTGATCAGAGTTCTTAAATCTTTCAAAGTTGCTTGTGTTTACAGTATTGTTACCATGTAAACTGTTCTCCTAGTTTAAGCAGAATACTTGGTGAATCTTAAAATATTCTCTAAATTTGAATTATCACCAGCATTATTATTCTAGGCTGTTATTTGCTATCTCACTAACCTCCGTCTCTTTTCCTGTAGTTTTGTTCTGGACCTGTGATTTCCTGTAATTGCCAGCAGAAAAAGAAAAAAAAATCACACCTGAGGAAACTTGAAAAGAATTATTTGCTTGTTTTTTTAGAGACAGTAAAGTAGGAGGAGAAATAGAAACTGTCTTCTTGTTTTTCAGTGGGCATAAGAGGATAGTCCATTTGGAAGAGCAGGAGTGTCTGTAAGTCAAGGGAGTAGATGGGCCAAGATTTTGGGGCTTCAAGGAGAGGAGAAAGCAGAACTGGCCTATTGCCAAGGTGTCTTTGGGGCCTGTAATAGCAGGAGAAGGCCTTAAATCCACATCTTTATCATCCTATCCCAACTTGTTCTTTGAATTTCTCTCCTCATTTGATTGGTGGACCTTAGAAGAAGACTTGACAATATCGAGAGAGGGAGTGCAGTCAGAGAGCTTGGGGAAAGAGCCTTTTCTTAGGGAGTGTGGGGGTTCTAGATTGTGTAATAGGTAATAGACAATAGAGATTCACCAGATGCTTCAACAAAGTGGAGCTTGGCAAAATTTAGGGATGGTGGGTCAAGATTGTAGGCAGGGGCAACAGCCTCTGCTTTCTGTGTCCCTTTCCTCATCTACTCCTCAGAAAATGTGGAATATGGCCTAGCACTTCTCAAACTGTGGGTTGTGATCCCATATGGAACCCATAAGAGGTTGCCAGTGGAAAAAACTGAAGTAGCCCTGTTGCTGTCTGTTAAATGATGTAACTGTCCATACTACCTTCAGCATATACACTATGGGTCCATCCACTTGTAAGTCCCTGAATATCCTAAAGGTCGACATTTTATTAGTACAGGCTTAGGCAAAATTGGGAAGCCTACAAGGGCCTTTGATGCTCTCCCGGCAGCATTCTCTTTCTGTGATTTTTTCTTCTACCCATGTTGCCCCTTCCTGATAAGTACCCTGGCCTTGCCTCATCTGTTTTACTCTCTCTCTCTCTCTCTCAAAGACTCTGCTATTAACCACTCCTTCCTTCAATGTGAATGTGAGTCACTGTGGTCGTAGGATCATATGATAATAGATTTGAAGCTGGAACCACAGAATTCATAGAATCTGATTCCCTCATTTTCTGAAGCTCAGAAAAGGTCAGTGACTTGCCCAGGTATGTATGTATGTATGTAGCTAGTAGGATCCCAGGTGGGATTTGGGGCCCTGTCTTCCTGACTCCAGTTCTTTCACTGTGTTGTTCCTGTTTTGTACACATATACTAATTTTACTTAAACCTATGTATGTTTATGTATATGCCTCCCATATAGAGTGGAGTCTTCTTGAAGGCTGCGACTCTTTCAAATTTATCTTTGTATATCTAGTGCCTGAAGCATAATAAGTACTCATAAATAATAAAAAATATAGATTTGATGGATTGGGTGAATAAATGAACGAAAGACTTCTTCCCCAGGTGAAGCAATTTCAAGTAGCAGTCAGCAGGGAGGGGAGAGCTTTTTGAAGGCAGGTGCTTTCTCTGTGCTCTGGAAACCCACACAGGTGGATCAGCTTCTTTGCTTCATCAACTCCATGACTTTTCCCATTGAATTTGTGAATGAATGAAAAAAGCATTTATTAAACTCTGACTGTGTGCTAAGCTCTGGGGACAGAGGCTAAAAAAAAAGACAAGTCCTGCTCAAGGAATTCTCACTCTAATTGGAGAAGATAAAAAATAAATGAAGTCAGTCAGTCAGTCAGCAAGCCTGGAGATCCAAACAGAAGCAAAAAGAAACATGGCCCCTGGCTTCCAAGAGCTTACATTCTAATGGGGGATGGCAGATAAGGGAAAAGAAGAAACTTACAAGGGACTGGGGGCATGGTAAAGAAGATCTTCTTGTGGAGAAAGGAGTCAGCACAGTGTAGAGAGGGATGAAATTTCTGAGCCAAGATGCAGGGCAGAAAGAAAGTCTCTGAGGTCGGAAGGGAGTAGGTCACACAGCAGTGCCCAGGGCTCTGGAGAGCATTGTGGCAAGGCAGACAGCAAGACCTGAGATAGTGATTCTCAGCTTATCCAAGTGTTTTAAATGGCTAAATCATGCTTTTCACTTGGAAAAGATGAAAGGAGTCAGTGGGAATCTGTGAAGGATGAAGGAAAGGCAAAGAGTAAGGGCAGTTATCCCATCTTGGCCAGCGTGGGCCAACTGAGAAAACTGGGTGTCTTCAGAGGAGAGGTAAAGGGAAGCAAAGAAGAAAGGGGGCCCCTGTAGCTTTTCTTGAATTGATGCAATTTATATTATTTACCCTAGTGAAATAGATTCCTGTGGAGTGGCGCAGCCATATTACCCAAGGGCAGTGAGGGGAAAGACATACCTTAGCAGTAAAGGGGATTGTATATTCCTCTGAATCCCAGACCACTCTTTAAAATTTGCCATTTGGCTTGAATCCTAGATTGAATTTTGAATTGAGGGGAAGGTTAATTTCCTGTGCTAAAACTGCTGAGTTGAGGGAAAGGATAGTAGGGGTCCATGCTGAGGCCAAGATAATTTGGGGGACAATTGGCTATCCACAAAGGACTGATGTGAGCCAAAGAGCAACCTCATGTCATTGACCTGATAGAGAGTTAGTAGAAGAGAAAACCCAGGTGAGATTGGGATTAAGACCCATCTTGGATAGGCTGGCCCTCTCATAACTTGGGCTCCTTTCTTTGCACGCTCAGCCCCGCAGATCCCTATTTGGCCAGACATTGTTGAAGAAAAACAAACAAGCTTCTACCACCCATTCTGCCAAATGCCTTGTATTTATTCTCCTTTCCCATGTTATTTTTGGTCCCAGGTTTCCTACGCTCTCCTCGCAAATGGCATGATTGGCTCAACCCTTCCTTGTGGTTGCTCCCAACCTTCCTGAAATATCACAGTTGAGTCTGTACCTCCTTTGCAGATTTGGATGGAGCCCAGAAGAATTTTTTTTGAGAATATGCCTTAAAAATGGTTAAGTCATTTGGAGCATGAGGTCCATGAAAACACATATGCCCATGCAACCACCCCAGCAGTCACCTGTTTAAATCCATAAATAGGGAATGGTAATTACATAGTTCCAGAGATCCAATGTTTAAAGGAAAAATCTGGTCGTAAAAATAATTAGCTCATAGGATGCTTAAAAATAAAGTCCTGAGTGTACAACCACAGAACCTATCTATCCCTCTTTTGCTTCAGAGAAAGCTTCAGACTAGGACACTGAGCAGATGGCAATCCTGGACTCAACTTCCCAGAGTGGGCATCAATTATTGGATAGTAAAACCAAGTGTATGGACAAGCCAACTCTGAAGGACTCCAGAGTGGAGGGTCTCTGTTAGATCTTGGTTTGTCTCCCAAAATTTGGTTCCAGCCTCCCTCTTCCAGTGCATGATGATTTGTCTCTGGCCCAGAAGTTTATACATTTTCTGAGTTAATGGCACTTCAAGCCTAGCAAAGCAAAGCAACCCATGTGCAAGAAGATCCCTGGAGTAGTGAATTATGAGCTGCCTGGTGGAAATTGAAGTGTCTGTTTGCTTCAGAATAAATGGCCTGACCATGCTATGTTTTCCTCATCTCAGCAGATTTTTCCAAAGCATAGCACGTTTGGGCTTGACCAGTGGGCAGGAAGGGAAAACAAAGTGTCTTCATCCTGTAACAAACACCCAGGAGATTGTGGGTTCATAGAATCCTAGGGTCCTAGACCTTGACCTGGAAAGGAGAACGTGTCATCATTTTACAGTTGAAGAGACTAAGGCCCAGAGATGTAAAGGGAATTCCTTGCCAAGGGAAATGCAGTCAGTGAACAACACAGGCAAGATTTTCATCCAGATCATGTTATTCTAGAAGGGGCTATATTTTCCCTACATTTTTGGGTAGAGACATGTAAAGTGGAGTCCTGCTACAAGGAATGGCACAGGTTCATGAAACAGTATGGTACAAACTTCCTCTGGTATGGATCCCAACATTTTCTCTTGTTATTATTCAGAAAATTGAAAAAAGATTATTGGATCCTCCTAACCAGAGCCATCAAACAGAGGCTGGAATAGGTGGCAGCATGGTAGGGTTATGGTAGAAAAGGTTCCCTTTCAGTTAGAGGTGGGAACAGGCAACTTCTGAGGACTTTTTCAACACAAGAATCTGTGGTCCCAAGGAATGGCTAATCATCTGGTTTGGTTGTAGTATAGGGCATCCTTACATAATGTTGGAAAGGTACATAGAGTCACACTGGGGAGGTTCTTGAATCCCTCAGTAAGGAACTTGCATTTTATTCAATAGACGATAGAGAATCATTAGTAATAACAATAGCAAAACATTTATATGGCCCCTTAAGACTTGCAATTCACTTTTTTGTTTTGTTGTTGTTCAGTCATTTCTGACTCTTCATGACCCCATTTGGGGTTTTCTTGGCAAAGACAATGGAGTGCTTTGCCATTTCCTTCTCCAGCTCATTTTATAGTTGAGGAAATAGAGGCAAACAGGGTTAAGTGATTGGTCCAGCGTCATGAAGCTAGTGTGTTTGAGATTGAATTTGAACTCAGAAGAGGAGTTTTTCTGACTCCTGGACCCCGTGATCTATCCACTGTGCCACCTGGCACATTTCAATATCATCTTTTTGATGCTCACAATAGCACCGTGGAATAACTTTTATTATTCGCATTGTACAGGTAGGCAAACAGAGAGGGTTAAGGTGACTTGCCTAAGACCATACAAGTAGTACGTATCAGAGGCAGGATTTGAATTCAGGTCAAACACTTGTTCCTTTATGCTAGTAACTACCTTTGCTGCCAAAATGATGGAGGAATTCTATTAGCCTAGTTGTGCCTTAAAAAGATTAATCTGACCGATTATCTCTAAGTGTATTGGATGTGTGGAAGCCCAGTCTAGAGACAATTTGTAATCCAGGTAGTAGTTAATGAGGGACAGAGGACGATGATTCCAATGGGAATGGAGAAAAATACATAAATAGGAGAAATATCTTGTAGGTAAAGAAGTAACCTATAAGATTTTGTGACTGATTCAATGAGGAGAGCCAGGGAGAAAGAGCTGGAATACCAAAGTATAGGTGTATACGAATAGGTGTATATACTGTCTACTTCCATATATAGATTCTATACATCAGAGTACCTTATGTGTTTAATCTGGTATCTTGAAAGCAAGGATTGTAACACATCATTCAGTCAATCCATTGCTCTATTTAGCAACTTCTTTGGACTCAACACTGCTTGGCTTTGAGTCAGGATCTGAGGAATGGAAAAGAAGATACCAAGAAATATATGACATCATTTCAGAGCTCAAGCAGCTTAAAATTCATCTACTCTAAGATAAGGCTTATCTGATGTCCTACTATAGACTTAACTAGACTTATCCTTAAACAAGCAAGTATAGTCTGTTACTGTATAGTATGTGAAATGTTTCCAGGTTGGTTGAATCTTCCAGGGCTTGCATATGATTAGGGTACAGTATTCAAGAATTCAGACTCACCTCTACACATGATGAGCCATCAAAAGAGGATTTTTAAAAAAGAAATAGACATAGTATGTATGATACCTATTGAGTAAAATATTTGATAAAATCTCTTCTACAAATTATTAGGGTCTTATAAATAAGATGCATTTTGCCTAAATTTAATAGCATCTTAAAACTAAGTGCTAAGCAAATTAAGAATTCCCTCAAATACATTCAATTTATGGAAATTTTATATTTTGATGTAATGACATTAAAGTATACTGTGAATTATTATGATTTTTTCCTTTTTGGAGGGGGGAAGGTGAGGCAATTGGGAGTAAGTACTTGCCCAAGGTCACACGGCTAGGGTTTTTTTTTTGGGTGTGTGTTAAGTGTCTGAGACCAGATTTGAAATCAGGTCCTCCTGACTCCAGGGCTGGTGCTCTATTTACTGTGCTACCTAGCCTCTCCAATTACTGTGATTTTTAAAAATTAACTTAGTTTAGTTTACCTAGGCTTTCATATTTTAATTAAATATGTATTATACTTAAAAGTAATAGAAGGGATTTGATATGCTTAGAATACTTTTGAGGGCTTAACTGATGGTCACTATTTTGCATCAGTGAAAGAGAAGGGGGGGAGAGAGGCGGGAAAGAGGGAGAAAGAGAGAGACAGAGAGACAGAGAGACAGAGGGAGAGAGAGAGGGAGGGAGGGAGAGAGAGGAGACAGGGAGAGAGGGAGGAAGGGGGACAGAGAGAGAGAGAGAGAGAGAGAGAGAGAGAGAGAGAGAGAGAGAGAAATCAGAGGCTTATCTACTCAATAAGAATAGCTGACATTCACAGAGCACTTTAAATGCTTCTTGGAAAATGTTTTCTGTATATTATCTCATGTGAGTCTGACAACAGCCTTATGAAGTAGTTACCAAAGGCATTGATAGTTCTATTTTATGGATGAGGAAACTCAGATTCAAAAAACTTAAGTAACTAGCCCACAGTCAATCAACAAGCACCAATTATGGGCTGAACATGGTGCAAGGCATTTGATCCAAAGTTAAGCATAGTGTTGAGTCCAAAGAAGTTGCTAAATAGAGCTATGGATTGACTGAATGATGGGTTACAATCCTTGCACAGAAATAAAACAGTCCCTGCCCTCAAGGACTTATATTCTATAAGATATTAATGCAATTTATAAGTCTTAGAGGACAAATTTGGTTTTAAGTCTTCTTATCTCTAAATCTAGCATTCTACCTACCAATACTATGCTATCTCCTATTCAAGTCACTGCCATGTTTTGTATTTTGACAATAGAATATCGGACCCAAAGTTGGAAGACTTAAGTTCCAATCATAGCACCAACGTTTATTGGCCGGCAACCCTAATTCTGAGGTCCAATTTCCTCAGCTGTGAAATGGCAGAATTATAGCATTATTACTTCACAGGTTTGTTGGACGGAATGCAGTTGGTCAACTGCAAACCACAATTTAAAATCTGAGCTACTTATGGTGTAGTTCTAGTCTCATCAATCAACACGTTTCTTAGTGTTTGAAGAATCCATTTTGTTGCAGCACAAAATACTAGCATCTGAGTTATACTTGGGCAGTTTCTATGTGTAGGATCTGCCCAAAGATGAGAAGAGGGTTAGATGGCACCCTAATGCTGAGGGCTAGAGCCATTGGCTATAGAGATGCTATGGAAAGACTGTTGGGCTCAGAGTCAGGAAAGACTTGGAGTCAGATTCTGCCTCTAATGCTAACTAACCTTTTGGCTTTGGTTATTTCAACTTAATTAAATTCAACTCAACTCAATCCAATCCAATTCAACAAACTGTTATTAAACACTTATTATATTCTAAGTACTGTGCTGGCACTACAGATATAAAAGCAGAAAAAACTTTACATCTAGGAAATGGAAACAATATGCCCATAGACAAATAACTTAAGCTCTCTGAGTCCAAGCAGAAAGTCATCAGATTCAGAAAGGCTGCGGACACAAGGGAAATGAAAAATGCCTGTTTCCTGTCTGAGCTGATTCACTGTCTCAAGCACCCGGGCAGGTCTTCTCTTCTTCTCAAGGACGCAGCACTCCCTGGTTACCTTTCATTCATAAAGGATGCACACTAGGAGTGAAAGGCAGGAAGGATGGCTGGATCAAACCTTGGAGTAGCAGAGGGTCCAACAAGGAAAAGGAATTATGGGAAGCCTTCCGTGTTTCTCCATCATTAACGTAGGTGGCTTATATGTTTCCAGCCAGAACTGCATGAGTGAGGCAAGACTATGAAAGCAAGGATCCCAGGTACAAAGTGACAGCCCTGCTTCAGCGTCACCTAGACTTTTTTGGTTTTCTTTCTTCCCATTCACTGTAAGCTGTGACCCAAAGATCTTGGAGTTGGGGTGCTGAGGGAAACCAAAGTGCCTCAGACTCCCCCAGCCACTTGATGTTCCTTTGGCAGAGCCCCCTGACATGGCCTCAAAGTGAATGATCGATGGCTATCAGGGATTGATGGGAATTAAAGGGGATAATGCAGGTAGGTGGCAGAATGCTGGGCCTGGAGTTGGGAAGACCTGAGTTTGAGTCCAACTTTAGACATTTCCTAGCTATGTGACCCTGGACAAATCACTTAACCCTGTTTGCCTCAATTTCTTCATCTGTAAAATGAGCTGGAGAAGGAAATGGCAAACCATTCCAGTATCTTTGCAAAAAACAACAAAACAAAACAAAACAGAAAACCAAAAAAAACCCCTAAATGGGAACATGGAAAGTTGGATATGACTGAAAGGCCAAACAACGAGAGGAATAACAACAGCAACAGTGCTTTCTGTCTTTCTAGAAGAGAAAGTGGAGTTCAAAGACAAACTGGATGAGGGGGCTCTGATTAGCTAGACTGTGTTTCCAGAGGCATTGGTCCCTGCAGTTGAATCTGGGGACTAACAGAGCTCTTTCTCCTGGAAAGGAAGGCACCTCCTCCCCACTTCCCCTCAAGTAGATGATTCATCCTCTCTCTCTCTCCCTCTCTCCCTCTCTCTCTCTCTCTCTCTCTCTCTCTCTCTCTCTCTCTCTCTCTCTCTCTCTTTTTCTCTCTCTCTCTTTCTCTCTCTTTCTCTCTCCCTCCCTCTTTCTCTCTTTCTCTCTCCCTCCCTCTCTCCCTCTCTCCCTCTCTCTCTCTCT
>CM053598.1:46054574-46101482 GCA_028646575.1 Pseudocheirus occidentalis | reverse complement strand
CTCTCTCCCTCTCTCTCTTCCTCTCTCTATTTGTCTCTCTCTGTCTCTGTCTCTCTGTGTCTTTCTGTTTCTATGTCTCTGTCTCTCCCTGTCTCCCCTTCTCTGCCTGTCTCTCTGTCTTTTTTTCCATGTCTCTCTCTGTCTCTGTCTCTCTCTCCTGCTTCTTTTGTAAAAGAGCTAAAGTTTATACTCTGTATTCTAAAGTAAAAGATTGATGGCAGAGTCCTGTCCTCTTCTGCTGGGGAAGAGGTAGCACTTCAGGTCTAAATGGCTGCTAAAGCCCAAGTAGGTGGTTGCCTTGAGAATAGCCTAAAGAAAGGGATGTAAAGAGTTGTAGACATTCCAAATTATACTCATTAGGGAGGAGTTGAGACACCATGCCCAGTTGGATGCAGTAGCTCTCAGCAGTATGCTAAGAGTGGGGGCCCCAGGCACCTGATCCCCAAGTGTACCTCTCTCTACACCCATGCCTTGGCTGTGTGGGCTCCCCTCCACAAGCCCTGGTGTGCTCACTCTTCCTACCAATAGTGAATATGTTTATTGGAGATTGTGCCTTAGCCTTATGGAGGATAATGATCAATTGCTATTTTAACTACTATGTGATTTTTAAAAAATGTCTTTGCTTTAACTAATGACTTCTGTTGACTGTACAATGAAGCCATATTGGCTGGGGTTCGTGAATTATGGTTTCAAGTGCCCATGGATTCATGGGATACTTTGAATCTGGGATGACCTTCTTGGGTGACCCCATGGGAGTGGAAGTACCTTAGGTATCTGTGATTTCAGACTTTTGTTGCTTAATCACCAGGTGTGTGTGTGTGTGTGTGTGTGTGTGTGTGTGTGTGTGTGTGTGTATGAGAGAGAGAGAGAGAGAGAGAGAGAGAGATGACACAGAGACAGAAAGGAAGGAAGGGAGGGAGGGAGGCAGGGAGGGAGAGATATCCTATATTACATCCGGAGTCTGATTGGCTGACTGGTTGATCCTTTGTAACTTGATTCAGTTTTCAGCAACAGAGGCACCTGTGCTAGTGACAATAACAACTTGTCTCCTAATTTTGATGTCCAGCTTGGTCTCTTCTGTGCTGCTGGCTAATTTGATCAGCCACAGTGAGAAGTTTCCTTTTTCTTTGATCAAGAACATCATGAATCTGACTGAAGTAAAGGAGGTAAAAAAAAAACAAACCCAAAATCCCCAAACCTCAGGAGATTCCTAAAATATTCTCAGGAGTAGTCTTCTCCTGCTTTTCTCTCCTCTCACCTTTTCCCTCTTCTTTCCCTTTTCTTCTACCTACTCCCTTCCACTTTATTCTTCATTCCTCTCCTTTATCCTTCTTTCTTTTCTCCTTCCCTCTTTATTTTAAAAGTGTTTTAGGAGAGCCTCTTCTTCCTCCTTTCCCATTCCCTCTCCCCTAAAAGATCCATAGGAAGACTCCTTCTCTTTCCCTTTCTCTTTTACTTCCATTTCTCATTTTACCTTTTCCCTTCTCTCCCCTTTCCTTTAGGGTTATTTAGGAAGGTTACTCTCTTCCTCACCTTTCTCCTTCATTCTTTTCCTTTCCCTCCCTCCTAAAAGAGCCTTAGGAGAGCTCCTGTCCTTCTTCCTCCTTTCCATTCCCTTTCTCCTAAAAGATCACTAGGAAGACTCCTCTTTCACTTCTCTTCTTTTATCACATCCCTTTCCCTTTTGGCCTTTTTCCTTTTCCTTAAAGATATTTAGGAAGGCTCCTCTCTTTCTTCCTCTCCTTCCACTTTTCTCTTTATTCTCCTCCTTCCTTTATTCCTCTCCCTCCATTTATTCTTCAAGAAATAGGGTACAGAAAGACCCCAAGTTGTGTTGTGTGCCAGAATCATTGGTATTTGCTGTGTGATTTCCTCTCTCATTTCACTCTTTCCTAAGGACTGTTTCCTTCCTTCAATTGTAGTGACTGCTGGATGTGCTCTGAAAACAAATCTCCTCTCTTAGGGGTACTTAGTGGGCAGAGAGCTACCCCTCTTTGTGAGAAATTCCTCGATTCAAGTTCTGCCTCTGACAGACACATATGACTGGCTTTGTGACTCTGGGACTCTTGAGCCTCTCAGTATTTTAGGTGGTTGTCTAAAATCTTTAAGTTTCAGAGAACGTGTGACGTGTAGAGACATTTTCCTCCTCTGGGAGTTCCCTGTGCCAATGCACTTATAGGGTCAGTCCCCATTGATATAGATCCTAATACTACATTCTCTCCTGTCTGTTTTCTCTCATTCTCACTACACAATCAGCCCACTTCCTTTTCTGTTCATATTATACATGTATAGTGGGTTTTAGAGACCATTTTATTGCTTGGTAAAAATGACATCCTTGTTGTTGTTGTGTCTTTCAGTTGTGTCTGACTCTTTGTGACACCACTGTGGAGTTTTCTTGACAAAGACACTGGAAAGGTTTTCTGTTTTCTTCTCCAGTTCATTTTGCAGATGATGAAACAGAGGGAAACAGGGTTGAGTGGTGTGCCCAGGGTCACACAGCTAGTAAGTATCTGATTCTGAATTTGAACTCATGCATATGATTCAAGCCCAGTGTTCTATCCGCTGTGCCACCTAGGTGCCCAACGATGGCAGATAACTTACTTTTCCATTGTTTCTTGAGTGACTTTGAATTTTAATTCTTCCAGCAATAAGGCATTCTGTGATTTCCAGGAAAATATCAATGTTTGCAGGAAAGAATACGAGGACCTAATAATGCTTATTTAACTACTTATGGTTTAAGAAGTGTCTTTAACACACTATTTCACTTAATCCTTACCACAACCCAACGAGATGGACCATGAATGTATATTATCGCCTCCATTTTATGAATGAGGGAACTGATGGTCAAAGGAGGAAATGAGTTGCCCCAAATGCTGATGCCAGGAGTTGAAGGATCCAGGATTGGAGCTCAAGTCTTCTGGTCACTTGTCTAAAACTCGTTTCATTATATCAAGTTTCCTTGAGGCTAAAACACTACATGAATGGGAAGCATCATCATAATTATTAGACTACAATCTTTTTATAACTATCAAGTATTATGATAATGGTGATTCTCAGACTAGAATTCTTTTTTGCATCCCCAACACATGACAAAATAACTAATGTTACAAGGCAGATAATGAGTCTCAAATTAGGCATGCAGACAGTAAGCACTGTGGACATTTGGGGCAGGGAGAGAGATTGCTACAGGCTGGATGGTCCGGGAAGGCTTCGGAGAAGAGGTACGATTTGAGTTGGACCTTGAAGAAGTGGCACTTGACGTACTGAAACAATTCTTTTTGTGCAGATCTCAAATCACTTAGACTAATAGAAATTAAGCTAATAACATGCTCTCCATTCTACAGTAGGTAGACTCAAGCTTCAAAAGGTAGAAAGGGATGTGTAGTATTGAAAACCATTGGATAATAAAAATTCAGAGCCAGAAGAGGTCTTAGCAATCATGTAGTTCACTCCCCTCCCTCACCTTTTTAAAAACGAGAAAACTAAAGACCAGAAAGTTTCATTTGTGCAGGATCACGCAGCTAACTGGAGAGAGACTCAGTGCTATAAGCCAGCTCACCAGGCTCCCATGTTATAAGATTACAGATTCAGAGTTTGAAGGGACCTCAGAGGTCAATTAGTCTATCTTATTTTACAAATGAAGAAACTGAGACTCAAAGGAGTTAAGTGTCTCACCCTACATCACATAGGCAGAAAGTAAGAGTCAAGATTTGAATCCAGGTCCTCTGACTCCAAATCCAGCATTCTTTCTACTGTACCATGCCACCTTCCTCAGGAAGGGCTCACATCTCCTTCTTCTAAGGAGTTTTACAATTAAAAGCATAGTCGTGTTTTGGAATATGACTCTCAGTATTACCTTTGCATGGCTGTAGCAGAGCGCCTGGTTGTATTCTGCCAGAATGCACAGCTGTTAGTATTGATGGGAAAATACATCTGGCAATTTAGAACATTCCATGGGCAGCGATTTCCAGGTAGCAACTCTTCTGCGTCTTATTATAAATTCTCACCTGGGTAAAGGGAACAGAATCCTTAATGAGGGGAATTCATCCATAGTGGGACCTTTTGGTTTAGAGATAATGGGGTAACTCCCTCAGCTTTTTCACAACTGTCTCTCCCTGTCTTGTCCCTATTTTCTATGACAGAGAGAGTCTGCTGAACTAGAATGTTTGCTCTGCAGATCCTTTGAATCCTTCCCCCAATTTCTCCCTGCTCCAATTCTGAAGAAGGGCTCTGGGGAAAAGATTTGTCTTCAGCTCAAGGAGCACAAGCAGGCCAGAGCCACGGGTGGGCAATAGGAACATGGAGGAACTTAGCTGATGGAAATATCCCACCAGAATAAATTCTCTACATTTCTATAAAGTAGGGAAGTGTTCATCTTATTTTTTAATTTTTGAAGTCTTCAGAACTTCATAGGGTTGGAGTCACAAACTCTCTGTGTTTCCCATGAAAGTCAAACTGGAAGAAGAAGTTAATTAATCTGCCATGTCACTTTGTACAAGTCACTTTCCCTCATTGATCCTCCTCAGTTTTCTCATCTGTAAAATAAAGGTATTGGGTGAGATAATCTTGAGGGTTTCCCTCCAGTTCTTACACTCTATGATCTCTGCAAGTTGAAAAGTTCCACTAAGTCTATATTTGGAATAGTTTTCCTTGTCTCCTTGCTCCTTGTCTTCTCTCTCTCTCTCTCTCTCTCTCTCTCTCTCTCTCTCTCTCTCTCTCTCTCTCTTACTTTCTCTTTCTTTCTTTCTTTCTTTCTTTCTTTCTTTCTTTCTTTCTTTCTTTCTTTCTTTTTCTTTCTTTCTTTCTTCCTTTCTCCCTCCCTCCCTCCCTCTCACTCTCTCACTTGCTCACACTTTCCCCCTCTCCATCTCCCTTTTTCTCCCTCCCTCATGTCTTTATCATGATCTTTTTCCTCTCCCATACTATTTCTCTCTGTTATCTTCCTTTCTTTCTTCCACTACTCTGGCATTCTCATCCATTTCTTATATTCATTTTCTGAAAAATCTCCATTTCCCATAGTCCTTTCTTCTCTTCCTTTGTCCTTTCAGAAGACATAGCATGGTGTACACTTGCTCTTCTCCCCTACTTTGCTAGCTTACCCCAACCCCAATACCCCCTTGTCTTTGAGGAAGCAGAGAGCTATGACTTGCTGTTGAACCACAGGAATCTCTCTCTAGGAGTCTCTTAACAGAGACGCTTCAAAGTTCATGCTAGTGGCTGTAGGCTGGGTCCCAACACCCATGAGAGAACGCAGAATGTGGCTTCACATATGCTGCTGTGTTCAAAGCATCCAGTTGGAGAAATAGATTTCCTGGAGCAGAGTTAGAGCACCTGGCTCCTTCATGGGAGTCGAGAGGCACAGATGCCAGCTTGGTAAGCAACCCGCCCACCTGCCTACCAGCTCAGGGTAGAGCTTCTGATGTTCTCTATTAGCAGACAGTGGGGTTTCTACTGGGAGAGATAAGGGTGGGCAGCAGAAATAGAATGGCAGACTTGTCAATTAACATCTTAAAGAGAAAGGAAAAGTCTAGAAGGGACACTTTGAAAGATCTTCTCCCAATGGAGGATTTTGATGCCAAAGAAATTAAGGGACTCCTGGCCAAAGAGTCAGGAGACTTGAGCCCTAGTCTAGGGTCTTTTGTAGACTTGGAATGTAAGCACAGGAAGTCACCTAACTTTGAAAGGCAGTTTTCTCATCTGAAAAACAAGGGAGTGGAATTATATTATCGTTGACTCTAAAATTCCTTAAGAGCACGGATTTAAATCTGGAAAGGACTTAAGTAGTAATTGAATCCAACCCTGTTATTTTATAGATGAGGAGACTGAAACCCAGAGAGGATGAATGACTTGTCCAGAGTCACAAAGGTAGTAAGTGGCCAATTAGTTTTTTTTTTTAACAATATTTTATTTTTCCCCTGTTACACGTCAAGACAATGTTTAATATTCATTTTTACAAGATTTTGAGTTCTAAATTTTTCTCCCTCCTTCCCCTCCCCTCTTCCAAAAATGGTAGACAACTTGATATAGGTTTTACATGTGCTGTCATGTGAAACGTATTTCCATACTAGTCACAGTTGTGAAAGAAGAAATAGATCAGTAGAAAAAAAAACACAAGAAAGAATAAAGTAAGTAAAAAATATATATTTTAATCTGGATTCAGAGTCCATCAGTTTTTTATCTGGATGTACATAGATAGCATTTTCCTTTCTGAGTCCTTTGTACTTGTCTTAGATCTTTGTGTTGCTGAGAAGAGCTGAGTCATTCATAGTTGATCATCACATAATATTGTTGATATTGTCTACAATGTTTTCTTGGTTCTGCTTATTTCACTTTGCATCAGTTCATATAAGTCTTTCCAGGTTTTTTGCAATCTGCCTGATCATCATTTCTTATTGCACGAGAGTATTCCATTACATTCATATGCCAGAGCTTGTTCAACCATTCCCTAATTGATGGTCAACCCCTCAATTTCCAATATTTTGCTTATCATTTTAAGGAGCACATTTATTTATTTTATTTATTTTATTTTATTTTATTTTTTTCCAAAGCTCTCTATTGTTTTCAGTAGGAATGGGTGGTATATTTTGTCTAAAGCTTTTTTCAGCCTCTATTGAGATAATCATGATTTTTCTTGGTTTTGTTATTGATATGGTCAATTATGTTGATATTAGACCCTCCTAATATTGAACCAACCCCACATTCCTGGTATAAATCCCACCTAACCACAGTGTATAATCCTTGTGATACGCTGCTATAATTGTTTTGCCAGTATTTTGTTCAAAATTTTTTGCACCAATATTCATTAGGGAAATTGATCTACAATGTTCTTCCTCTGTTTTATCTTTTCCTGGTTTAGGTATCAGCACCATATTTATTTTTGGCATTGTTGTCCTCTTCTGAGTTTGTTTCTTAACCTTCATTGTTGCTATTATAACTTTCTGTGGTCAGATTCTTTTGTTGTTCTGGTGGTGTGTTGTTTTTGTTTTTGTTTTAGTCTCTCTTTTTTTGCTCTTTTCCTCTCTTTTAAATTTGAACTCTGCTTCTGGGGTAGAAGGGGCACTGTCTCAGGTTTCTTATACTAGGGGCTATAAGCCCTGGATGTTTGCCTGGTCCTGCACTGAAACTGTCCTGAATCCCAAGGAGGACTCTCGTGTCTTGTGTTACACTGAGGGGGTGGGCTGGGCTGTTGGAAATCATAGGGGTGTGAGAGCTTGCTAGTACTGAGCTGGGATCCTAGTGCTGTATGCTAAAGTCAGTGGGGGTGTTTCTGCATTTCCTGGAGGCTACACTGAAGGATGAGCATGTTTCTCGGGCTGAGAGTCTGTCCATTCCCCTAGCTATGCTGAGGCACCCAATGGGTTCTGGAGGTGGCATTTGCCTGCTCCACCATACTGGAACTCAGGATCTTGCAGAGGTAGGGCTTGCTGCTGGCTTGCTGTGATGTTTCTTGGCCTGGACTGCATTCCACCTTTACCTGAGTGAGATAGATCTTTTTGTGCCGATCTTTCAAATTCCTTGGACTAAAAGATTGTTTCACCTTATCTTTTTGCTGATTCTCCTGTTCCAGGATTTGTTTGGGGATGCTACTTTATGTTTATTGGGAGAGTTATGGTGATTTACTGCTTTCTCCAACATCTTGGCTCCCTAAATAGCCAAATTAAGATTCAAACTCAGTTCCTGTGACTTTAAGTTCAATCTGCAAAGTTCTGCTGCACCATTTTTTGTCATTATTACTGTTGTCCGATCGTATCAGTCATGTCAGATTCTTTATGACCCCATTTGGGATTTTCTTGGCAAAGATCCTGGAATGGTTTGTGATTTTTTTCTCTAGCTTATTTTACAGATGAAGAATTGAGGCAAACATGGTTAAGTGACTTGCCCAGGGTCACACAGCTAGTTAGCATCTAAGGCCATGTCATCTCCTTAGAGATATTATGTCATGCTGAGAGTGATCTGAAAGCAGGATGGAACATAGGGGTCAGTGTCCCCCTCTTGTCACCTCACCCCAAATGGAACTCCTGTCACTTGATCATCAAGCATCTTTGGAAAAGTGACTTTGAGAGTTTGTGCCTCATTTCCCAGCTACATAAAGTTACTGGTCTAGCAGAGCAAATATAGTGGTAGGAATTTGGGATCTAGTTCAAGAAACTGGGTTTGAATCCCACCTGTGATATTTCCTGCCTTTATGACCTTGGGCAAATCATTTTTAAAAGGAGAGGATTCGATGACCTCTAAGGTCCTTTAGAGTTTGGAAGCCATAATTTGGATAGTTGCCATACCATTTGGAGATGGGGGTGGGTTGATGTACTCTCCAATCTTTGCCATATCCCTGGCTTTAACTGGCTCCTGCATTGAATTAAAAGAAACTACTTAAAATGGGCCACCATGCTTCTGGACCATTGAATTTCTACACTAATGTTAAAGAGGAAAGAATTCCCATCTGAGCCATTCTGTTTTAAACGGAATATGTTTTACCTTCTAAAATAAAAGCCACTTAGGCATACAAACCAATCTGTCTTGGGATCGTGTCATTAAGACTGAAATATCACAGTAGAGCAAAATGCAATTCCAAATCCACTCCTTTATACAGGTTACCATACATCACCCAGAGAGTACTCTGGCCTGTTAGGACAGCTGCTGGGTTACTTTGTTCAATTTACAGCTTTAAATTGTGTTATACAAAGGATAAGGAAGGGGGGGAAAAATGAGATTTATAGATAGCAGAAAAAAGATGTTTTTGCAAGCCCAAGTTCAGCTCAGTGTAGGGCTGAGAATCTGTTTAACTCATAATTCCTGTGCCGAATGGTAGTGGGTAGAATTTGGTGAGGGGAGAGGGGTCTCCAAGGGAGAGTCTGAATGCATACAAGATGATTTCTGTCTCTTGCAAACCACTCACTCCTGTCTGTGGTGTCACAGTGGCAGGATTTTAACCAAATATTTCTCTGCAAGTGTTTCTTTGTGCTAAGAGAGGACGTTCATCAGAGGCCCACAGAACCAGGTGCTATTCATTCTGTAACTGTCCAGAAGCAGCATGGTTTGAGCAGGGAGAAGGGAAAGAAGTTGCTCTTTTCTGTTTTATCCCATCTGAGCGGCTGGACATTTTGGAGTCTTAGGAGTCAATTGGGCACAGCAAATAGAGTATCGGGCTCATAAAGTTGTCGTTCCGCTGTTTTTTCAGTTGTGTCTAATTCTTCATGGCCCCATTTCAGGTCTTCTCAACAAAGACACTGGACTGGTTTGCCATTTCCTTCTCTAGTTCATTTTACAGGTGAGGAAACTGAGGCAAACAGGGTTGACTGACTTACCCAGGGTCACACAGCTAGGGAGTGTCTGAGACCACAGGCCTGGCACTTAAACCTGCACCACCTTGCTGATTGGACTTAGACCCAAGTTCAAATCCTGCCTTAGATTATCATTAGTTATGTGATGCTGGGCAAGTTACATAACCTCTCTAGCCCTCAGTTTCCTCATCTGTAAAACAGAGGGGTTGGACCAGATGTCCCTGAAGGCTCCTTCCAGCTCTAAATCTGTAATTTTATGATTTTCCATATTCCATTTTGGGCCTTTATCTTGCCTATTTGAATACCTCCCAAAGCTGTATATGTTGGGTTGGGAATCTGATTAGGATAACTTACCCACAAAAAACCAGCCCATGGTATCATGCCTCATGACCCTGGGGGCTCATGTCATTCATACTAAATTACCTTGTCCTGTTCTAGAACTAGAAGCAAGAGAGGCTGTATACTCTTGCATACTTGGGATGTGTGTGTGTGTAGGGGGAGGGCTGAAGGGAATGGAAATAATGTCACATGGGGGTGTTTCAAGCCATTAATTACAATCATGGATTCTTATTTTCTACATATTGAAGATTGCAATGAATAGCTCTATTTACCTAGGCACTGAAACAATGGTGCTTAGCGCCTTCCCTCTGAGACTACCTCCAGTTTATCCTGTATGTACTAAAGCTTAAAACTGCCTAAGGCTTGGGACATTGGGTATCTCTACTTGTGCTTAGTTGTTAAAGGATTAGACTATGAGCTCCTTAAGAGAAGGGGCTGTTTTTTTTCTTTTTGCCTTTCTTTGTATCCTCAGGACTTAGCACAGTGCCTACCGAGTAGTGGGTGCTTCATAAATGAGAACTGCCCGCCTGCCTTCCTGACTCTGGTCACTTGTGCAACGCATGCAGCCTCTTTGCCAGAAGCATCCCCTTTTGATGGCTAAGATCTTTTTATTCCTGTGATTACTCATCCTCTCTGCTCCTGTTTCCTCTTTCATGAAATATGGAAGTTTGGACTAAATAACTCTGATGTCCTTAACAATTTTAAATCTATCGAACCTTATAATGCTTTTAAAATAAGATTAATTGTCTTCTTTAGACAAAGAACATAAGCTTCTTGAGGACAGGGACCATTTAATTTTTATCATTGCATCCACAGCATTTAACAATGTGTGTGGAATATGGTAGGTGCTTGATAAATGCTAGCTGAATGATTAATTGATTGATCTGTGATTCCTTTTTCAGCTTATTCTTATTCCCTCTACTGAGTCCCTCATAGATTTAATTGGATTAGGAAATGAAAGATCCTTTGGTTTCAAATTGACAGCTTACTTACACACATACATGTATGTATACATGTATGTATGTATAGAGGATAGGAAGAGATTAGAAGATACATACTACACATATGTATCACACTATATATATGTATGTGTGTATGTATATACACATACATCTATATTATATATATTTTCTTAATCTACTGAATTTTCACTTCACTCCTAGAAGGCTGACCACATGCAGATTATTCCCATTGTGCAGATGGGAAAAGTAAAGTGATAAGAAGTTACTTATCTAGGAACACATGGTAAATCTGAGGGAAAGTGAAGAATAAAACATAAGTTTTTTTTCTCTCTCCACTATTTTCTTTCCAATACCCAACAAACCCCTTGAGGGTGAGGACATTCGTGTTTTTGGTGCCTTAATTAAATCACAGTAGATTGTAAATCCTTGAGATTGAGTATTGTTCCCTTTCTGTCTTTGGGGGTTTAGTGCACCTGGCATCAAGCCTTAAACATAGTAGGTATTTTGTGAATTTTTGTTCAGTTATTTTGCTCAAAGTGGCTTATTAAGAGTGTACAGTTCAAGTATTCTGTGACTTCAACCCAAGAATCTTAATATTATTATTTCATTCACTCAACAAACATTTGGTAGTAAAAGGAAAAGCTAATTGTCAAACAAGAATAAAATATTGTTTTTTCATTTATTCATTCATTTATTCAAGAAACATTTGGAAATAAAGGGAAAAGCTAATCATCAAACCATAATAAAAAACCTTTGGATTAGAGAATTGATTCTTTTCAGGGGCCAGATAATGGAAAACCTTGGAATGTGAGGCTTAGTCTTAGGCCCCAGAATGAGCGGGCGATAAAATGGTTTTTCCAGAGTCAACCATCAGGAAAAAACCTTAGAGAAAGAAGACTATTGGCTACAGATGGAGAACTGGCTATGTACTATTGGTACTAATTTCTTTACCTCCTAATGTCTTAGTAAAAGCACTGTCCTATGCATTGAGCAAGGGATCATCAGTGTTGCACACCAATTAGTCATTCTAGATTTCAATTGACTAATTGATCATAAAGGTGAAGGAATAACATTCATTCATTTCTGCTAAAGACATTTATTGAGTACCTAATATGAATCAGATACTGTTTAAGATGCTGGCTAAGGATGATTATTTCTGAAGTCAGGCTGAAAGTCAGTCACAGGTAAATCGAAACCAGAGAGACTTCCATGTATCTGTCTCCCTGCCTTGAGGATATGATTAGCTTGAGTTTCATTCAAAGAAACCTAGCGTAGGCAATAAAGGGCGATGAAAAGAATAAAGCCCTTGGAATTAGGATGACTGCTCCTAGATTCTGGTTCTGGCCAGTGTTGGTGTGACTATGGGCAAATCATTTAACCACTATGAGCTTAACTTTCTCACCTGTAAAATGAAGAAAACAATATTTACACTGCCTACCTCATGAGATATTTTTTTCTGCTTTTTTTTGGAGGGGGAAAAGTAGGGCAGTTGGGGTTAAGTGACTTGCCCAGTGTCACACAGCCAGTTTTTTGTGTTAAGTGTCTGAATTCAGATTTGAACTCAGGCCCTCCTGATTCCAGGGTTGGTGCTCTATTTACTGTGCCACCTAGCCACCTCACCTCATAAGATATTTTTTGAGGAAAATGTTATAGAAATGTGAACTTTTATTTATAAAAATTATTATTTATTTGCAACATTAATTAAAAAAATTGAGTTCCAAATTCTCTCCTTCTCTTCTACCCATTGAGTAGATAATCAATATGATATTAATTATACATATATACTGATACAAAACATATTGCCTTATTAGCCATGTTGCAAAAAAAAAAGCAAGAAAAATAAAGTAGCAAAAGTATGTTTCAATCTGCACTCAGAGTTCATCAATTCTTTCTCTGGAGGTGGATAGCATTTTTCATCATTAGTTCTTTGGAATTGTCTGGTATAATTGTACTGATCAAAGTAGCTAAGTTTTTCACAGTTGACCATTACTACAATACTGCTGTTACCGTATATATATATACGATGTTTTCCTAGTTCTGTTCATTTCACTTTGCATCAGTTCATATATGTCTTCCCAGGTTTTTCCTGAAACTATCCAGCTCATCATTTATTATAGCACAATAGTGTCCCAAACTAGTTATATACCATAACTTGTTCAACCATTCCCCAGGTGATGGGGATCCCCCAATTTCCTATTCTTTGCTACCACAAAAAAGAACTGCTGTAATTTTTTTTGTACAAATAGGTCCTTTTCCTTTTCCCTCTATATCTTTAGGATGTGGACCTAGTATATTACTGTGGTAAAGGTTGTGCACAGTTTTATAGCACTTTGGGCATGGTTTCAAATTGCTCTCTAGAATGGTTGGATCAGTTCACAACTCCATCAACAATGAATTAGTATTAGTTTACCTATTTTTCCACATCTCCAGCATTTGTCATTTTCCTTTTCTGTCCTGTTAGCTCATCTCTTAAATGTGAGGTGAAATGTAAGCTATTTTTAAAGAAGACCATATTCTTAGAAATACTCATACTAACCCAGTGTCAGAAAAAAAATCTAGGGGCATTTTGGCAGTAAATTGAGGATGTGAATAGACCAGATATAGTTTCTCATCTGCTCTTGTTTTGGATGAGATGGAATAATGTAGAATTATTCAATGAGCATTGTGTCCTGGCTCCCAGATTCAGGGGTCCATTCCACTTGGAAATAGAACTTGTATTTCTTGTTGAAAAAAGCTTGTGAGGTAGCTTGGGGCTAATTCTAGGCTTAACCAATTGTATGGGAGTAGGGATATCGTGTAATTGCTCAGGAGACAACCTATAGCCAGAATGGCTTAGCCACCCACATATATGCACATGCACACCCATAGCTCTTGAGTCTCTTACCCCTAATCAGAGCAGGAAGACTAGAGCTGAGTAGCCAGTGAGATAACAGGGCTATCCTCCTTCTCCAGGAAGTCTTCTCCCTCTTTTAGTCCATTCGTCCATACCCAGAACTTGAGTTGTTTACTAAATGTTGTACTGTCTCTCCAGATAGATTGTAAATTCACTGCATCTTCTCTGTTACCTCTTTGGCATCAATCACAGGGTCAAAGTCTTTATTGAATTAGTTGGCTGAATCCCTCAGAAGACAATGGGTCTTGTTCAATAGTTAGGAAAATTGTGTCCTCTCTCCCGGGATGAATCCACAGAATTCTAGACTGAGAGGAAGTGTGCCATGCTCTGCTCACTGTGGAGGGCTTTTAAATTGACTCTCTTCATGGTTCCTGGATCATTGTGACTAGACCTTTTTCTCTCTGTTATATTGGGTCTTTATCCAATATCCTTTCAATTAGTCAATCAACAAACATTTATTAAGTTTCTACAAAGTACCTAGTCATATGTTAGTTGCTTTGGGATCCAATAGAAGAATAAGAGTGCTATAGATAAAGTATTTATCAAGGGCTTACTGTATGCCAGATGCTGTGTTAGGTGATGGGGATACACACTCTCCCAAACTATTCTCAATGAGTTTGTATTCTAATGGTAAATGACAACACATTAAGGGAAGCTGAGAAGGGAGTGTTGGAGTAGGGTACCCCAGTGTGGGACAAATACCAGAGAGAAAGTCTGGAAGGGAGCCAAGTTGGGAATGAAGTGAGGGTGGTGAAGGCTTGTTATGAAATGACAGCCTAGGATAGAGACTCACCAATCAGAAGAGCAGAATCAAAGTCTGCCATCTTCAAGGACCTTACAGTCCTACCAGGTACTATTTATATTCAAGGATAGAGATTGGATCAATGATTTCATTGGTCTAGGGACCTCTTTGATGAGGAAATTCCATCTACCAATGCAGGGTTAGAATCAGAATCCTTCTCTGAAACCTTATGGTCTAAAAAGTTTAGTAATTTCCCCAGGGAAACAGGGCTGGTAATGTGTTAGAGCAGCAAGGCTGTGCAGTGGATAGAATGAGGGGTCTGGAGCCAGGAAGACTCATCTTCCTGAGTTCAAATCTTGCCTCAGAGAGAGGCAGTTGTGAGAAGGGATTTAATCCTGTTTGCCTCAGTTTCCTTATCTATAAAATAAGCTGGAGAAGGAAATGGTAAGCCACTCCAGAATCTCTGACAAGAAAACCCCAAATGGGGTCGTGAAGAGTCCTACATGATTGGAAATGATTGAACAACAACAAAAGTATCAGAAACTAGGTCCTCCTGGCTTTGAGTTCATCTCTATCTGCTATTCCATGAAAACTCTCGTATTTATAAAACAATTTATTTATTTATTTATTTATTTTTTTGCTTTTTGGAAGGCAGTTGGGGTTAAGTGACTTGCCCAAGGTCACACGGCTAGTTTTTGTGTTAAGTGTCTGAGGCCGGATTTGAACTCAGGTACTCCTGACTCCAGGGCCGGTGTATAAAACAATTTATTAACCATTATAGTATATTATATGTATATGATGTCATTGTATATAATACCATTATATGTCGACTATATATATGTGTGTGTGTGTGTGTGTATACATATATATATATATATATATATATATATATCCCTGAATTTTGTTGTCATTTTTTTCAGTTGTGTCCAGCTCTTCATGACTCCATTTGGGGTTTTCTTGGCAGACATCCTAGAGTGGTCTTCTCCAGATCGTTGTGCAGATGAGGAAACTGAGGCAAATGGGGTTGAGTGTCTTGCCCAGGGTCACAGCTGGTAAGTGTCTGAGGCTGCATTTGAACTCAGGAAGATGAGCCTTCCTGATTCTAGGTCTGACATTCTACTGTGCCATCTAGGTGCCCACCATTAGAGAGTGAATAATTCACCAATTCTGTAATCTAGACAGAAACTACAGTTACCAAAGGATGAATCATTGTGGACTGCCATCCAGCCTTTATGGAGAGATGAAATGTCTACATTATTTTGAGTTGGAGAAGCCCTTAGAGACCACCTAGCTCAATGACCTTCTTTCTACAAATCAGGAAACTGAAGCCTAGCAAGAAGAACTGACTTTCCCGGTGTCATATTATAGTATGAATCCAGGTTCTCTGTGCCCAAACCTGGATAATCCAAATGTGGATAAACAAAGAAGGAGAATATTTAAGGAAAGTGTTACTAGCAGGATCAAAGGTATGGAATGAGAGTGACCATGGGGTATAGGAAACGTTGAAGGGGCTGATTTGAAGGGAGCACAGGTTATGCGTTGGGGTGGAGTAGGAAATGTGGAGCTATTCAAGGTTCTGGAATGGAATGGTGGAAGCAGTATTTTAGGAAGCTTAGCCTGGCAAGATGGGTCTGAGGCAAGAAAGACTTAGAGGCAGAAAGAACTAGAGGGAGGCACCTCTGGTAATCTAGGGGTTAGGGTCACACTATTATTCCCCTCTCTATAATCTTGCAAACTCAAAGACAGCATGATAGAGTAGAAAGAACACTGTCATGAGACTGAAAAGGGGATATTTATGTAGTGTCTACTTATGTTGCGTACCATGCCATTACAGATGCCTTCTGATTTGGTATCCTCACAACAACTCTGTAAAGTGGGAACTATTATTAGCCCTACTTTACAGTCGAGGAAACTGAAGCAACTGGCACTTGTGACTTGCCCAGGGTTACAGCTGGTGTCTGAGACTAGATTTGAACTCAAGACTTCTTGACCCTAGGTCTGGTGCTCTGTCAACTGTGCCATCAGCTGCCTCTGATGAAATGGGAATAAGGAGATGTGGAGTCTAGTTCCAAGCCATACCTGACTTACTAGGTGACTTAGGGATCTCTTAGACTCTTTCTGGTTCTGTCATGCTATGGGTTCCACCAAAGTCCTTCAGAAACTAGACTCACCTGCCATTAGACCTAGTATTGCCCAGAGAGAAAGGAACTCTTAGCTACAGCACTGTAGTTTCTCAAAAGATTCCAGTTTGTTGGTCAAAGTATTCACTAGCTACTGCTGTTGTTTCCTCCATTTAAAACTGCAGGAAAAATGAATGGCTCCATAGGCCACTCCCTGTCCTGGGGCAGTTCATTTAGTACTTTGAGGCTTGTGAAGTATGTGTGTGTGTGTGTGTGGGGGGAATAATATCCCCCTTCTCTACTACAGAAGGAAGGATTGACTAAAAGATGTAATAAGGAGCAAAGTACTGTGACCTATTTAGAAGACACTATGAAAACTGTGTTCGAGGGAAATCCAAGTTTGATCAAGATATTGTATCATATGGACCTGGATTTAATTTATTCTAATAACATGAATCCTATGAGCCAAGTATATGAATTCACTGAATCACAGAATATTAGATGGAGGGTTTTTAGAGCCCACCTAGCTCAGAATTTACACGACCACAAAATATGGTCCCATAGAATCATACATTTAAAGGTGGAATGGACCTCACAGATCACCTAGCCCAATTCCAAACTCCTTTGGTTATAGAGGAGAGAAATTGAGGCTCAGAGAAATTAAATGATTTCCCCAAGATCACACAAGTAAAAAGTATCCGGGGCAGTAAAACTCAGGTGCTTTGATCCTAAATCCTATACTGTCTCCACTGAAACATGCTGCTATCCCATTTTGTGAGAACATTGATATATTTTTTCCTCCAGAAAATCAAATTACGTATCCCAAGAACAGGGTGTCCCAAAAGTCTTTGTGCAGTTATAAGCCTATTAAAGCTTCAGCTGAGCTATAAAGCTTAAAATGAAACTTTTGGAACATCCCATATATTACCTATGGCCATTTTGGGTACAAAATAAGACTGAGTTTTTCTCAATTTTGCCTCAAAACTCTGGGACCCATCCCCAGGCTTTATCCTGTGCTAATTCTGTACTGACAAGTCTCTGGGATCAGTGTTTACAGGCTCATTCCATGTATTTTATTTTATTTACTTCATGGGATCCCAGATTTAGAGCTGAAAAAATCTAAATGAAAGAGTCTAACCTTCTCATTTTATAGATTTAGACTAGGCTGAGTTATCTCAGCCATGACAACTTGGCATCTTGAATTCTCATCCAGGGCTTTACTTATGATACACTAATCTGTTAGTTAGGCCACTGCTATAAAAGAATGAAAGCATTTATTAGGTGCCCATTGTATGCCAAATGCTGTGCCAGGTGCCTAGAATACAACTCCAAAAGTGGTAGAGCCCTTGCCCTCAAAGAACTTACATTTTAGAAGAACAACAGTTCTCAAACTTCCTAGTCTAAGGACCCCTTTAACGCTCTTCAAAACTGTTAAGGACCCCTTCCTGCCAAAGAACTTCTGTTTATGTGGACAATATCTATCAATATTCACCATGTTAGAAATTTGTGTCTTGATGGCTATAAAAATAATTTTGACCTTGTATACTCCCAGGTATCCCTCGACCATACTTTGAGAGCTGATATGGCAGAGGGAGAGAGCACATGCTAAGGAATGGAAGCCAGAGAGGGGTTGTGTGATTGGGGAATATGTAATAATAGTATTATTAATAATAAATGTAGCCGCTTCCTGCATCACCAGAGACAACTTGGTATAGTGGACAGAGTATGCATGGGATTTGTAGTTGGAGATCTTAGGTTCAAATCTCATATCTGCTGCTTAATATCCATGTGACATTGGCCAACTTGGCTAACCTCTATGGATCTGATTGCCCCAAGACTACCTAGAATGCATTGGATTTTGAGCCAGAAGAGGCCTTAGAAATTATCCAGTCCAGTGCCTTTGTTTTATTGATGAAGCTAGTGAGACTTATACTGAAGAAGGGACTTCCCCAAGATATTAAATGGTGGATGTAGGATCTAAACTCAAGATCTACAAATATAAATTCGGTGTTTTTTCCATTATGAAATGTTGCCTCTAGGGCAGCCAGGTGGCACAGTGGATAGAGCACTTGACTTGGAATCAAGAAGACTTATCTTCATGAGTTCAAATCTGGCCTCAGATACTAGTTGTGTGCCCTGGGCAAGTCACTTAACCATGCATGCCTCAATTCTTCATCTGTAAAATGAGCTGGAGAAAGAAATGGCAAACTACTCCAGCATCTTTGCCAAGAAAACCCCAAATGGACTCACGAAGAATCACATACAACTTAAATTACTTAAAACACAACAAAATATTGCCTCTGGTAATATAGCAGATATCTACTAATAATGCTACTATTATTATTATCATGATTATGATTTACATAATCATCATGATTATTCATGATGATAATATTTTCCTCCTGGTGTGATATTTTAGATTTTAAAACAGCAGAGAAGAATCTTTTGTGGCTGTGCCTGAGAGGGCCACCAGAGGGAGACCTTTTACCTAGAGAGCCATTTCCCCCTCTAATGTTTCCCAAACAAAACCACTCTGATTTATGTCAATATTATTAGCTGAGGGTCCAGGACAGAACAAAATAAAACTCAGTGTTCATTACCGTGTTGGGAGAATACTGGCTTTTAAGGTAACAGCCTTTCCCAGTTGGCTTCAGACTTGGGTTTAGTTGCTCTGATAAATATATTTTTAAACCAGTTGATGTTTATAGAAATTAGATAAGTTGGGGAAACTTGAAGTGGATGGTTTACTTTGCTAGAAACTTCAGACATGGTTGGCATACATAAAGAAAATAAACTAGAGGTCTTTCTGAAAAGCTTTTAGATTGGAAACAAATACCTGGTCTGTACAATTCTCTGAAATGGAGGTTGAAAATTATTCTTTAGTTTTGGTGAGGCAAGTAGCCTTTGGTTGGTATTTTAACTTCTGGGTACAGCAGCCCCAGGTACACCCTAATGTGATGTGATGGGAATCTAATATTATTTATAGGAGCTGTCCTACACTGGTCTTTCTCTGCTGTTCATGAAGGTGATGCAGGTTTCTCAAAGGTTATATGGAAGGAATTTTCATTTCGTTTAGGTGAATTGCCCAAGGTCTCACAGGTAGTGTGATCTGAACCCAGATCTTCCTGTCTGCAAGGTTACTCTTCATCCACTGTTACCATGCTGCCTGTGGGTGTAAGTCCAGGTCCTCTGACTCCTTAATTAACCATACAGAGCTAGGTCTGGAGTTCTTCCTTATCTCTAAGATCCAGGAGATGCTTGGAAGGAAAGAACAAAATTGATACACATCTCTCCAATGGCCATTGAACAGGGAATACTTCTGGTAAGTGCTGCCATGTTGGAAAGTGCTAGAGACTGTGTCTATTGTCTGATAGGCGTTCTAGTGAAATTTACCAGAAGCTAGCCACCAAGGGATGAATTCTTTGGTCATAACAACTCATGATGCCTTATATAAAATCATCAATATGGGAGAGGGGACACCCCTTCCCCTCACCCCCAGGAGGTGGCCAATCTTTTGTAGTAATTAAAAAAGTTATAAGCCAGAGACATTTTGCTGACTTACAGATGACTTTTCCTCCCTGAGAGTATGGCTCCAGACCTGGAATGGTAAATGATTGGAAATAGATTTAACCAATCATCAATAAATCAATAAGTATTTTTAGGTTACTACTATGTTCATGATCTTCTTCTCCCAGGCACTGGGGATAAAAAGACAAAAGTAAAATAGTCTCTGCCCTCCAGGATCTTTTAGTCTAATGGGGGACCACAGGAATCTACACACCTGTATGTATATATTTATAGACATATACAAAATAAAGATAAAGACAAATAACTGCAAAGTGGATAAGTAGGAGGTAGTTAGAGAAGGAGGGCACTGGCAGTGGGGAGGGGGGAATGATGGAAGACTTCATATGAAAAGTAACACTTGATCTGCATCCTTGAAGAAAGAGAGATATTCTATCAGGAGAGCTGAGGGGGGAATGTACTCCAGGCATGGAAAACAGAAAGTACAAAGACACAGACAAGAGAGAACAGAGTGCTCTATGTGAGTGACCAGTTTGGCAGGATAGAAGAGTTGGGGAGGGGTGGGGGATAATGTTCAATAAAACTAGAAAGATAGGTTGGGGCCAGATTATGTAGGGCTTTAAAAGCTAAACAGAAGAGTTTATATTTGATTTTACAGGCAATATGAAACAAGTGGAGTTTATTGAGCAGGGAGCGAAATGGTCATATCTTCACTTAAGGAAAATCATTTTGGCAATAGGTTGTGGGATAGACTGAAGTGGAGAGGATTCTTAAGGTAGAGAGACCAATTAGGAGGCTGTTAGGAAAGAGATAATGAAGGTACTAGCTGACTGAGTAGAGAGAAGGGATGAGAGGTTTTGTGAATGTTAGAAGAGTCAAGGTTTGTTAACTAATTGGTTATGTGGAGGAATGGAGAGTAAAACACTGCAGAAATTTCCAAGGTTATGAACATGGAGACCAGAAGAATGATGGATGAAATAGGATAATGAAAGAGAAGTTTGGAAGAAGGTTGGGTTTGGAGAAGAGAAAATGAATTATTTTTATAATAGAGATTGATATATCTTTGGGATATCCAATTCAAAATATCCAAAAGGGTACCGTGATATGAAATTGGAGTTCAGGGAGAAGCTGGGATTGGCTATGTAGATATGGGAGTCATTAGCATAGAACTGAGAATGAAAACTAGGGGACCTGATGAGGTCACTGAGAGAGAAAATGGAGAGAGCTGAGTAGAGGGCATAGGACAGAATCTTGGGGAATACTCATACTTAGTGGGTATTCCTATTAAGAGAGAAGTTTTGGAAAGCTTTCATGAGGAATGACATGGGAAACCAATAATTAGAAAGGAACAAAAGGATTGCTTAGCTGCCGTGAGAGACCATGGGAAGTGGGATAAGATGAATGGATAATATGTCCAGTCAGCACAATTGTGTGACTTCTTCTACCTGCATTCAGCAGCAAAGGATACAGATGGAGGGGAATGATCCTGGGCTTAGTTTTGGCACAGGAAGAATGGTAACGGGACAAAGGGGCAAGGGATTAGAGAATAGAAGAAGATGGACAGTGTAGCATGTAAAATTGGCTAACTATAAAGTCAAGATTAATGAAGGAGGGAAGTGAATCAGAGTCAAGCTGATAATGGCCAGAGAAAGAACTGAAGAATGGATGGACTAATGTTCCTAATTTGAGTAAAGAAGTGGTTTATGAGAGGTAAAGCATAGGGGGAGATAGAATGATAAGAAGTTTTTGTCAGATAGAGAAACATTGAAGTTTCTAATTAATTAGGGAAGTAGAACACTTGTGGATAATGCCAAGATTTAATGTATGACCACCCAAATGTGTGGCTGAAGTGGAATGAAGGTCATAGGATTTAAGGATGCTGAGGAATTGGGGAGAGTTTTATTAACATGGATACCTTGGTTTAAGGACAGAAGTTGAGGAGAATGAGATAGTGTTAGGTGTTGAATTATTTGAGAAAAGATGGAAAGTCACCTGAAGTCTGGTATATGACTATCACTGTAATTTGGATTGGGTGGAAAATTTTGATATCATGAACTACAAAGGAGTTAAGACTAGCAGATGGAAGGAAAGTGAGAGAAAGAAGTCCACAACAAAGGACAGTTTGTTCACCGAAGAATAGGTATTCTAGAGAGCAGAGTGCAACAAGTGGGCAGGATTGGAGTGGGATGTGGATGGTTTAGGGTTGAGGAGGATTAGTATGAAAGAGGAAAATGTGGAGACTGGGCATAATTTTCTCCTATGAGGCAAGTGATTGATTAGTAAAGGGATAAGGAGGAAAACAGGTAGTGGGAAGTTGTTAGTCATAGATAGTAGTGGGTGGTAGATGAAAAATAGTCTCTAAGGGATGTTGTTGCTGGGTAAAGGCCAGGGGTGTATGGCCTTAGTCACTCTCTCCGGCTCATGCTAGGAGATGGGGTGGGGCAGAGAGGTTGGAGATTCTGGTCAACCCCTACCTGTTGCTGTTGCTCCTTTTCTAAAGTGGCAGTCTGTACTGAAACAATGCACATGTGGTGCTGGTACAGTGTCTTCCCCTCTACCCCATGGTTTCAGTCCTGGAGCACCCTGGCTGTCCCTTACTACTGTCCCTGAGGCTTTAGGCAAAGGGAAGAACAGAAATCTGAAGGACCTCTGAAGCCATATAATCCAATTCCCATTTGGGACATGAATTATCTTCACAGCATGATAAATAATATTCCAATTTTTGTTTAAAGAGCCCTAGTGATGAGAAGCTCACATACTTGTCTTTCAGGAATTCTCCAGCAGCCCTTGGCTTAGTAGCTTGATTACATTCATAGGGGTGTTATGCAGTTTGACAAACATTTATTAAATGCCTACCATGTATTCTGACACAGGCTCTGGGGGTTAAAACTGAAGGGCAAATCAGTCCATGACCTCAAGGAACTTATAGTCTACTACAGGCCACATAACACACATACACACACGTAGACACAAAGTAATTTCAAGAGGAAGCAATTGTCAACAGGATTGTCAGAATTCTGTTCTTATCTTTCCAGAAGGACCAATCTGTGGGTGATGGAGAGTATCAAGGGCACATATCCATACCCAAAACTGTGAAATGTCTTTTACTAAGTTATAAGCCCATAGAAGTCAGGGTGTGGTGATGAGCAAAGAGCTTGTGGGGAGCAATAAAATAACAGCATATACTTATATGATGAAACATAATCATTTTATTTGATCAATTAGTCAGCCAACAAGCATTTATTCAGTTCCAAATACATGGTAGGCACAGGGGATACAAAGACAAAAAATATGGAACATTCTTTGCTCTTCTCATGACAATCTTGTGAGGGAAGTATTACAAGTATTATTGTACTCACTTTACAGGTGAGGAAACTGAAGCCTAGAAAGCCCATGTGACCTGTCCATAATCACAGGGCTTATAAGTGTCAAAGGCAGGATTTGGTCTTCCTGAGTCCAGGTCTAGCATTCTGTCCACCTTAATATGCTGTCCAAGGTCATACTGTCAGCCATGTCAGAAGAAGAATTTGAACTTTGGTCTCTTCTGATCCAAATCCAGCCTTATTTCCACTACACCATCGGAAGGGAGCAGAGGGTGATCATGGAAGGAACCATACCACCATAAATCTTGGGTGATGGTTCCCTTTTGTCCAACATGTACATTAAGCCAGTCAGGACATTGGTGAGATCCTTGGGAATCATAGCTTTAATATGGTATGCTAATACTCAATGAGACATTTTGCTAATCTAACTTCTACCTGAGTGAATTAGGGATTTGGATGACATCAGTGGGCTTGTTTAAAATCTCAGAGCAATTAAAATAGAGGTGATGAGGAGATCAGGGGAAGGAGGGTGAATGGAACTCTCTCATCCCTCCACAGAATGGGAGAAAGGCAATTCTCCATCTGTATGCATTTGGGGCTAATTCTGAGACTTTAATCTCTAATTTCCTAAACTAATTACACTAGGGAAGCCTTTATCAGGATCCTAGAGACCTGGGAACCTAGAGCTTTGGTTATTACTAAAAAAAAGATGTTGGCCACTGAAAACTCTCCTGCTTCTATGAACCAAATGCAAGCTGCTGGGTGTTCCCATGAAAGATTGTTCTGTGATTTTTTTCATTCATTGGCTTGACCATGCTTCCATTGGTTGACCATTGGGAAATGTGGCAGTATCTTCTGGGGTTACCCATGTATCAGTATGGAGAGGTTCTTTTCTTTCATGACTAAGTCTTATGTGTATTTTTTAAAAATAAAGATTTTAAAACCTTGGAATTGAGTTTAAAAATGTCTTTAGTTCTGTTTCTTGTATCCTGAAGCATAACAGCTAAGGTTGTTTTCAAAGAACAGCCTTTGAGAAGCATACTAAATAAATTAGCTTGGTTGCTGCAAGGTTTTTCCCCCTATATATGCAGTACTTCATTTCAGCCTCTAGCCACAAGCCAGGGCTGTGGATTCAGCTGTGGCTGAATAGATCCTTCTCTTGGAAAAGATGTGATAGATATACATCAGGAGAGAAGACTGGCGGTAAGGAGGAAAGGCAAATAGTCTCATTCAAACATTTGAAGGGTTACCATACAGAAGTAGGATTAGATTTGTTCCACTTGACCATAGAGTGCAGAGATAGGAGCAATGGATGGAAGCTGAAGAGAGAGAGAATTTCTACACCATGTGTTCAAATAAAAAAAAAAACTCCCCCAAATTTCCCCAAAGTTAGAACTATCCAAGTGGAATGGACTTCTCCCGCTGAAATCCTCAAGTACAGGCTGCCCACTTCTTGCACAGGTTGTAGAAGTGATTCTTACTCAGGTAGAAAATTCTGAAGTCCTTTCCAACACAGAGTTTCTGTTTTGCAGAGACGTTTTGAGAGTGAGTCCTGTACATGACATGTCAACTTAAAGATGCCACCTGTATGATGTAAGAGCTGTTGAGAGTGAGTTTTTCCAAGGAGCTCTCTTCTTTGAAGAAACGTGCCTTTGCTCTCTTATATACTTTGCCCATGGGACAAATTTCTTGTAAACTGTTACTTCTATGACCCTCTGGGCTCCATTTAATTCCATTCCTCTCCCTATACCCTATCTTGTCTTTCAATGGTGATTCTTGCCACTTTTCAAATGGGAGAATTAGTTCTGGTTACAAATTAAACTAAGAAAAGCATTTAAAATATGCATTAATTTCAGTGAATATTTTAAAAAGACCTAAACAGAACAATCCATTGCTCCAACCCACTATTTTTGAGGTTTAGTTTTCAGTTGTGTTTGACTTCATGACCCCATTTAGAGTTTTCTTGGCAAAGATACTAGAGTGGTTTACCATTTCTATCTCCACCATTTTTTTACAGATAAAGAAACTGAGGCCAATAGGGTTGACTTGCCCATAGTCACACAGATAGTAAGTGTTTAAGGTCAGATTTCAACTCAGATCTTCCTGATTCTAGGCCCAGTACTCTATCCACTATACCACCTAGCTGCCTCCCTTACCCACTATCCCTCTTTATTTTTCATTGTCTCATGGTGTGGTACCATACAGAGTAAGAAGCAGATATTAAACAAAAATTCAACTCTATAGATTAATCTGTTAGGAAAACCAACCTGGGCCCTTAATTCAGTAAGCAGGTTTCTACCCTGAAAAGATGAAAGGAACCTGATCAGTCTAATTAGGCTTAAATTAATGAGCTGGAAACTTTTGGGAAACCACTCTGGGCAATTAGGGGGGAGAAATTCTCTTTCTCTTAATTAGCTCTGTAAGATCTTGTCATTGGGAATATAAGGAAAAACTGGGTCTGTGAGTGGACAAGGTCCCAAAGGGACATGGGAGACAGGAAGTGCTTAGTTGAAGCAAGATTGATTAGGGATTGATTATAATTATGCCACCCCAAGTCTGTCTCTTTTATCAGTAAATTGGTGTGGAGATAAGACACCAAACTGTCTTAGAAAGTTAAGCATAGATGTAGCCTACAGGGCCTACCCCATCACACTCTCTTCTCTTATATCCTAACTAGTTGTTCAGTCCTGTCCAACTTTTTGGACAGTAGAAGACTCCATTTAGAGTCTTCATGACAAAGATACTGGAGTGGTTTGCCACTGCCTTTCTCCAGCTCATTTTACTGTTGAAGAACTGAGGCAGGCACATGGTTAAGTGACTTTCTCAGGGTCACACAGCTAGTAAGTGTCTGAAGCTGGATTTTAATTCAGGAAGATGAGTCTTTGTGACTCCAGGCCTGACACTGGCCTGTCCACTGGGCTACCTAGCTGCCCCTCCTTTCCCCAGACTACATCCTGAGAGATGAATGAAAAGGAGTTACATGACCAGACACATTTCTGAAATAGGGGTCTTCCTGTTCATTGGAGAATTCCATGCAGTCCTGGCTACAGCTCTGCACATGGAGTCTGGGGAAGTGATGAGGCTTAGGGCCATGGTGCAGACAAGGATAAATCAGCCCAAGCACTCCCCATGAGGAGAGTTATATAAATGAGTCCAGTAACATGCTGGCTTTGGATAGAGGAAACTAGAGGCTTTTGGGGGTGAGAATGGAGAGGCATAGGTGGGAAGTAAGAAAGTTCATGATATTTCAAGCAGACCTGGCCATTCATATTTTTCAATAGGTCTGGTCACAGGGGCGTAGATTTAGAGGTGGATTATACAAATGAGGAAACCGAGGCACAGAAAGGTCAAATAACTTATTTGTCCAAGGTCACAGAAATAGTGAACGGCAGACAAAGCACTCAAACTAAATTCAACGGTTTCTAAATGCAGCGGTCTTTCCACTGCTCCACTCTGGTCTTCCCTAGCTCCGGGGCAGGATCACCAGGACAATACAGTTCTCCTCCTCTCTTACCCTCAAGCCTTCAGATGGTGTCCCAGGAAGTTCACAGGAGGAGTTTACCTTTTTTTAGGGGAATAGTATTCATTGAGAGGAAGGCAAGCCCTTACTGGAGAGGCATCGTTCTTCCCCTTCTCTAATCATTCAATAAGGGAAAAGAAAGACAGAGAAAACCACTTGATGTTGCCTCTGGTTTTTCTCACTCTGTCGGTCCCTTCAACCTCAGTTCCTCGGAGCCCAGTCCTTGGCTCACCGTGCCAAAGTGGAGTTAATGTGTCTGTGGAGAGAATGCTGGCTCTGGGGTGGTGGTGGTGGGAGGCATCTCTAGTTCTGTTGCCCGAACTATATTGGGGGGGGGTCCTTCCTGAGGATTTCTTTACCCCCTAAGCTTGAGCATCCTATAACACTTCGCCCATGCCTTACGGGTTTGTTTCTTCTCCCCTCCCTCTCCCTGCCTTGTCCTAGGCTACTTGACTCAGGTGGCCCCCGGGCCGCGGTGGGGTGGGGGCGCAGCACCTTGGAGAGAGACTTGTAGCCCCGGGCCCTAGTGTAAGACTGGTGTCTCTCGTGTCGGGCTTAATTGGATCCTCTAGGGCCTCCGGGTGAGAATGGAAACAGGCCGGGTCCCCCCTCCTCAGACCGGGGTCGTGGAACCAGTGCCTTTCTTCTTTTCCACTCTGCTTGCTTCCCCTCCTCCCCTCCTCAGTCGGGCACAGCCCGCGCCCGCTCCAGTAGCTGCTGCTGCTGCTGCTGCCGGAGGCGGCAGCGGAGGGGAGGCGGAGGAGGAAGAAGAGGAGGAGGAGGAGGAGAAGGAGAGCTGGCCGACGAGGTGCCAGGCGTGAGCCCAGGAGGCACTGGCTGCGGTTGCGGCGGAGTTGGAGGAGGAAACCCAAGGAGAGGAAGAGGAGCCGCGGCGGCGGCGACCCCAGGGGACCCCCAGGAGAATGGCCTAGGAGGCAGCCGTGGCGGCAGCGTCGCAGAAGGGAGAGGAGCGGACCATGTACTGAACCCGCTGCGGAGGCTGCTGCCTGCCGGGCGAGGGACCAGAAGAGAGGCGAAAGGCGAGAGGCGAAAGGCGAGGGGCTAGAGGAAGAGCCCCAGAGAGGGGGAGGAGGAGGCGGCAGCGGCAGCAGCGGCGGCGGGGGCTGGGCCCTGGGGGAGGGCGGCGAGGGAGGAGGAGGGAGGGGAAAGAGGAGGAGGAGGGGGGGGAGACTGATTATATATTATTAACAAGTTCAAGACTAATAATAATAACAACAGCTCATTAGCTGCGAGAGGCAGGGAGGCAGGAGGCGAGGGGGCGAGGCAGCTGGGCAGCCGGAGCGCAGGGGCAGCCGGGGCCCGGAGGGCGGGCGGGCGCGCAGCAGCTCAGAGGCCGGCCCGGGGCTGCGGGACCCTCCAGCTCAGCCTCGGAGCAGGAACGCGGGCGGCGGCGGGGCACGGGGGCCCCCACCCAACGGTGCGCGCAAGGTAGCCCGGGGCCGGGAGCCTGACCTGGTGCGCTCCATCCCCTTTCGGGCAGCCGGACAGGAGGGGGAGGCCCCCTCGGCTCCCGAGCCGCAGCCTTAGGCTCTCCCAGGCGGCACCCGGCCGGCCAGCCGCTGCCCGCTCGCTGCCTCCCGCCAGCCGCCTGCTGCTTGTCCTCCCTCCCTCCCGTCCAGCGCCCCTCCCTCGCCCCCTCCTCCCCCTCCACCCCCCCGTGCCCGGCCGCAGCAGCAGCAGCAGCAGCAGCAATAGCAATATGGCTGTTGATGGGTGTTTGGGGTGGCGCTGGCGGCGGGAGGAGCTCCCCGGAGCCCCTGCGCCTCCTGCCCATTGCTAGTTATGGCAAATGGTGGCGGCGGCGGCGGCGGCGGCGGCGGCGGCGGAGGCGGCAGCAGTCTTAGAATGAGTAGCAATATCCACGCGAACCATCTCAGCCTAGACGCGTCCTCCTCCTCTTCTTCTTCCTCTTCCTCCTCCTCCTCGTCCTCTTCCTCGGTCCACGAGCCCAAGATGGATGCGCTTATCATCCCGGTGACCATGGAGGTGCCGTGCGACAGCCGCGGCCAGCGCATGTGGTGGGCTTTCCTGGCCTCCTCCATGGTGACTTTTTTCGGGGGCCTTTTCATCATCCTGCTCTGGCGGACACTCAAGTACCTGTGGACCGTCTGCTGCCACTGCGGGGGCAAGAGCAAGGTAACGCGCCCCCCGGTCCCCCAACCCCACCGGCTTCGGAGCGACCCCCTCGTCCGAGTCGCCCTGCCCCTGCCCACTCTCCCCTGCTCAGGTCTTCTCCGCTCCCCATCCTTCTTCATCTATTCTTCCCTCTCCAGCACCTGCTTCCTTTTACCTCTTGCTTCCCTCCTCTACTCTTCTCTTCCTCTACCCTTCTCGTCTTTGCTCTTTTTTTTACCCCTTTCCCTTGTAACCTCTTCTTTAGCTTTTCCTCAGTTCTCTTCCACCCTCCCTTCTGCTTTTTCTCCTCTTTTCCTTCCTCCTTTCTCCTCTCCCATTCCTCTTCCTCCCCCTTTCCATCTCCTATTCCTTCCTCTCCGCCTCTATATACTCCTTCTGTCCCCTTCTTGTTGGGGGTTCCTGGGCTTTTGCGGGGTAGAATTTAGAGCGTGGCTCTGTTGCTGCTTCTGTGCTCTTTGCTTCGGCGTGCGCTCTCCAGGACTCAGAAATCCCCTCCACCCCCCAGTGCGGAGGGTTTGGGCTGCTTGTGGGAAGAGGGCGGCTCTCACGGTGCACTTGTTTATTGTAGGGTCACTCGCGGCAGCCGCGGGTAATACCCTCTCTCCTGGGCTTTCCCCTGAGTACCCTCTCTCCTGGGCTTTCCCCTGGCAGGCTTGGGGGAGAGCGCTCCTCGATTCGCCACGGTTGGGTAGAGAGTCGCATGCTCGCAGCTCCCGCGAAAGCAAGGGAAGAAGCATGTTTGACTGACAGTGCTTATTAAGATAGGGTCTTCCGTAACAGGAGATAAAACACAAGAACGGGCTTTGGAAATTGCTTGGAAAAATGAGATCTGAACGGTCTTGCAGAAACGGAAAATCCACCACTGGGGCGAGAGAGGTGGAGGTTTGAAGGAAGAACATGACCCCAGACAGCTTGAAGCTTAAGGTGGTGCTGGTGGTGGGGGTACCACACCGCTCAGTGGGATTGTTTACCCATATCTTGGTTGTCGCAAGGAAAGGGAGAGAGCCTCACCAGTTACTGAGGCTTGCGGTGTCTTGGGGGGGGGGGTGGGAGGTGAGGGAAGGCGTTGCAATGTCAGATCCTCAGTCTAATTAGTCACCTGTTTCCACTATCTACCCCCATCCCGAGGATACTCTATTAATGGTCCTCCAGCTAGCTAATTTTTCTGCCGCCCTTTACTCCTGGAGAGGGTCCCTAACTCTCTGCTGCCCCATCACTGCCTGCGGTCAAGAACTTGGGAACCTAGGAAGGTCAGGGTTGGCTGTGAGAGTCGGCCAAGGCCGGCAGCAGCAGTCAGCACGAAGAGCTTTCTTCTTGGCATTTTTTAGGGTGACACCTGCAATAATGTAGGATTGTTATTCCTAGCACGGGAACACCCGACGATACGCGAATGGGCACACACACACACACACACACACACACACACACACACACACACACACACACACACACACACACACACACACACCCCTTGAGATGTATGGTTGCTAGGCTGCCTGCTTGCCTTTCCTGTCTCCATGCTTCCTTCTTTGGCCTCTTCCCCCCACCTCCACAACCACCCCCCCCCCCCCCGCCGGACACCCACTGGTGTTGGAGGGATGGTAACAGTTTTTGAAAGGAAACTGCTGGAGAAAAAAAATTGAATAAAAAAGGTGTCTGGGTGGGGTGGGGGAGATCCAGACGGTTGTTTGGCTATCCCCCTTAAGTTGTGAGGAAAGGAAGAGCAAATCTTACATCAGAAATACAAGGATATTGGGGTGTGTGTGTGTAAGGAGTCCTCAAAAGCGTCACAAAGACACAAGCCTCTGTTCCCATCTACACAGCTCCTGAAGCAAAGTTAATCCAAGCAGCTTCTAAACTTCTTCACAGATAGCAACAACTTGTGGCAGCTTGAGCTGTTTCTGAGTAGGGAATGTTGGGGTTTTCTACACTGAGCTCGCAGGAAAGGTGTTGAAATTCTCTCTCGCTCTCGCTCTCTCCCTCTTTCCCTCTCTCTCTCTCTCCCTCCCTCCCCTCCCTTCTCTTCTTTCTCTTTCTCCCTCTCCCCCCATCTCTCTGTTTCTGTCTCTCTCTCACACATTAATTATACATTGTGTAGGGTGGAGATGCTCAGCTGTGTTTAGTGGCGGTGCCTTTTTGTTTTGGAAAATACTGGTGTATTGGAAATAAGAGGGGGAAAAAAGGCCGTCATTTCTGTCGGACTCTCCTCTCTCAACTTCCCCTTACTGAAGACAGCAGCCCATGAAATTGTTCTAGAGTAAGCCTGTCATTTTTATGGGTTTCTCCTTAGGCAGAAAGGGTTTAAACTGAAGAGAAATTCTGGCCCTTGGGTGGTGTAAGGGACATTTTAGGAATGGAAAGTCCTTGAATATGGGCCCGGTATCAACTCTCTTACATTTCCAGCCTTTGGATTTGAAGAAATATAACCCCACCCCTGTCAATAAGGTGCTTATTCATAGAACCCACTTATTCTTACATCCCTCTCCACCTCCCTAAAGAATCATCTGTCAGCTTCTAATCCTTCAGCGAGATTCAGAGATTGCCCTTTAAGGGTGAGGAAAAAAGAGTATTTCAGAAAATGATGATGATGATGATGATAATTGACATTTAAAGGTTTCCCAAAGTACTTCCTTTTCATTATTTAATTTGATCCATATAACAACCTTGCAGGGCAGGTGTTACTATTATACAGTTTTACCAATTAAGAAAATGAAACCCAGAAACTTTAAGTGACTTGCCCAGGGTCACACAGATAGTAAGTAAAACTCAGGTATTCCTGACTACAAATCCAGCACACTGTCCCCTATTCTCAGCACCTGTGAACTCCTGTGTAGAATGAGTGATTTGGTAAATAACATCTCTTTATAGAGCCTAAGACACTTTGATTATTATCAATCATCTTTTAAATTAATGAAATAGGTTTTGGGTGTTTTTGTTATTACTGTTTTTGGTTTTAAAGATATAATTTCTACATTATTTACACTCTGTGGGTAGAAAGACACTAATATAATTCTTGCAAATTAGGTAATGGATAGACATTTCAAGGGAAGACATGCTTCCTGAAATGGAACAAGGTAGGCAGTTTCTATCAGGTATTCTAAGGATGCATCAGGTGTTTCTTTGCTCAATATTGAGAATTATCAAGTACAAGATCCCTTAATAGTTGACTACACTTAACAGCTGACTTAACATAGCTTCTTTCCTGTTCTGGGAGTTTCTACACAGAACAGAATTGACAGGAAGGGCAATTACAGAGCTGGCTGGGGAGAAAAGGGCCAAATTCAGATAATGGGCATGGGTTACATTTCTTTCTGTTAGACACTCTTACAAAGTCCTGCTTAGAACCTCTCTAATATCCCGCTATGATTTGCTAAATTGAACTTTTGAATCTAGCCATTTCAGCCCCTAAAACAGTCTATGGCAACAAAACAAGCTTTTAAAGTATTTCCTTGTCTTTTACAGGACGTCTGCTACTTTCTTTTACTGTGTGTACAATGTTCTTTGTTCTTCCATCTTTTCACCATCCAAATGTTGGGTGGTTAGAACTCATTCTTCTTCAGGAATGCACTTGTTTAAAAGCAAACTCAAAATAGTAGCTTTAAGCTTGAAAATAAACCTCAGCATTCTCCTCCCCACCCAAGACTTTCTGAGTCCTTTATACCAGGATTTCTTAAACTTTTTCCACTTCTCTTCAGTGCTTCATAAACTGTGGGTCTTGACCCCATTTGGGAAGTGGGGGTCCCTTCTTTGTTTAGCACTAAGCTTTTTCAGAAGAGATCTGGTTCTAATGATGCTATTGCTTGACCTTCATGCATTCTACAGCCCAGCCAAACTGGACAACCTCTGCTGCCTTGCTCTTTTTGCCTGTTGTCTTTTTTTTTTTTTGCTACTCCCTGAGTGTTGGGTGTTTTCTTTCCTTTCCTTCTTTTCCTGCTGAAATCCTTAATGCCTAACACAAATGCCACCTCATTCTCCTGGTGCTTATGATCTTCCCCTGGGAACCCACTTGCCTTTTGGTTTGCATCAGTCTGACCCTCTGGTATTGTATATGATGGCTATCGGTGTTTGTATCTCATTACTGGGAGTTTGGGGGGAAGGAAACTGGCTTTATGTCTTATCTAAACTGTGCACCTCTCACAGCCTCTGATATAATAGATGTTTAATAAATGGTTGTTGATCGAGTGGATAAATGAACTGTTCTTTTTGCAGATTCAAAGGGCTGTTTCTAAAAGAGGCTCTTCGAGGGATAAGGTGCAAATGCTGGCAATGTGTAATCAAGTTATTTTTTCTAACTGTCTTAGATGGGCAATTCTAATTGTTGTTTCCTGTCTATATACAATCCTGTTGTTTCTCACCAAGTGACACCTCAAATAATGCTGTTTAATAATTGAATCCTAAATGACAAAGGCAGAGAATCAACTTTAACTTTCTGGAGAGTTAAAAAAAAGTTTTCATTTGGACTTTAGGGAAGTAAAATTCCTCACTAAGAAACACTTTCTTTCTAAGGATTTGTAGTAAATCTTTCAGATTGAAGTTATACAGCATAACCTATTATTTGGCCATATATTTGGGCTTTTTTGGGGGGTAAGAAGTTATAAATTGTAGCCAGAGTAAAAGGAGTTGGCAAAACTCTGAGAAAAGTTAGTAGCTAAATATGTACGTATATGTAAATGTGTATGTATATGTATATGTATGTGTGTATGTGTATGTATATGTGTATATATATGTATATGTATATAATTTCCCTGGCAACTTACCTCTGGGAATTCAACCATAGATGGAAATATCAGTTATGGGCTCTTTTTATCTCTTATGTGGCTGTTTCTGCACTTCCCTTCCCAGGCAGTAATCATTTTTACTCGAGGTATGATAGGGTAAACTGATGATTGGTTTCCACTTGTTGATCTTGTGAATAGATTATGGGGTTTGTTTAATATCCCTTCTCTGGCAGGGCACAGACTCAGGAGAGATTCTAGTTTTAGCTTCTGGCCTTGCCAAATATTTGGTGTCAATCAAGAATTATCTGTAATGAATTATCAAGGTAGCATCTCCATGGCCTTGTCTGGACCTTCACACTGTTCCTTCATCAGGCCCATGACTAATATAAATATAAGATCACATTACAGCAAACAGCACCAAGATCTGTACTGACACATTCAATCAGCATGCAACTCTAGAATCATAGAACAGCAGATTCCCGATCCTTCAGGATGCTTGTTTTGAGGACAGGTTCTGAATGCTACCCACTTGCCTTTGGACTCCTCTATTTAATCAGATTCTCCTCAGGAAAAACATAGGAGAAATCCTGGGACCTGGGGACTTCCAACTGGCTTATTCCTTCTAGAGTTGGCCTTAGCTTCCTTTTTTCTTCTTCTTTCTGTACAGAAATAAACATTTCATATAATGCCCTTCCTATGGTAGATGCTTAATAAATGCATGTGGAATTGCATTTTATTTCAGCCTCACAAAGTTCATTTTGGGGGGCACAAGGGTATCTCTGTTCAATGAATATTCGAGGGAATCATGTCAGTTTCTTCCTTTCATTTAGGGGAGTCACCAGATTCTTAGTGTCAGCGAACAGTCTTAGACCCATGACTGTATGGGACAACACTGATGTTAGAGTCAGAGGACCTGAATTCAAATCTTAGCTCTGCATAGGACAGTGGAATGAGCACCAATGTTGAAGTAATAGGACTTGAGTTCAATTCTTAGCTCTGATGCTTACTACCTGTATGACCTTGGACAAGTTACTTGGCCTTGGCTTGCGGATTCATCCATAAATTGATGTATGCTCCTACATGAACCCTGAAGCTGTCACTATTTCCTCTATCCTTAAAGTGTTTTGCCTGTGGTCTCTTGTTGTGGGGAACCTGTGGTCTCATGCTTACTGGCAGGTTTCCTGTCACTAAGGTCCCACTTTTATTGGCAGAGCCCAAATTAGAATCTAAGGAGAGCTTCTAATTCACCTTTTTGGGGGATCTACATCATGCTACTGAGAGCTCATGGAAGGTTAGGGAACACCCCATTAGAGGAAGAGAGATGTAAGGTGAGTCTTGAAGGATGAATAGGATTTGGATGGGGAGTAGTAGGAGGAAGGGAATAAGACTAGAAGTAAATCTGAAAGCCCTTTTCAGATACCCACCTATATCCTTCACATTACTCTCATGAAAGTTGAGGGGGCCATCTCTGTTTTCCCCAAGCCCAGAGACGTACCAAGAATTCCTTGAAGTAACCCTTTGATGCCCTATCTAGAATATCTTGACTACAAGCTTCCTGAAGGCAGGCACAGCAACTTCTATGTATTCATAATGCCCAGAACTGGATCCTACACATAGTAGTTCTTTAGTTTAAATCATGGACCAACTGCTTCCCCCTCTAGCGTTTAGAGTTATTTGATAACTGAGCACATTCAAAGCCACATCAGAGGAGATGTTCTGTCTTCATTTTTTTGTACTTCCAGGCAGGTCATGAAGGTGAATGGGAGTCAGGAAGCCTGAAATTCTGGAACCCATGATGGGGCAGTCAGTCAGTCAACATTTCCTAATACCTACTATGTCCCGGGCACCATGCCAGGCGCTGGGAATATACAGACAAAAATGAAATAGTCTCTGCCCTTGTGATTACATTCTACTACTGCAGTGGTTCTCAACCTGTGGGTTGTGACCCCTTTGGGGGTTGAACGACCCTTTCATAAGGGTCGCCTAAGATCATTGGAAAACATATTTCCAATGGTCTTAGGATCTGAGACATGGCTCTTCTATCCATCTCCACGTGGTCCGCCCACATTCAGATACGCCCATATATGAGTATTAAAGGGTCGCGGCATTAGGAAGGTTGAGAACCACTGTACTACTGGGTCACAGAGAGCAGAAATACAACTCAAGAAACATATATACCAAATAATACAACATAATTAAGAGAGAGAGAGAGAGAGAGAGAGAGAGAGAAAAGGGAGAGAGAGAGAGAGAGAGGGAGGGAGGGAGGGAGGGAAAGGGAGAGAGAGAGACAGAGAGAGGTGCTCATTTAGGATTCTGAGGCTGAGGAGGGAGTTCATGTGGGAGGTGGGACTGAAACTGTGTTTTGAATAGAGACAGAGATTCTTAGAGGTAGAGGGGAGGGGAGGGGAGGGGGAAGAAGGCGTTACAGGCATGGGAGACAGCCTATACAAAAGCATGCAGGCCAGGGGGTCCATTTTTGTGGTCCCCAGAAGAGCCACTGTGCATTTTGTTTTTCTGTTTTATCAAATTGATGGGCATAAACACATAGAGTCACTAGGTGGATATCAGCCTTTGCTGTACCTGGGTTGACCCCAGGTATCATTGCTCCGGGTTTCTTTTGGCCGTTGACTGGAGGGTGCTCACAAGATTAATTCCTCCAGAGTCCCTGTGCCCATCTGAAAATCAACGGCAAACTGTGCCTTCCTGTATAACCTCACAGCTCCAGAACTCCTGGGAGGATGACATTGGGGTTGATATACTGAGCTGACCTTCAGGACTCTGCAGAGAATTCTTCTCCATGGGTAGGTGTGGCTGGAGGTAAGGTGAAGTTGCTCCTTTCTACAGTCAGTCTGTGAAATCGATGCCACTTTGCACTGAGTAGAAGGCACATTCCAAGCTTATTCAATCTCTCTCTCTCTCTCTCTCTCTCTCTCTCTCTCTCTCTCTCTCTCTCTCTCTCTCTCTCTCTCTCCTACTGTCTCTGTCTCTTTCTCCTCTTTCTCTCTCTCCACTCTCTGTCTCTGTCTCTCTGTCCCTCTCTCAGCTTGTGGATAGCCAATTGCTTGGGGGTAGAGGTGAGGGAGAAATGGACATATAAACATATTTGCAGATTGGAGATCCAGTGGTATAACTTGCTTGCGCTTTGGATCTCTTGTCCATGACTTCCTGGCCAATCCTCCTTAAAGGGAGGATGTTGTTTTGAATAGACTCTGTTTCTATTCAAACACACGTTGTGGGGCCTTAGGATCATAGGGTCTTAGATCTAGAGGCAAAGGAGACCTCAGAGACCGACAGTACAATTGCCTCATTTGACAGATGTGGGCAATTCAGGGAAGGCAAATGAGTTACCCATAGTCACCCAGGCAGTGATCACCATGGAGGTGAAATATGAGGCCAGGCCTTTTAGCCCCAGAGTCACTACTCTTAAGTATCTTGGTGTTTTAGAAGCCTATATAGTACAATGGGTATATTGAGAGGGAATTTTGCCTGGCACACTGAGTGGCAGAAAAGCCTTGGACCTCTGGTAGCAAGGTCCAGGAAGGGTTTTTACTGGAGAAGAAAGGGTCCTCAAAGCCAATGACCTGGCAAAGCTTTGAGAAATTATTTCATCTGTCTCCTCCCTGCCTTTAGCTAGGCTCTTCACAGGCAGATGTGACTCTCCTAAGTCTAAACATGGGAATGTAGAGTGCTTTAGCTGAAAAATTGAGAGAGGACGGCTCATTACCGAAGGCAATGGAAAAGCCTTTGAACCCTGTCCTGCCTCATCAGGGCCCTCTGAGTAATTAGAACTTTGGCAGAGGTTGGTCACCGAGCCTGGTGCCTTGGAATCAGGTAAGTAGGGAGAGGTAGAAAGATTACTTCTTCCTGGGACTGGGCAGTGTCAGGGAGAAGCTCCTTCTGGATATGTAAGGGGTGTCTGTCTACATGTTGTCCATTGAAATATGGTTTCCCTCCCTAGCGCCATTAGGTCAGGCTACATGGAGTGAGATTTTCATATGCCTGGCTTGGCAACCCAGCCAAACCACTCTTTTGCAAAATTAAAGGCTAGTGGTATAGCTAAGGCCAAGTCGTGGTAATGCTACAGGAAGCCAATTTCTGACAGCTCCCTCTGGAATGTTTGAAGGTAGGAGGCCTTGAACCTCCCAGCTCCATTTTTCTAGAGGGGTCTGGATAGACTTCCTCCCAAGTGAGGATGAAGTTTTGGAGGCTGTGGCTCCTGACTGAAAGGCACTTTCAGGAATCTTCAGGAATCCCCTCTCTAGCATGTCTCTATTCCATTCTTCAAGCTGTCCCAGGAATAGGATTGCAGTTCTTTGAAATGTCAAGAAGTATTTTCTGAAAAAAAGTTTGTTTTTTTTTTCCTGGAGATTAGCCTGAATGCTGAATGTGGAATTTAGGTGCATTTCCTCTTGTTCACTTTTCAAAAGGAAATGACACAAATAGTTTAAACCTGGAATGAAACTCAGCAAGACATTTCTTAATGCAAGTTAATGTATCATAATGTGCTAGAAATGGTTAATTCTCAATATCAGAGGGGAGTGTTTGTGAGTGCATGCGTGAGCACATGTATGCTTATGTGTATGTGTGCACGTGTGTGTGTGTGAGAGAGAGAAAGAGAGAGAGAAAAGGAGAGGGAGAGAGAGAGGGAGTGAGGGAGGGAAATTGAGAGAGAAATGGAGAGAGGAGAGAGAAGGAGTGAGGGAGATTGAGAGAGAGATGGAGAGAATACACATATCTTTTGTGATTTATTATCTGGGTACCTGGGGCTTTTTATATGGCTAACACTATTTGGTAGACTGTGGATCCCCTCCACCAAGGACATGCAAGGTATACCATGGTTTACTCAGAGTGCAGGTTACATTCCAGGGGAATCCACTTCCTGTAAGAATTAGAGATGTGTGGTAGTTATTAGGCTCTGCCATATCCCCCAAGGATAGGCAGCAGAAGGGTCCCCAGTGATATTTCTAACAAGTTTGCTAGCTTTATTTCAGGAATATGCTGTTGCAGGGATAAAACTAATTTATTGGAAAGATAAGGGGGAAGCCACAGGTTGTTCCTGATCAAATGGAGAAGAGCAAAAGTGACCATGCAAAGAAGATAAAACTGGAGAATGGATCCTGATTATTATGGAATGGCTGAAATGAAACCCCTGTGGATGTTGGGATGGCTCTCTGTGAAGCTTCTCCATTCTTTCCTTCCCATAACCCTATTCTCTGACTATTTCTACCCCAACAAAAACTTGGTTTTGTTGTTTTTTTTTTTGCTTTGTTTTTTGGAGGGGAGAAGGCAGGGCAATTGGAGTTAAGTGACTTGCTCAAGTCACACGGCTAGTACGTGTGTCAAGTGTCTGAGACTGGATCTGAACTCCTGACTCTAGGTCCAGTGCTATATTCACTGTGCCACCTACCGTCCCCTCAACAAAAAACATGGGCTCCAATTCTGAGTCCCTCAGCTCTGATAGGTTAGTTTTTGCCTTATCTAGCTGGGACTATTTTCTCACTATACTCCTGGCCTCATCCTTTTCTCTCCCCATCTTCTTTTCCTCCTGCTTTCTAGCATCCTTTTAAATGTTCTCTTCCCTCATTGTAATGTCAGTTCCTTGAGGGTAGGGATGTTCTTGCTTCTTGCACTTGTACTAAGCATAGGTCCTGGAACCCAGTAGGTGCTGAATAAATGATCTATCTATCTATCTATCTATCTATCTATCTATCGATCTGCCTACATCTGTCTGTGTCTATCCATCTATATGTACATCTATCAATCCATAAGTCTATCTATCCATCCATCTATCTACCTATCAGTCCATTCATCTCTCTCTCTCTCTCTCTCTCTCTCTGTCTCTCTGTCTCTCTCCCCCCCCCCCTCTCCCGCCTCCGTCTCTCTGTCTCTCTTTTTTAAAGAAGGAAAACTAAAGTGTTCTTTTGTGGCCCCTGGAAGTTCAGATTGGTTAGTGAGCACATGATACTCTTCTTGTCCTGGTCCCCTTAACTAGACATGGTAGTCAAGATTCGAAGATATAGATACATAGGGGGTGAACATCAGCAATGAGCAAGTTATTGGTTCAGATGAGCATCGTGGAAGAGTTGAGGGAGAGAGAAAAGGCAACTTCCAACTGAGCTTCTCTTCCAATTGTGTTTATTTTATTGTCCACTTTATTTGGTGATTGTCTTTGGGACATTATGCCCGATAGTCCATTTGGAAATGTAATTGGTGCTCCAGACACAGAGTGAATACTGTGTAATACTGTAAAGCTAAAAAAATATTGTAAAGCAGTAAATACTGTAAAGCATAACACTCTAGAAGAATCTCTTTATAAGATCTCATTACCTGGTTGACTAATATGCTCTTTATGTGGCCCAAAGTGAAATTATTTATAGCATCTTATTTACTGGGCACCGTTTGTGCTGTCTTTATTTTGCTCCTTGTGAGGGTTTCCCGTTCTCAGACTGAACTTTCTTGGGGTAAGTGGCTAGAGCCCTCTAGGAGTCCCAGAATCATCTAGTTTAGGCTCTTTTAAGAGTGGGATTCTTTTGGATTATTCCTTTCCTTGTCCTCTAATTTCATAGAAATAGAGAACTCTTGGTGTGGAAGTTCCCTTTGCTGATGACACTTTGCAATTTCTCTGAAATTTTTCATCACAGAGGCTTCCTTTTAAAGTATTTTTCCTTTTCCTCTTCCATTCATCTTGACTCAAATGGATCTGTGGTTTTATCAATGAGAATATTCTCTCCAGCAATACTAGTTATAACCCATTCATGCCTGTCTATCCTGTGAAACTCTCCTGACAATGAAAATATAGTACATTTTTTTCAGTGACTTTCAGTACCAGAATTTTTTTTTTGTTTTTTGGAGGGGCAATTGGGGTTAAGTGACTTGCCCAAAGTCACACAGCTAGTTTTTGTGTCAAGTGTCTGAGGTCAGATTTGAACTCACATCCTCCTGACTACAGGGTCAGTGCTCTATTCACTGTGCCACTTAGCCGCCCCTTTTGGGTTTTTGGGGGGTTTTTTTAGTTTTTTTTTTTTAGTACCAGAAATTTTTGTCAAAACTCAGCAGTGACCATTTTTAGCTCATAACACATCAAGGAATTGTTTCTATTTGGTTATAGATTAGGGGAAGGAGTGTTAAGTAGAACTAATGGAAATCATCAGAAAAAAGTCTAAGCCTTTGATCTTAGTCAAAAGGCCAAGAAGTGACCTCTCTGTTCAGGAATGAATGAATGAATGAATGAGAAAGCATTTATTTAGGGCTTACCAACGTGCCAGGCACTAGGAAGACAAGTACAAAAGAGAAACAGTTCCTGCCACGGGGGAACTTTCATACGGGAAGACAGTACATGCGGAGCAAGGGGTAAGCAGGGAAGGGTAAAATTCAAGGAGTGAAATTGAACCTAAGACAGTAGAATAATGGTCCTTTGCTGGAAGCGGTGAACTTGACTGAATTACTCCTCCTGGAACGGGTGGTGAGGAAAAAGGTAGGAAATGATGTAGAGTATGTGCATGGTATCACAGCTGGAAGATGGCAGGTTTGGATGTCTGGGGATAGTGAGATGTAGTGAGTTGTCAGCTGCTCCGCAGGCCGCTGAAATTCTGGAGAGTGTTACAAAAATGTGCATACATGCTATGTCTCACTCTGACTCCCTTTTCCCAGTAGAGTGTAGGCCCTTTGAGGGCAGGGACTGTTTCATTTTTATGTTTGCATCCCTTTGGCCCAGGAGAATACCTGGTGCTCAATAGCTCTTTATGGAATTGCATTTTAAAGGAAATTGAATCTTTAGTTTAAGATTTAAAATCTCAAATTAGGTAACAGTTTTCCTATGTGGCTGTTAGCTTCCAGATTGGGCCTTGTATCCCCTTTAGAAAAAGAAACTTGTTAGCAGCAGCCTCCCATAAATTCAGCCTTAGGACCACATCCAATTGTTTGAAATAGTTCAGTGAGTGGTATTTATTTGCATCTATTTTGCATATGATTTACATAAATGGTAAAGCCTATACACAGATGGCTTTGGGGGTTCAGATTTTAGGTCGGCTCCTCCGGTACTTGTAGCTTGGTCATGTTCTTCTGTGTTCTTCCTCTCTTCAAACACTGCGCCCCCTCTGATTCCCTTACCTAGCTATCCTTTAACCCTAGAGGTGAAAGTACTATGTTTCTCTCATAAAGGCAGTGGAGACTTCTGGACAACAAGTGTGGGGCTAACCATAGAGTCAAGTAGGTTCAAAATGACCTAGAATCCTAGCATATTAATGTTGGAAGAGACCTTGCAAGTCATTTTGTCTACTCTCCCACCTACCCAGAATGAAAATCTCTCCTACACCGTTCCTGACAGATGGTTACCCTCCCTCTGCTTGAATGATTGCAATTATAGGGGGTTTACTATCTCCCAAGGCAGCCTGTTTCCTCGTTGGAAAAATGCTAGCTGCTAGTTCTTTATACCACTGTGCCAAAATCTGTCTCCTGGTATAACTTCCACCCGTGGTTCCTAGATCCATCTTATGGAGCAATACAGAATAAGTTCTAATGAATGAAAAGTTTCTGGTTAGGTAATCAGCCCAGGAGGGTTCTTAAATGGGTGGTATTTGCTTATGTGTATCAGGGAAACTTTAAATGACATTAACATATTGTTTTTACATCAAGAAATCACATATATTTATATATAAATGTATATATGTATATATTTTTTTTCTGTGATTTCTTCAGCAAGCCTTCCTTGAGAGAGGGAAAAGTTTCTCTTGTGTCCTTCCTCATAGTATTGTCTATAGTTATCCTTGTCAGAAATGATGGATGATGGTTTATTGTCCATTTTGATGTGTTACATAGTGCTGCTTTAGGGAAGGGGCTGCCTTGTTTTTGCCTCTGTCTCCCCCATGCTTGGGATATTACATTGCATCTAATACGTTTTTCTTAACTTGGGGGGGAGGGAATCTGTGAACTTATTTTAAAATATTTTGATAAATATATTTCAGCATAAATTAGTTTCTTTTAAAATTCTATGTATTTTAATTTATGCATTTAAATATTATTCTGAGAAGGGGTCCATGGGCTTCAACAGACTGCTAAAGGGGTCCATGACATAGCTAGCATTTGTTGTTGTTGTTCAGTGAGCAAATAATTTGCCATTTCCTTCTCCAGCTCATTTTACAGATGAGGAAACTGAGGCAAACAGGGTTAAGTGACTCGCCCAGGTCATTCAGGTAATAACTGTCTGAGGCTAGATTTGAACTCAGGAAGATGAGTCTTCCTGACTCCTGGCCCAGTGCTCTATGCACTATGGCATCCACTAAATGCCACATAGTGCTTTAAGTTCTGCAAAGTATTTTCCAAACATAATCTCATTATATGCTAACTCCCCTGGGAGGTAGAGGCAATTATTATTCCCATTTCATAGATGTGGAAACTGAGGCAGGCAACAATTTTAAGTGACTTGCTTAGGGTTGAATGACTGGTAAATATCTGAGATTGGATGTTAATTCCGTTTTTACTGGCTTCAGGTCCTGTACTCTATCCCCTCATTTATATATGTATATATATCACCAGGCCCCCCCCACAGTTAAAGAAACTTTTGATTAGCAGGTATTTACTAAAGATGTTGATTGAGTCGAATAGAATGTGCCCTGCCATTCTAAGATGTATTTTGTGTCCATGTAATGCTAGGTCTTGGTCAAGAACTGTCTTGAGACACATACTAAATGTCCAAACTCAGGCCTTCACGTCTTATTAAAATGCTGAGTCTAATAGGATGGCTCAGTGTATTTGGGGCATCAATCCAAATGAAGAAGGAGAGAGACTAGATGTGTCTCCTGGTTCTCTCCTGTATCTTACTGCATTGGCACTGATCTCCTCACTCAACTTCTCCTTCCCTGTCCCACCCACCCGTGGGCTTCTGTAGAATAATTGTTCTATTCATCCCATCTCAGCTGTATTGAAAGGAAAGAAGAAAGAAAACAAATGTGGGGGGGGTGGGGGTGGGATGGGGAAAGGTCGGTAAGACAAAGAGAAAAGATTCTATCTCCTGGGAGGTAAAGGCTGAATAAATATATAATTGGATGGATTCATTTTTATCCCTTTCACCTTTGAATGAATAAAGCATACAGAATCAACTCACCTCTAAGGAGAGATACACTGAAGAAAGAGCTGGATATGTTTTCTTTATTAGTCATTCCCCCTCTCCCCACTTGCTATTTCCATGCAGCAGTGAAGGCTGGTCCAGTGGGCAGGATGATTTCATTCTTGGGTATGGGGTGGGTGGAAACTTGTCATACTATCATGGATTTAGAGCTGGAAGGGACCTTTAAGGTCAGCTAGTACAACTCTCCTCATTTGTAAAAATGGGACTGGAGCAGTAAAGTGACTTCCCCAAAGTCACACAGAGGGTAAAATGGCAGACCCAAGATTCAAACTTGGTTCCTGTGGCTCCAGATTGAGAATTCCTTGCATTCTCCTTGTTGGAGATTTAGTCCACAAACAGAAGCAAACAGAGATGTTAGACCTGAGGTCCTCACCTTTGGATTAGAAGCCAGATGATCATTGGTCAGACTTTTATGGGAAATCCTGAAGAAGAAAGCCTCAATAGTGTTAGATGGAAATGGGAGAAAGTGAAGGAATGGCTTTTTTTCCCTCCCTCTGGGGCTCTGGAAGGGCTCCTTGCATAGCAAAAATGGGAGAAATGTATACTGAAGTTATTGCTTAAAGTTAATAAGATTATTATTATTAAAGTTATTAATTCTTCTCCCAGTGAAGAACTAACAGAGAAAAAGGTTCATATTTTCTGAACTGAGGACTCCTATGAAGAGTTTGTCATCGGGGTCTTTAGGTGTCAGTCTGTCTCTTGAATGCTTTTCAAATAATGCTGAAAGGACACTATCACCAAAATATGGCTCTTTCAGGGGGTAAAGTACAATAGCCAAGGACAGTGGGTGGTAAAACTCCCTGAGAGTTTGTGAAGAGTACCTATGGATCTATGCTCTCAGAAGCAGCTGGTCCAATCTCCTTGCTTTATAGATATTGTCTGTAACTGCACTCACAAGAGAAGCTGATTGTTTACTTAATTCTTAACAAAGTGGGTATGTCTGGAAGCACCATAGTGAAGCTGTTTCTTTGGAAGTGGGGTGTTTTTAATCAATCAATCAATATACCTTTAGTAAGCACGATGTTATATTATTAAGCACATATTATATGGCACGATGCTAAGTGCTGAGGATGCAAAAAGAGGCAAAAAACTATCTCTGCCCTTCAGGGAACTAACAGTCTAATGGAGGAGTTTACCAGTGCAAAGAAACAAACCAAGGCAAGCACATCTGATCTAAGGAATTTGACTGGAGGCAGGAGGATGGACAAGCTATCGAAGTCCCTTCCTGTTCAAGGATTCCCATTTGTTGAAGTCTGTTCTTATTGTAAGGTTAACCAGTTCAACCATGAATCCATTGAGAGGGAAGAGGGTGGGGAAGAAGACATTATTTAAGTCTAGATACTTGAGATCTATATCAACTTTTTGTGATCTTGGGTCTGCTTGGGTACCCTGTGAGGATCTTGGCATTAGGAATTTAGATCTAGAGGCATCTTGGAAGTAATTTAGTTCACACTTCTTAATTTCACAGCTAAGGGAAGTGAGACCCAGAGAGGTAAGTGACATTCCCAAGATGGTATAGGTAGTAAGTGACCCAGCTAGGAATTAGACTTAGATTTTTCTGAATCCATCCTACTTGAGTATACCATACTGCCTCTTTTCTGGATTATTTTTCTCGTTTGTGAAATTTGGAAATGAAGTGAGGGAACATATAAAGTTCCTCCCAGCTCTAAAATTCTTATGACTTAAGTATAAGACTACATCAGTCTTAATAGTTAAGAAGGCTAAAATATTATTTAAGGCAATAATATATGCCTAGGGAAGTGTTTTGGGTACAAGATAAATCACAAGAATGAAATATGAGTGACATGCTTTTAAAATGCCAATGTGGAATTTGATGAGGTTGCAGATTTAAAAATTACAAAGTAAAGTTGACAGGCCCTATTGGAAATGCATTCAAACATGTCATTTCAAAAAAAAATGAAGCCCCATCTGCAGCAGAAATAGGTTGCTTATGTTATGCAATACCTTAGTATTGACTTTTCTGATGACATATCAGGCTTTGATGTTGAGGCCTTGATGTTATCTTTTGGTCTTGGGGAAAAGAGGTTTCAAAGCCCACAGATTACAGGGTGCACATAGCTGGTTAAGATGTGTTGAGTGTTGGGCATAAAAAGAAACATCTCATTAGTTGGGAGGTCAGACAAACCCACTTCTTTCCAAATGGCTTTTTAGGGGGCAAGATAAACCTTTTCCATCCATTCCTCTTGGGTCAATTGTACTATGCAGTCCAATGACTGAAAAGCCAGAGCAGCATGAGTGTAGACCCTAAAATAAGACTATGAAATAATATGAAAGGTGAGAAATGAGATATATGATGAATTAGTTAAGTAAAAAAATAAGAAATAATATGAAATAATAGTAATAGATTGAGTTTCTATGATACCCTATGGTTCTTTTCTTTTCCTTGCAACCATCTTGGGAGGTGGCTGGTTGCAAGTTTAATACACTAATCTTATTGACATGGAAAATGAGATTCAGAGACCTGCTCAGGGTCACATCATTAATAAACAGCAAAATCAGGACTTGAACCCAGGTTCAAGTCTGACCCTGACATCAGGGGTTCTTTCTACTACTCCAAGCTAACTCAAGTAACCCTTGATTTTATAGAATCGCTTTAGAAGTTTAGCTAGACAATATATCAGAACTTACTGGAATCATTCTTCTAGGTTACATAATACCAATTGGATTCCAGTCCTGAGGTCATGTATTAAATTTTAACTTGTCTCAGAAACATTACACTGACATTCCGCAGATGAATACATCGTATTAGGTGGATTTCAGGTGTCATCAAATATTGCTCATATCTTTAGTCAGGACTCAACAGATCCTAGGAAAATACACTTAGTTGAATGGCTCCAACCCTTGTTACATATGACAGGAACCAGGCACAAGCTACCTAATTAGCCACAACATTAGGTCATAATGATCGCCCTTGTAAGTTGTCACAGGGATGAATTACAGCTGCATCCCAGATGTGTTTATATCACAGATGCTCAACATCATTGGAAGACGAATGTGAGCACTCTTTTTTAAAAAAAATTTATTGACTTGTTTATTTACTTTTGGTTTACAAGATTCATTTACAGATTCAATTGAGTTTCAGATTTTCTCTCCTCCCTTCTCCCCACCCCCCCTCATGGTGACGTACAATCATGTACGGGATCTGCAAACACTTTCACATTGTACAATAGTCTTGTTGTAT
>CM053598.1:46043218-46054074 GCA_028646575.1 Pseudocheirus occidentalis | reverse complement strand
GAAATGAGGCCTTTATCAGAGACACTGATTGTAAATATTCTTTCCCAATTTCCCACTTCCCTCTTAATCTTGTTTACATTGGCTTTGTTTGTACAGAAACTTTTCAGTTTAATGTAATCAAGATGATCCATTTTGCATTTTATAAAGCTCTCCAACTCTTCTTTTGTCATAAGAATGTGAGCACTTTTGAATGACTTGGAGTTAGGTGTTATCATACCAATCTTTGCTCATTGCATGGAAACTAACAAAACCACAGAAGTTTCTGTTTGTGCTCTATGAAATGCACAGAAATCGACAGAGCTTCCTCGGGGGAGGATGTTCTTGAGTTGCTATAGTGGTTTAAAGAAAAATTATGATTTTGAAGTAAAAAAAAAAAGACAAGGATAGCTCACACATTCCTCTCTCCTTTCCACCTCCCAACTTGCTTACTGCATCCTATATCCCCTTCTTCTACCAAAAAGTGCAGTTTGGAATCAAGGACTCCTGATTGGAGATTCTGTGAAATGCCAGATCTAGAAAGATTTGCTTGCTATGACTTCTATGGGAAAACAAGAATTCATTCTCTTCAAATTTCACTCTTCTCTCCCCTCACTTCTTCTGTAGAAGTTTGGGGGCATGCTGTGTTCTTTTCTACCTTTTGTTCTTATGAATTGGTAGTCGCTCCTTTAAACCACAAATCGTAATAGCTAGCTTTATACGGTGCTTCAAGGTTTGCAAAATACTTTATGTAGGTTTTCTCATTTGCACAAATTTGGATAAGCCACTTACCCCTGCTGGCCCCCATTACATGTGAAATGAAGAAGGTGTTCTTCTAAGCTCCTGTGTCCTTTCCCTTATGTAGGAGTAACTGTACCATTTTTTGGTTGTTCAGTTATTTTAGTCGTATCTGACTCTTCATGACCCCATTTAGGGTTTTCTTGGCAAAGACGCTGGAGTCGTTCACCATTTCCTTCTCCAACTCATTTTATAGATGAAGAAATAGAGGCAAAAAGGGCAAAGTGAACTTCCCAGAGTCACATAGATACTAAGTGTCTGAGGTCAGATTTGAACTCATGATGATAAGTCTTCCTGACTCCAGTGCTGGCACTCTATACACTACAGTGCCACCTAGCTAGCTGCTCCAACTGTCCCATACTTAGACCCAAAACCCATGAGGTTGCCGTGTCCTGAATGTCCTCATTGACCCCACCTGCTGGCTGTTCACACCTGTAGTTCCAAAATTACGTTATTGTAAGGAAGGCAGTCCTATGAAAGGTAAATAAATATATCTGAATTCCCAGTCCTAGTGTAAATAAAATGTGTCTTGAATTTCAAGGGGACAGGGGAATTTAATCTGTGTGCTCAGGAGAAGGTACTGGTAATTCATTCAGTTATGAATCTTCCTCTCCCTCTGAAAGATCGATTCCACATCTTAGTACTTCACCAGCAAACCAGGGAAATGAATTACTGTTTCTCAACACAGATGTCTTTCTAGTGCTCTGGCCATCCTGTGAAGCTGTCTTCTGAACATCAGGAAGATAGTTGACCAGCTGAAGCTCGGATGATTTCACTAGTTCCAAACATTTCTTGAACATCTACTTTATTATATTACTTTACAAGGGGGAATAGGGAAACTTTATTCAATTCATATTTCAAAACTACTTAGGGCTTAATTACAGAGGCAATAATATTAATAGGTAGCATTTTTGTAGAGGGTTTGCAAAGCATTTTACATATGCTATGTCATTTGGTCATTGCATTAGCCCTGGGAGAGGGTGATATTGTTATTCCCATTTTACAGATGAGGAAACTAAGGACAACAGAGGTCAAGTGACATGCCTAGGGTCACATAGCCACTAAATGGCTCAGGCGGGATTTGAACTCTGTTTTCCCTGCTTCAGGTCTAATACTACCTAGCTGCCACTTAGCATAGTAAAAATTGTGGAAAGAGTGCCAGATTTGGAGTCAGGATTTGGGTTTGAATCTCCATGCTGATGTTTACTTTTGCTAAGACATTTCATCATTTTTGGGCCAAAGTTTCCTTGTATATAAAATAAGGGGTATAGATCAGATGAAACCCCTACTAGTTCTAAATCTTAGGATTCTATGTGCTGAATGCTAAGGGAGACTCTGAGGTAAATGGGACAAAATTCCCATGTTTGACGTGGGTCAAACACACATTGAAAGTTAGATCAGAATCCAAGGCAGCTTAGGAGTAATTGCTGTATAAGTGGTACAGACAAGAGGGGGAAGGGCTCATTGTGAGCTTGAGTGACCAGAAATGGGTCCTTTGAGTAGAGAGGCCTTGGAGAAATGGAGTGTAGAGGACATTATAACCTTTCCCCCCATGTGAGATCCTTGAGATCCTTGCCTTTCTTTGTTATCATCCTCACTTAGCACAGTGGTGGGTACCTAGTGGGTACCTTGACTAGGCAAAGTTCACCGGGCTGCTTGCTTTCTATTCTGGTTTGCCGACAATCACTAACTGGTCTAGCACTTTCTGTGGCTTCTTCCTCGGTGTCATTGTGTTGCCGTGCTGAGATGAAATACCTGTTGACTTTGATTTTACATTACCTTGGAAATAGGAGGAGGCCTGGGTGAAAGCCCGGGGAGGGGACCGCCTCTCTGAAGAAGGATGCCGCTTTGACAATTTCAGGGAAGGTATCCTGTTGTTGACTGTGTTATTTTTAGCTCCCCTTAATATGTGCTGTCCCCAGGTAGCTGTGAGTGTAGATTCTATTCTGCACTTACATGGAAAGTGTCTCTGGGGGTGGGGTTGGGGTTCTTCTAGGGGAACAAAGACAGCTAGCTAGAGGGAGCAGGCAGCTAGAGCCATTTCTCTGAAATCTTTTGAAGGTCCATTTCAGATGTCATCAGGAAACTTAAGTCTTTTTGTCTGCCAAACTTCTGGTTTTAGGTGAAGAATTCAGAGCCAAGGTCCACATCCCAGTGGAATAAAAGCAGATCCAGACACTATGTGATATTCTTCCCCCCCTTTTCATGTCATCAGTATCATTTTCCAGAGGCTTCAGGGTAGGATATGGGGAAGACCCAGTGTTTTTTGTTTGTTTGTTTGTTTTTTATTTTTGGAGGGCAATTGGGGTTAAGTGGTTTGCCCAAGGTCACACGGCTGGTCAAGTATCTCAGGCCGGATTTGAACTCAGGTCCTCCTGACTCCAGGGTCAGCACTCTACTTACTGCCCCACCTAGCAGCTCCAAAGACCCAGTGTTTTAAAAATAAAGCATCTCTTGGATTACTTGGAAGGTGAACTGAACCTTATCAGAACCTGGATCACCATGGTTAGGATGAGGCTCGGAGTAAGCTCAGCTGACTCCCCTATTTCAATTCTTTATTTTTTAAGCACAGAATAAAAGTATCTTTGAGAGCTTAAAGGTCATGTGGTCGAAGCCCCTGTCCTAAACATTATGATGAATGGTCATCTAGTCTTCTCATTGACAGGAAGCTCAGCACCTTAGGAAGTGCTTATTCTGTTTTTGGACAGCTCTAATTGTTATAACATTCAACCTCTTTCTTTCAACTTCTGGCCATTCATTCTAATTCTGTCCTCGAGAATGACCAAAAATGCCCTCTCCATACGACAGCCCTCCATGTTGGAAGACAGCTGTTATCACTTCTTCAAGTCTTCTTCTTTTTTTCCTCAATCAAAATATCCTTTATTCCTTCAGCCATTCCTCATGATAATTTCCATATTCTCATCATACTGGTCACTCTCCTGATCATCCTTCCATGGTCACACTCCAATTTGTCAGTGTCTTTTGTGAAGTCTGGCATCTATGATTGAATACAATGCTCCAGAGATTTTAATCAGCTAGGAGTACCTTGGGATCACTATACTATACTCCTATTGATGTAGTCTGAGGACATTAGCTTTTTAGTCAGTCATGTCATAATGCTGAATAATCATCTTCTCCTCCTCCTCTTCTTTTTCTTCCTCTTCTTCCTCCTCTTCTTCTTCCCCCTCCTCCTCCTGTCTAGACTTTTGATTTCATCAAGGGTGGGAAATTTATGATATGGAAACTCCTTCCACTGAGTTTCCATACTATCCCCCACCCCAAGGCTTTTTTACATGAATCACTTACTAAACAGGTCTTGCCTCTACCACATTTGTGCAGTTGGTAATTTTGGAATTGAGTATGGGACTTTATGTTTATACCTATTAACCTTCATTAGGTTAGATTTGGCCATTTGTTCCAGCTGATTATGACCTTTGTGAATCTTGATTCCCTTCTCCACTGTTGGCTGGCTACCTCTCAGACTTCACTCCCAGGCATTTATTAAGTGCTCTCTACGTTTCAGGCACTATGCTAAGGACTGAAGAGAAAGAGTAAAAGCAAAAACAGCAACAAACAAAAACAAATATTTCCTCAAGGAGCCGACATGCATGCAAATAGGTACAAACAAGATATATGCAGAATAAATGGAACATAACCTCAGAAGGAAAGACTCTAGATACCGGGGGAGGGGCAGGAAAGGCTTCATAGTGTAGAAGGTGGTGCTGGAACTGAGTCTATTAGGAAACCAGGGATCCTAAAAGGCAAAGGTGAGAAGGAAAAGCATTCCAGTCAAGGGCGACAGCCAGCACAAAGGCAAAGAGATGGGAGATGGAGTATTATGTGTGAGGAGCCAACATCCTTTCCTTGTTGCTTGGCCAATTTTGAATTCACCCAGCTCTATCATTATCCAGCCCTTCTTTACCCGCCTTATCCACTAGGATATAATTTGAGAATCTGTTGGATGCTTTGTTGGAATCCAGATTCACTACGTCTGCAGCTTTTCCTTGATTGAGCAGTCCAGAAAGCCTCTCACAAAGGAAAGAAGTTTGTTCTGGTACGACTGGTTTGTAATGAACCCAGGTGAGTTCCTAGTGATCGTCATTTCCCTTTCTAAGCATTCATGCCCGTCTTGTTAAATATTCTATTCTTGAATCTGCACTGTTCTAGACTTTGGGGAAATCTAACTTTCCCCATTTTGAAAATCATGACATTTGTATATTTTTAGTCTTTTCATATCTCTTCTGTTTTCCACAGTTCCTCAGAGATTACCGACAACAGTTTAGCAATTTCATCTACAAATTTTTTTTCAGTACCTTCAGATGTAATTCACCTGGGCCAGGAGATTTGAACTCATTTAGAACAGCTGAGTGCTTTCCTACTCTCTCCTCACCTACCTCCTCCTTTGATTCCCTGTTTGCCATGTTTATGCTTTCCTTTCTACTTAGATCATTCTGTGTGACAGAGAAGATGGAAGCAAAATGGGAACTGATTAATAGCCTTTTCTCTCTGTCATCTGTTAACATCACACTGTCCACCCCAATACTTCAAAACATTCTGTGTTGAATGACCCTTGTAGATTATGTCCCATCCTATTTCTCAGGCCTGCAGGGCCATCCAGATCAGTGGCATCTGGATTGGATGTGGCTCTTTCATACTCAGTCCGCTGTTCTTTAAGATCTCAAGCTGGGGTGTATGAGTATTCCTATGAGTTTCCCTGACAGGTCCTCAGGTGTGGTGAACATTGAGGCTGGCCAGGAAATCAGAAAGGCTAAGATTCAAATTTTGCTTTTGATACATAATAACTATGACCCTCTATTTAGGCTTATTTAGCCTCTAAGGCTCTTCATCTTCTCCAGTAAACCTTTCCCAACCCTTCTTGATTCTAATGCCATCCCTCTTTTAATTATTTCTATATATCTTGTCTGGAGCCTGTTTATATATATTTGTTTGCTTGCTGTCTACCCCATTAGATTATAAGCTCCTTGAAGGCAGAGGCTGCCTTTTGCCTCTTTGTATCATCAGCACTTAGCACTTTGTATCATCAGTACTTAGCATTTTGTATCATCAGCACTTGCCTAGAATAAAGTAGGTGCTTAATTAATGTTTATTGACTGACTGACAGATCTTCCCCCTACTTTCCCAGACTCCCAACAACTCTCTAAGATGAGAAATTGCTCATTTGCATTCCTGGAGAGGATTTCTGCCTCAGGTTTGGGTCATTTCTATTCTATAGGAACCATACCAAGCTAAAAATAATCTTACAGATAGAGGTGTGCTGAAATGTTTAACAACCAGCTCTGGGGAGGGGGTGGAGAAGGGTGAGCATATACACAACACCCACTTAAACTTAGCTAGCATCATTAACATTTTCCCCTTCACTTTCTTAAGTCTGAACAATCAACACGATAATAAATCAAGCTGATTGGTAGCATTTGTAGCATTGCTGATTTCTGAGGTGTAAATACAGTGAAAATTTAACAGCTCTCTCAAGCTGGTTTGTTTCGTTTTGTTTTTGGCAGGCAGGTGGGGTCAAATGACTTGCCCAGGGTCACACAACAAATTTGAGGTCCTCCTGATTCCAGGCCTGGCACTCTATCCATTTTGCCACCAAACTGTCTCTCTCAAGCTGGTCTAAGCTGCTTCTGGCACACTGCTGATTATGGGTCACCACTGGCTATAGTATCAGAATTAGGGTCCTTGTTTTCTAGGTTTGGCTCTGACATAGATTCACTATGTGACATCAAATGAGATACTTCCCTGTTCTTCAACTCAGTTTTTCCAATCTGTGTCTTCAGTGTCCCATCAAGTCATAAAGTCTTGGCCTTGAAAGGAATTTTAGGGTTCATAATAATAATATCAGAGCTAACCTTTATATATCACTTTAAGGTTTGAAAATTGCTTTATACATTGATCCTCAGAACAACTCCATGGAGTAGGTTCTATTATCATCACCCCCATTTTAAAGATAAAAAAAATGAGGTCACATTGCTTGCAATTGTCTGAAGCGAAATTAGAACTCAGATCTTTCTAATTTTAAGCCCAATGTTCTGTCTATTCTACCAAGCTGTACCTGTTCACCTTGTCTAATCAGTACCTGATCAGGGATCTCATCTCTTCTGTACCATCCTTGACAAATCTGAATTAATTCTCTACTTTCATTGTTGTGAAGCCTTTATATAGGCTGTTATAAACGTCATAGTGCAGTTTTAAACTTTAATAAACTTTAAGACCCTTGAAAATGTTGTGTACAATGGTACGTTTAGTATAACATGGAATTATAGCCTACTTGGAGCTCAGCGTTAATTTTTTTTTAACGGAAAGGAAATCTAGAATGAATGCTATAGAATTTCAGAGTTGGAAGGGATATCTGTGGCCAACTAGTCAAACCATGACCTGAAGGGAATTCTCCACTACAATATACCTTATAAGTGGTTCTCTACTCTTTGCTTAAAGAATTCTAATGAGGGGGATCCTGCTACCTCTGTTCACTTTTGGACAGCTCCAATCATTAGGAAATTTTTTCTATTATCAAGTATAAATTTGCTTCCATTCAGTGCTCCTTGATTCTTCCATCCAACCCCAAAGGGAACCCATTTATTCTCTCTTTTGTGTGACAGTCCTTTGGATATTTGAAGATACTTATCATATCTTTTCTTCTGGCTAAATATCTCCAGTTTCTTCTACTGGCTCTCCTATGGCAGAGACTTGAGACCATTTATCATTCTGGTTACTCTCCTCATATTCCAACATGTCAATGTCCTTCCTAAACAATGGTGCCCAGAACTGAAGTCAGTACTCCACATGTGGTCTGACCGGGGCATACAACAAAAACAATAAAACAACAACAATGATGTAAATACTACTACTAGTAATAGTAACAGCTAGCTCTTATGTAGTGCTTTAAGGTCTGCGAAATGCTTTACAAATATCATTTCATTTATCCTCACACCTCTGAGATAAAGAAACTCAGGCAGATGTTAAATCATTTGCCCAAGTGTCTGAGTTGAGATTTGAACTTGGGTCTTCTTGACTCCAGGTCCAACTCTCTATTCATTGTACACCTACTATTACCTCCTTATTCCTGGAAGCTATGCCTCTCAATGCAGCCAAAGATTGGATTAACTGTTCATTGACCATATTATACTGGTGATTCATGTTATACTTGTAGTCCATTGAAACCCCCAAATCTTTTTCATACAAACAACTCTTACCCTGTCTTGTACTTGTTTTGAAGTAAAGACTTTCTTTTTATCCCCATTAAATTGTATCTTATTAGATTCAGCCCAATATTCTAGACTGTCCATATGTGTTCAGATGCCAACTCTTATCCACTGTGTTAAGTATGCTTCCTCATTGTTGCAGAATACATTAGCCAGGGAGTAAAAATCAGGTTCTCCTTAAGATTAAATTGGCTTTATGTTAGTAGAATTGGCAAATGTCTTCAGGCAATCCCTACAGAACCCTAGGGACCCTTAAAATAATTTTGTCTAAATCCTATATTTTACAGATGAGGAAATGGAGACCAAAAAAGGTTAGTGACTTTATAAAATAATTAGTAAGTAGCTGAATTGGACACTGAACTTGGGTTTTCTGATTTACTTTCTTCACTTGCCAAATGAGGTTATTGAACTAGCTGATTTCTAAGTCCCCTTCTATGATCTCATGACCCCAAATTCAGTACTTTCCCCACTATACCATACTTGTGGCTCACTCATGGTCAACCCTTTCCTTTTTATGTTTTAAATATAAGTTTAAGTAGTGCTTACTTGAGGACCTTAACAGATGTTACTTCGGAAAGAGCAGACACCATCAATCTTAAGAAAAGACAGTATCTTTTCTTTACCTTTCTTCCTGTAGGGAAACATTATTCCCTTAGAAGTATTCCTGTGATTCCACCCAGGCTTTGTACTCATTGCCAGCAAACCAACAAGACAAGGGATGGAGAATGGACAGTTACATCAGGTCTAGAAGCTATGCAAGGAAATGTTCTTGACTATTTAGTCACACCTACCTCATTTGGTGCCCAAAATAGTCTTATGCAGCTCAGTCACCCACCTTAGCCACCAAACTTAGCTCAAATGACTTTTACATGTTTCCAAAATTCATACCCACTCTCAGCAGACAAAGGACTGCCTTCACTTAGCAAACTAAGAAAGAATATGCCACAAGCTCTGAAGATCGTTCCAAGAGAAGAGTTTCTAAATGTTGCTCAGCATGGTAGAGTTATTAGAATAAGAATAAGTGGGTGGCCCTTCCACTCCCTGAGGGGTCTCCAGGGAACAACAAATACTCATATGTTTGCTTAAAAATAATTTTGATTGCTTGGTGGCTATACTTTATACATGGCCATGATTAATTGAAAAACTTCAGCTATGGAAGGATGATGGTGAGAATTTCCCAATTAGAGTAGAATGAATAGTCATTTAATAGGGGAGACAAATTGTCCAAGTAACATTAATAGATTTACCTGCTGATCCAAAGCACAGTGGAGTAGACTACTCTTTTTTTAACCATTCATAATAAAGAAATGATAGAGAGGAGGGAAGTGCAGGGAAGGATAATCAGTCCTAAAGTGAAGGACAAGGCTTGATCTGCAAAATCAAAAGGAAGTGTAATGCTTCTATTCTAGCTTTGATGCCTCTGTCCATATCCTAAAAACTGAGGTTTGGGGGTAGGAAGGAAGATGAGAGGGAGAGAATATTGGGAAATATTTTTGGGGACAAGTTCTCCAGAAGTAGACAAGTAGACTTGAGGTTAAGTCTTGTGGAAAGAGCACTGGATTTCATCCACATCGACCTAATTGTTCCACTGTTGGGAGAATACCTTTAAAAAACCTTAAGAACCAGTGGACAATTAAAAAAAGAGCTGTGTGTTCTAAGATTTTCATGGTAGCATTCTATGTAATCACTCACAGGTCATCTGAAAACAACCTAAATAACCAGCAATAAGAGAGTGGATAAATAAAGTGGGGTGCATGAGTGTAGTAAAATTCTGTAGTACCAGCAGTATAATACAGCAGGTAAAATCAGAAGACCTGGGCCAAATCCCTTCTCTAAGACTTACTACCTTTGTGACCTTGGGAGAGTTAGAAGACCTCCCTCGGCCTCTGTTTTCTTACCTATAAAATAAGGTGGTTGGACAAGAGGCCTCTGAGGTCCCTTCTAGCTCTATCTAGATGATCCCATAAGGATGAGGCATACAAGGAAATCTGGAAAGATCTTTATGAACTACTGCTGAGTGAAAAAGGCAGAATTGGAAGAAGAGGATACATACCACTGAAGACCACAGCAGAGGAAAAATGCATGAGAATAAAAGGGCAGTGAATCCTCCTGGGGACTGAGAGGTAGTAACTGAAAAATTCTTGTGATGTGATAAGGATTCAAATCAATAAGTTTAATGTAAAACCCACTAAGTAAGTTCAGTTGGCTGTATTGATATTTGGTGTTAAGTGTTATTAAAACATTAAGAAAGAGCAAAGCCACTGGCTGTAGATTAACAGGACCTGGGCTTTATTCCTGGTTTTGTTCACTTATTAACTATGTGACCTGGGATAGATCATTTGGTGTTTCCAGGCCTTAGTGTCTCATCAGTAAAATGAGAGTGTTGGACTAGAGGATCTCCAAATCTATGATCTGATGAAAGCTACCCAAAGACAATGAGGGTAGCATTTACAAGAGCCAGGGGCTAGTCAATACTACAGTGTGCAATTGTGTATCCTTGGGAAAATTGCCTGATTTATTTGGGTCCTGGCTTCTTCATCTAATCTCTGTAGTCCTTTCTTCATGAATCTCTATGAATCCCATTCTAGGGAGGGTATCATATCTCGGGTTCCCTCTCACCTCAAACGATGTGTTGGGGCGACTACACATGGAGCAGAAGCAGTGTGCTTGAGTTAGAGCAGTGGTTCTCAACCTGTGGGTTGCGACCTCTTTGGGGGTCAAATGGCCCTTTCACAGGGGTCACAGGGGTCGCCTAAGACCATCGGAAAACACATATTTCCAATGATCTTAAGAACTGAGACACTGCGCCTCTATCCATCTCCAGGTGGGTCCAGCCACATGCAGATACTCCCACATACAAGC
>CM053598.1:45957162-46043118 GCA_028646575.1 Pseudocheirus occidentalis | reverse complement strand
GAGAGAGAGAGAGAGAGAGAGAGAGAGTGAGAGAGAGAGAGAGAGAGAGAGAGAGAGAGAGAGAGAGAGAGAGAGAGAGAGAGAAAGGAGAAGCCTGGTGAGCCCATCTGTCTTGTCTTGGCACTTCCACTGTGGTGATCCACATCATGCCTGCGGGTGGAGGGACACATGTGGCGAATGAGTCAAAGGCACCTTTCAGAATTTCAGGCTTTCATTTTTCAATAATCCTATTTTCCTGATTCTGGGAACAGGTGCCACTCTGATACATTCAGGTAAGGATTAGGAGCAATTCCAAGTTTTTAAGAATATTTCTGTGTTTACTCAAGTATCAGTTTTCATTTGTCTACAAATATTTTTATCTTTGGAGATTTCATATTCTGTGTCTCAGAAAACATTCTTCTTTATGCCAACCTCCTCAAGGAAGACTTCCTCTATTTTTCTTTCACTGGACCCTCCCTTTCTCCTCATCTTTTTTTAAATTATGCACCAATCAAATCAACTAATGTTTATTGGACATTGGTCATGTACAAGGCCCTTTGTTAGGTGTTTCAGGGATACAAAGATGAATTAGAAATAGTCATTGCTTCCTTCAATCTTACAGTATTGTTACTGATCCCTTTAATATCCAACAAAAGTCACAGAATCCCAGAATTCGAGATGTGGGAGGGACATCAGTGGCCTTCTCCAAGAGGTAGATCTGAATAGTATGATAGTAGAATCTGCTATGGTACCTTTCCAGCTTTTATTTGAAGAGTTTGATTGATGAAAAGCTACCTACTCCCTCTCAAGGCAGGTCTAGTTTGCATTTTTAGATAGCTCTGGTTTGGGGGAAGGTTTTCCTTATGTCATATCTACTTATGTCACTACAACTTTGAACCATTAATTACTTATAATTCTGACTTCTGGAACAGTAGAATTGGGACAATGAGGATGTGGAAAGAACCCTGAGCTGAGGAGGCAGGAGACTTGGGTTGGAGTCCAATCCTGCTTATGTGGCACAGACAGGTCTTCTTATTTCTCTGAAACTCAAAGTCCACATCTGAACAATGACATTATGATACAGCTAAAAGAAGTCTAGTGTCTAGGACTAGAAAGGTGACTAACTACCCTGGCCAGAGCTTACTTGGAGGGTGCTGTTTAGTGCAGAATGCCATATTTCAGGAAGTACATTAGAGTGTGTCTTGAGGAGGCTAATAAGAACAGTGAAGGGCTTCAAGATCACAATACACCAGTGCTAATCATGGGAACTGGGTGTTTACTCTGAAAAAAGAGAAGACTCATGAGGAATATGATATTTGTTTTCAAATATTTTAAGGGCTATGTGGCGGAGGGATTGGAGTTTTTCAGTTAGACCCTGTAGGGCAGAATTAGGGCAGAAGTTGCAAGGAAAGAATCAGATTTAGGCTTGATGTAAAGAAGAACTTCCTTCTAATTAGAATTATTCCAACATGAAACTGGTTGCTATGGGAAGGAGTGGGAGTGATCAAGCCAAGGCTGGGTGACCGCTCCACATAACCTGGGGTCTATGCACTTTGAGAAAATAACCTGATAACTCTATTTCAACCCAATTGACTTTCTTTGTAGTTCTGTATATTTTATATTATGCATTTAAAATAACATTTGAGAAAGTGTCCACAGGGGCTGGCTAGCTGGCACGGTGAGTAGAGCATGGGCCCTGAAGTCAGGAGGACCTGAGTTCAAATCCGATCTCAGACACATAACATAACACTTACTAGCTGTGTGACCTTGGGCAAGTCACTTAGCTCTAATTGCCCTGCCTTCTCCCCTCTGAAGAAAAGCAAAAAAAAAAAAAAAGACAGAGACTCTATAGGCTTTACCCCTTCTAAACTCTTAGAATCTGTGATTCTCTAGTATTTTTTTAAATTTTAGTTTTAATTTTTTGCTTTTTGGAGGGCAGGACAATTGGGGTTAAGTGACTTGCTCAAGGTCATACAGCTAGTAAGTGTTAAGTGTCTGAGGCTGGATTTGAATTCAGATCCTCCTGACTCCAGGGCTGGTGCTCTATTTACTGCACCACCTAGCCACCCCCATTCAGTAGTATTTTCATGGCTTTTTTCAAAGGGCTATTGTGAGGGAAGGGCTTTGTAGACTGTGAGGTGTTATCCAGTGTGAATAGTGATTATTGTTGTTATATGGCAACACCGTGCTACACTGTAAATGTTCTAGAAGTGCTTTTTTTGTGGGTCAGCCTTACCTCCCCAGCTGGACTATAAGTGTCTTTACATCAGGGCCCATGTCTTTTTTGTCTTTGGTTTTCTGTTAGGGTTCTTTTATAGACTGAGAGGCAGCTTGGTTCTTTGAGGAAAAAAAAACAAACCATTGTGGGTAGAGTTGGTGGATTTGGGTTACAGTTCCTCACTACTTACTATCCTGAACAAGTCTTTAAAATTCTCTGGGGATCAATTTCCTCAAATGTAAAATGTGAGGGAGTTGGTACTATAGGACCTCTGGGGTCTAAGTCAAGAAGCCCTCTATGGATGCTCTGACTTAGATTTGGGATAAAGGATGCTCTTGAGTATCAGTTTCTTCCACTTGGTCTCTGAGGCTGTTGTTTCTTCCCAAGACTGCTGCCAGGTCCTTTCTTCTCTGTGGGGACCTTGGGCATGACCCTGTGTAATACCTGAACCCTGCTTCTGGTTGAATAAGCTGCTCTCTCATCCCTGGAGAGCAAGGCATTGGCACCTGGGCAAGGTGAGTTTGGAAAGTTTGTCCCCTCCTCCCCTAGTCTGTGGTTTGGCCCCCGCCTCCCGATACCTTTCATGCCTGACTTCCTCCAAAGAAAAGGCATTTTATGTGTTGTATGCAAAGGTGGGATTGCAGTTTCACACCAGACAATTTGTCTGTGTTTGTGAAAATGCCAAATTAGCTCTCTTTCCTCCCCCTCCCTCTGCCTTTTCTTGCTTTTTGTTTGAGGAGGACTCTGTCTGTCATGCCAGCCACCAGCAATCCTGGCAGGGGCTGCCTTCTTCATTGAGTGGCACTGAACTGAATTGAAGCAAATTGAATGGAGGAGGCAATTTTAGCACAAGCTCAAAGATCCTGTTGTGGAATGAAGTGATTTTAGTTTTTGCTGTGCAAGGGGGTGGGGGGGAACTCGCCATTGAGGTGAAGCCGGCATCTGTTTACTGCTAATTAACCCCTCGTGTACCCTCCCTTTGCTGGCGGAGCCCAGTAGCTGGAGTAGACTTCTTTTCCTATTAGGGGCTCCCCCCTAGAAGTTGAACCAAGACAAGCAAGATGCATAAATGAGTTTCCCAGTTTACTTCAAAGAATAGCTGCTGCTTATATGGAATTTTAAAATGTGCAAAGCACTATACATAGTTTGTCTCATCAGATATGAAAAATAACTCTGTGAGGTAGGCTCCACTCACAGGCCCCCCACCAAGGAAGGAAACAAACACTTATTAGGCACCTGCTACATGCCAGGTCTTACCTCAATGGACTCTCACAATAACCTTGGCAGGTAGGTCCTATTTTTATCCCCTATTTAATACTGCTCAGGAAACTGAGGCAGACAGAGGTTAAGTGACTTGCCCACAATTGATAAGTATCTAAGGCTGGATTTGAACTCACGTTTTCTTGATTTCAAGCTAAGCACTTTATCCACTGAATCATCTAGTTGTCTCAGTGTCCCCTTTAAAATAATGGGGTTGGACTAGATAAAGGATGGAGCATGAGAGAGTGGGGAGAAAACCTTCTACTCCAGAGTTAGAGGACCTGGGTTCAAAATCTCCCTCTGATGCTTATTATCTGTATGATCTGGGACAAATCCCTTAACTTCCTCCCCTGCCTCAGTTTCCTCACCTATAAAACGAAGATGTTAGATTCTTGGACCTCTGAGATCTCTTCTAGATCTAGAGCCATGATGCTATGACCTCTCTGAACTTCAGTGTACTCATCTGTAAAATGGGGATGAAAGTTCTTGCAGTATGTGCTTCCCAGAGTTTCTATGTTCCTTCAGGGAAGCAGTGGTGAAAGCTTGTCATATACCATAAAGAACTGTATAAATATAAGGGATTTTTATTGTTGACAAGGAATGTTCATTGGAGACAAGTGTTGGATTTTGGATATTTTATTAAGATGTATGAATGAGAACAGATCTCAATAAGCCAATCAACAACTGTTTATTAAATGCCCACCAGGTACTCAACACTGTGCTTGGCTCTTTTGGGGGATTCAAGAAGAATGAGCCACAGTCTTCAACTTTTAGCAGCTTCTAGGGAGGTAGAGGAGGTAGAGGTAAGGTTGAGGAAAGAATACCTCCCCTGAAAGAATGATGGGAGGATTGTTTAGGGCAGTATAGAAATGAGCTCTAAAGTGTCTAGTATCACCATGGGGAGAGTGGGGGAAGGAGGCCAGGGGCCCCTTTCCCCATTCTATTTTGTAACCAATGGCAGATTTCGGGGGCTACATCTGGATTTTTCCTTTTGGATCCTGGTTTTTTTTCCACAGTAGAATTGGGGAGCAGCATGCTCTGGTTTTGAATGCTGCTTCTTGTGTATATTAGCAGTGCCATTACAGTGAAATTATTTAATCTCTTAGAGCCTTAAACTCTTTACCTGTAAAATGGAGAAGAGAAGACTTGTACTACCTGCTTTACAAGGCTATTTTGAAGAAAGCATTGTGTAAACCTTAGTGTACCTTAAGCATCTAGATTGTTGTTCTTGTTACCTTTAAGGTTGCCCTGCCTTGGAAAATCCCCCAGGTTCTATAGAATACCCAGAACCTTAGATTTAGAGCTGGAAGTACCCCTAAGAGGTAATCTAATGCACAGTTCTTAACCTGAGATTTGTAGATCCTTCCATGGACAGATTTCAAGGGATCCATGAATTTTCAAAAATATGCAATAACTACTTTATTACAATTGGTTTCCTTTGTAATTCTACAAATTTTATTTTATACATTCAGAAATGGCATTCTGAAAAGGGGTCTGTAGGTTTCCCCAGACTGCCAATGGGATCCATGATGCAAAAAAGGTTAGAGAACCTCAACCTAGTCCGAATTCTCTACCCTGCCCGTGTTTATAGACGAGGAAGATGATTAAAGAAAAGGAAAGTGACTAGCTTATGGTCACATAGGCTGTGACAAAACTGACCTTCAAACCTGGTTTCTGTGGTTCTGCCATCAATACTCTGAAGAGGGTAGGAGAGGTGCAATAAAGACAGCACATTGGGGAAAGAGAAGAATTGACCTCGATAAGAAAGATAAAATCGAATTTGTCTCTACCCCTAGGAGACTATTGGGTTATGCGTGGCCAGTTAGAGTCATGAAGTATCATTGATTTATGAACTCCATGGCCAGAGGTTTCTGATCTAAGGGGTCAAAACAATGCCCTAGTCTGTAAGATGCTGAGTGTCTAATAAGCACTTGGAAAATATTTAAATCTGAGATAAACCCATTAGTAATGGTAGCCTAAGTCAGAATACACAAAGACTCTCTTTTCTTTTCAAAGCATTCTTGGACTTCTTAAGCCCAGAGTTGATGGAAATTCCCTAAACTAGAGCATTATATCCCTCAGATCTATATTGTTTTGGGTTATCTTGTTTGTTAGAATGGAAGCTGGTGGAAGGCAGAAACTATACATTTTTATTTTTCTAGGTATTCCCTTTCCCCAGTGCCTCGTGAGGTTCCGTACACAAAGTAAGGGCTCATTAAATCTTTGCTGAATTGAGTCTTAGAAATGCCAAGAGTAAGGGTGAGGCAATGTGTTAGAATTCTAGAGAGAGCATGGGCATTGCATTTAGAGGTCCTGAACTCCAGAGTTTCAGGGGCGCTGCTTTCTAGTGACTTAGACTTGGGATTTCTGGGTCCCATTGTCTTCCTTCAAAGAAGGGACTTGGACTAGATGATCTCGAAGGTCCCTCCCAGCTTTAATTGGTACTTATAAGGTGTGGAGCCTTGAAATGGGCAAGAAATGGACTTCTTTACAAGCCTGCTGTCAAGATTGTTCTCATTTGGAGACCTGGCATTCCCACTAGCTCATATTTTATATTCAGCACATCAGCCTTGTTGAATGGGAGGGAGAAAGGTTGCACCCATGTTCTTAGTTTATGTCAGTTTTATTTTAGAGAGCAACTGTCATTGAAATTGGGATTTGTTCCCTCTCTCCATCTTTAGTGGGCACTCAGGAAATGGTCATTAAATTTGAATAGAACTGAATTCTTTTCCTTCCTCCCCTCCCCATATCTTTCCCTTCTCTGATAGAGTACCAGGAATCCTAATTTTTTTAAAAACCCCAAATGCATTTTTATGGTATTGAAAAATACATGATCTTAGGGCTGGAAGGACCCTTTGAAGTTATCTGGTCTGGCCACCTTCTCTTACAGAGGTGGAAGCAGGTAGTAAGTGAAAGAAGCAAGATTGAACCAAGGATTTCTTGGCTTGTCTGGGGAAGGTGCCTTCTATTCCGAGACAGTAAAGATTAGGATGCAGGGTACAATCCTGGTTAGTACTGGGGAACTCCTTTATGCTGTTGCTGAGTTCTGAAAGGTAGAACTCACTAAGCTAGGGTTCCATCCTGCTTTCATGGGGCAACATAGTGTGGTGAGTAGAGCATCAGAAACGGAACCAGGAAGACCTGGGTGAAAACCTCTCTGAACCTCCATTTAAGGAAAAACCCATGGTGGCCATCAAATCGGGACCAGCTTCTGAGGTTCCTAGACTAGCTCTCCACCATGGCCACTTCCACCCCAACTTCTCAGCTCCTTTTGCATGTGCTGTTTCTGTTACAATGTAAGTTCTCTGAGGTTAGGGACTGTCCTTTTTGATTGCACTGGTATTTCCCCTGACTGGGAAGGGCTTAATAAATGCTTTCTATAGCTATTTGACTTCAGGTAGTTCCTAGCAGGTGCCTAGTGTGACCCTGGGCAACCACAGGGACTAGTTAATAATGGTGATGATGATGATGATAGATATTTATAAAACATTTTAAGGTTTATATATATTATCACATATATTATGTTCTTCACAACAGTCTTGGGTTATATGCCATCATTATTTCCATTTTACAGATGAATAAACTGAGGCAAAGAGAGATTAAATTACTTGTCCAGGGTCATAGCTAATATGTGTCTAAATCAGGATTTGGACTCCAATCTTCCTTACTCCAGGGCCAATACTCTACCACTGCTTACCTTATATATTAAGTGCTTAATAAATGTACTCCCCTCCCCTCTCTCTTCCTCTCTCTCACTCTCTCTCTCCCCTCTTTCCTTCTCTCCCTCCTTCCCTTTCTCTCTCTCCCTCCCTCCCTCTCTCTCTCCTTCCCTCTTTCCCTCCCTCTCCCCTTCTCTCTCCCCCCTCTCCTCCCTCTCCCCCTCTGTCTTCCTCTCTCTCCCCCTCCCCATTTCTTCATGGCATAAACTTTTCTTTCTGAGACTCGGTTTCCTCATTTGTAGGAGGGGTATAATAATAGGACCCACCTTACTGGGTTGTTGTGAGAATCAAATGAGGTAACATATGTACAGCGATTTGCAGACTTTTAAATGTTATATAAACAGCTATTATTATTGTGTGCTAGGAACATAATCATAACATAAATAATTTGTTTTGCAAACTTTAAAATTTTGCTTTGTTGTTGTTCAGTCGTGACTAACTCTTCATGACCCCATTTATGGTTTTCTTGGCAGAGACACTGGGGTGATTTGCTCCTAGTTTATTTTATAGGTGAGGAAACTGAAACAAATAAGGTTAAGTGACTTGCCCAGGGTCACATAGGCAATAAATGTCTGAGGCCACTTTTGAACTCAAGTCTTCCTGATTCCAGGTGTGGTGCTCTATCCACTGTGCCATCTATTTGCCCCTTGCTTCTAATAAATATCAGCAATTTTTTAAAAATTGGATATCTGTGTTTTGGGGCAGTTATCTTTAGAACTGAATCTTTGGGAGAGCCAGCTGGTGGCTCTTGGCTTTCTTCTGTCTGTTTTCCAGGTAACTGATATACCTGGATCTTTATTTACTCACTAATAGTGTGCCTTAAAGGTTTGCTTATCTATCTAAACACTTGGGCTACCATATCCCCTGTTTATTAGCTGCCTGATAGAGTTTGGAATCTGTATTGTGGCTTCAAGTGTCCTCACTGACTATGAAACTTGAGTTCTTGTTATGTTAGTGATGAAGGAAAATAAGATGTGGAAGCAGCCTGTCCAACTGTGTCAATCTGCTCTGAAGCTGTTTGAGAACTTTAAATGTTCAAGGCATTGCTTGCTTTCCCTCTTGAACCCTATGCTTGCCAAGAAGATAGTAGATTGACCTGGTCAAGAAGGGAAACATATCCTTTGTCAATTGCCAACCAAGGATTTATTGGGCTCCTGCCATATCCTCAGCACTGGACACTTGGTATTGGGCACCTGTTGTATCAGGACCTGGGTACCTGCTCTATCCTTAGGGCTGTATACTGGGTGCTGTAGGATATTATCCAGGAGGATAACAAGACAATATACAACCAATGGCTGTATTTTGAAGTATAGATAATAATAGACCAGAAATTTTGGAGGAACTCAGAATGGATGGACAAGGGTTGTGGTGGTTAGGAAAGACCTTGTAGAGGAGGAAGGGACACAATCCTGGGTCTGGGAAATGGGAAGGATTTGGATAGGCAGAATTTGGCTAGACCCTGGGTGTTCTAGAACAACATACATGATGACCCATAGGACAGGAGCAAACATGGTGTATTTTCTTGGCTTAGAAGGATAATAATCTCATTAGAATATAGGGCGTATTTATCAGAATACTGGGAAATAGGTTCAAAATTATAGGTTGGAGTCAGTTTAGGTTGATTGTTGAAACCCAGCCAGAGGCATTCAGATTTCTTATAGTTTGGGGGCAGGAAATAAGGAAAATGTAAAGGTTTTTAGATAGAGGTGCTTTGTTGAAGTCTGAGTTTAGGAGATATTTATCTGAGGGGTCCTGGGTCTTTCGTTTTGTTATATTTGAGTCTTCAAAACTCTGTCTTGGCAGCTTTTAATTTTCTCTTTTCACACCTGGATTAGAGAATCCTAGGATTCTGGAACCCTACATTTAGAACTGGAGGGCACTTTCAAGTCCATCTAACTTAATCTTTCTATTTGACATCTGCTCTGAAGGAGGCACAGAATGATTTGCCCAGAGTCACACAGGTAGCAAGTGGCAGAACTAGTGTGCGATCTTGTCCCCAATACCACATTTAACATGTTTTTTTAAAAAAAGTAACAGTAGCCTATTGCCTCCTGGCAACCATTTCTTTGGAGATACAGAAACAATGTGTTCCGTGCCCCATCATAGCTCCTGCCCATACATGATATTGAGAGTACCCTGTAACCTACATTTCTTCTCCGTGTCTTTTCCCTTTCTGTCTTGTAGCCAAGGTATACCATGCCATGTCTTACTTTTGGGGAGATACGTTTGAATTTCAGTGAAAATAATCATCCTTAGTGCCCAGGATTCAGTACCCTGTGGTAGTATAGCCAGTGTAGACCCTGCGATGGATGGGGCATGAGGATCCCTTTTCTTACATGCAGGGGGATGGACTAGATGAACTCTCAATACTACTTCCAGCTCCTAGGGCTTTAGGGGTCTATGAGATGTATTACTTGGCAAGGCCTGACTTTGATGTACTAAGCTGTCTCTCATCTCCTTGACTACAGGAGACCGGCTACTCACAAACTAGTCTCCCGTTACCTGAGGTGGGAGCCAGGTCTATTTAAAACATTTCTTGCTTACTATGCATCTTCTCTGAATCAGGGACTCACTGTTCTAGGTCTGGAAGTTTCTCCTGGAAAAATACTTGTATCTAATTGTGGTTCGCAAAGCATAAGAGAGTTAGATTCCTGGTGGGCTCCGGGAGGTTTGTCAGAAGGTTTCTTTTTTCCCTTTGGTGGCTACACCTGAGAGCTTTAGCGGAATGTTTCTGAGCCTTTTGATTTGTTGTTGTTCAGTCATTTCAATCATGTCTGACTCTTTTTTGGCAAAGATACTGGAGTGGTTTGCATTTCCTGCTACAGATTGTTTTACAGATGAGGGCCAGCAGGGTTAAGTGACTTGCCCAGAGTCACACAGCTAGTAAGTGTCTGAGGTTGGATTTGAACTCAGGACTTCCTCTGTACCATTTTGCTGCCCCTTGGTACCTGATCAGAACTTTGGATAAAGAGATAGGTAGTGTGTAGGCCAAGATCCTTGCCTTTACCTCTTAAAATCCCCAGTTTCCTTCCAATTTCAATCCGAATGTTGTCTCCTACACAAGGTCCTTCCAAATCCTCTCTACTACTAGTGCATCCCTACCAAATTAGCTAGGATATATTTTTGCATATGCTTATATGTGTCCATGTTATTCCTCCCTCCTCTCCCACAGATTGTAATCTATTTGAAGACAGGAATTATTTCCTTTCTACCTCTGTTCCAAAGCACTTCTCAGATCTCTTCGGCATATAGGAGTTAGTTGGTAAATGCTTATTGAGTGATTAATTATAGATCCAGCAAAACTTGGGCTAGAGACTGCCCAGGGTTTCCTATCTCTTTACAATTTGTAGACTCTAAGCTGACCTTGAAGCAGCTGCCCTGCAGTCCTAGAAATATAACTTCATAGGGCCTTGGGGTCTTCAACATCAGCCTCCTTCCCAGTCAAATCCCTGACAAATGGTCATCCAGTGTTTGTCCCAATACTGCCAGTGTGATCTCATTCCCTCATGAGGCAGCCCAATACATGATAGGTCATGCAATTAGGGGCCAAAGCATCGCGTTTCTCCAACTCCAGCATCCTAACGCCATCATTCCAATCCTGTGCCCTTGACCTAGATGGTAGGGGTTATCTCCAGAGAAGCTCTGCTCTCATCTCCATGCATCGCTGGAACATAGCAGCTGGGTTGCCTGACTGGCAGTGGGGTACTTTGGGACTTCTCTTATACTTAATGCATTTATTGTTATGTTTATCTTGCTTCCCACCCCACCCAACAGGTGATTTTTTTTTCCTGGATCTTTTATAGCTACCTAGGAACATATGGTAGGCGCCTTGGAATGGGCTTACATCCCCTTTCCCCTCCCCTCAGCTGGGGATTGATCGTACGGGGCAATTTGGAAAGGGAACTCTGAGGTAGTACATAGGAGCATTTTTGAAATCAGCTCTTCTTACTGGGATCTGCTCCATTTTGGAAGCTTGGTAGTATCTTCAACCTTGCCTTTGTGCTGGAGGTGAATGAGTCACAAAGGAGCCGACGTGATTTTTGTGAGGTCACTGAACCAATAAATATTTAATGTGTTGCCTTCTAGCTAAGGCTGACAGAGAAGCTTCAGTCTTGTCAGAGGACACGGCCCCTCCCCCTTTCTCAGCCCAAACTGTCCAGGATGAAATCTATCTAAATTTTCTACGTAAGACTTTCATCGTTTTTATTACATTCTTATTTAATTTCACCTATGTTTATTTATGCTTGGCATTTGCTACTAGGTTAGAAATTCCTTCAAAACTGGAAAGACTTAGGTTTCTGTGTCTTCCCTGCAGGACTAAGTATATCAAGGCTCAAGAATTCAGTGAGCACCTACTGTGCGTCAGGTACTTTATGAATTGCTGAGGATTTTTATAAAACTCAATCAAATCCATGAGACAGTGCCTGCCCTCAAGGAATTTACATTCTAGTCCAGGGAAACAACCCGTACGTGATTGATACAAAGTAAATATAAATTCTTTTAGGAGGCACATGTAGTACTTTTTGATTGCCTGTTTAATCAGTGTGATTAATGAAATCATCTTTAGGTGTTCTCTTTCTACTTGTGTGTTCTTCGCCAAGAGAGGGGTGGCATTGTGGAACAAAGGACTTGGAGACAAATCTCACCCCTCATTCTTACAACCTGAGTGACCGTAGGCAATCCCCTCCACTTCTCTGTTCCTCAGTTTCCTCATCAGTAAAATGATGGGGTTGGACTAGCTGACCTCTGGAATTCCTTCCAGCCCTATATCTGTGATCCTATGATTCTACACCTCACCTTTTTCTGAGATGCATACCTAGTTATAAGAGGGAGAAGAAATGAAACTTTACTGCTCTGCTTCTCCCCCTCCCCTAGTTTATATGCAAATAAAATCAGTCCAGTGAACCTTTTCTGCTGGAAGGGGGAAAAAGTCATAAAGGGACAATCTGAAGGGTATGTGTCAGGATGGGACTATTCTCATTGGGAATTTGAAGGTGGATATATAGACTGATTGCATGTATATGAACCCTAGGTTCTTCTTAGCATCAGTGGGAATAGCCGCCTCCTCTTTTCATTCTCTGAACAGGGAGGTTACATTGGGGAGGGGGGGAAGGGTTGATTCCAAGATGGGTAGGGAGGGTTCTGTCCAACCAGATGATATATATCCTGCACTGTGACCTAAGCCTTAGCCTATGCATTCTTGGGAGCCACTGGCTGTGTCTTTGACATGGACCAGACTTCTAGGTCCAAAATATTTCACCTCATTTTACCTGGAAATTATTTTTTCCAGAAGTACAAAGCTCCTTAACAGATGAATTTTGTTGTAGAAATTCATAGCTTAAGTGGTTTTTTTTTTCTTCAGGGTAAGGGGGATGGAGGTGGGGCAGGGTGAAGAAAATCAGAAGGGAAACACTGAATGCAGCCTTTCAGGGAATTCTGCCCACTCCAGCATTTGAAATACCATAGCTCTTTGCTTTATTTTTAGCAGTATTGGGAGCCCCGAGGGCAACAGGGGGAGTGTGTGATGTAGGAATCCTATTTTTTACTCAGCCTTTCAAATGGAACCCTCTTACAGTTTTTATGCCTGATTTGTTTTTCTCTGAAGACAGTTGTGACTGAAGCCAAAAACCTATAGTAAACCCCTCTACAAAGCTTGAGAGACACAGATAAATGGTGTGAAATTCTGTTTGTTTTGCCAACAATCCACCTTTCCTTTCCTTCCCTACCTTCTCCAGGACCTCTGGAATTAAAACATCAATCCCTAGTTGGGTCCTGGTGCTGAATGAATATTCCCAGAGCTTGTGTCTGGGAATGTTTTGAATGTGTCCCTGTGCCTACCTTCATTTCAGGACTGGTCCATGTAATGAGTGAATGAAGGGGCTCATTCATCAACTGGGACAAAGGGGCAGCTTGACCAGGGTCATCTCTAGCAGGGACCTGTGGATTGGAGGGATAGGTGAGACTGAAAGGATAGTAAGAATAGAGAGGAGTGAAGCCCTTTGAGGGAAAGGTGGCAAAGAGCTTGTTAATGGCAGGAGAATTGTCAGAATCAGGAAGCTCCATCCTCTCACACATGAATGGAAAAACTGATCTTTAGGATTCTTTCCAACTCTAAGACTATAATTCTTCATTCTACTTTTCCTTTTACTTGAATTTGGATATGTCATAGTCCAGGGGCATGATCAGGAATGAAGTTCATCTGGAGAGGAAAATATGACTTCTCCCTAGTTAATAGTCACTATAGAATTTCAGACAGAAAGAATTATTTAGATCAGAGGTTCTTAACTTTTTTGGGGCTTATTTCATGAATCCTTTTGACTCTTTGGTGAATCCTATGGACCCTTTCTTAGAAGATTGTTTTCAGAAATATAGTGTAATAAAGGAGACTAATTAAGTTGCAGTTCATTCATCAAAATATTTTTTAAAAAGCAAGCTTACAGATCCCAGGTTAGGAAACCCTGATTTAGACTAGCTGTCTCACTTTCCTGAGTAGGAAACTGAAGGTAGAAAGGATGCTTTGTCCAAGAGCAAGGGTGGCCTCGACCCTTCAGGTCCTCCTTTGACTGAATCCAAGGGCATATAACTTCTGGTTGTTTAGTTGTGTCTGACGCTTCATGACCCTATTTGGGGTTTTCTTTGCAAATACATTAGTGTGGTTTTCCATTTCCTTTTCCAGCTCATAGGTTAGGTGATCTGCCTAGCGTCACACAGTTGGTAAGTGTCTGAGGTCAGATTTTAGCTCAGAAAGATAAGTCTTCCTGACTCTAAGCCCAGGCACTCTATCTACTGTACTACCTCGCTGCCCATATAAAGTCCCCAGAGCTAGTGACACTTTCTCCTGATTCCGTCCATTGTTTCTTCCCTGATATCATGTTGTTGTGTTGTGTTTGTCTTTCATTCTTGAAGAGGACCATGGCATCAGGGAGATGATGACATGACCTACAGTTGACTTAGATTTGAATGAGGGAGGGCTGTGCAAGGTCATCAGCCTCACTTTCTCCTCCAGAGCCATCTGGGTCCAGTGACCACATATTCATCAGGATGACTGAAGATGACCCAGGATGCAATGGGAGACCTCTACCCTTTCAGCCTAAGGCCGTTTCAGATACTTAGAGTGAGGTAATGCCTCTTCAGTGAATAGACCTCATTAAGAAGTGAATCAGGGGATGGGCCCTTTAATTAGAAAAAAGAAGAAACAGTTACTATTGAACCTGATAACATGATGTCAGTATAATAAGATGGGTGAAGACCCCCATGTTTCTTAGAAGTGTCACATTCTCATTGTTGCACAAGGGCAGCACAATCCTGAAATGCAGCTGGAATTAGATAAAAATGTAATTGGAAAGTGTTTACCAAAATAAACAAAAATATAATACAACATAAACAATTCTAATGTGTGGTTTTCTAAGTTAATATACAGCCTGCAGGGATCTGTTTCTTTTCGAGTTTGACACCACTTGCTTACAAGCTCTTGCTTCAAGCCATTCCTTAGTCACTCTTTGAAACCCCATGTATTGGGTTCCATTACAGCACCATCCAGGACCTTCCCGTCCTTTTTTCCCCTTCACCATCAAATGTTGCTGCCTGGAGAGGATCCAAGAAATATATTATATAGTATTGTATTTATTATTATATTATTGATATTATATTATTATATTTATTTTTAAGGGCCAGATGTCTGGCAAAGGTAGTTTGCATTTTTCCAGACCTTAAACTGAACAACTGAAGCTCTAATGTTAGAATTTCAGGTATCAGAAAGATCAAACAAGTGAAGGTAATCTAGATTATGGAAAGGTACTCATCTCCCTGGAGTATAACCCCTGCTCTGCTATGGACTCTGTAACACTGGACACATCATGTTACTCCACCTCTCCTTCCCCTTTCTGGGCCTTAGTTTCTTTATAAAGTGAGGGTCTTGGAGTAGAGGAGCTTTTGTTCCTTCCAGTGCTAAGAAGCTATAATTTTAGGTTTTCTGGGAGAGGGGTGTGGGGTGGGCCAGAAGGCCTCAGAGGCACTTGTGAAATTTTACTGGACCAGTAGAGATGTTCCAACTCTGCCTACCTAAAAGACAAACTCTGCTCTTATTAAGCAGAGGAAACCAGGGACTTACTTAAAAAAAAATTAGTAATGAATTTTGTAAATTACATTGTATGCTGAATGTAGGAGGAGACGATTAGAATTTAACCTGGTGCTCTTTCCACTAAACCAAGCAGGGTGAGCCTGTGTGTGTGTGTGTGTGTGTGTGTGTGTGTGTGTGTGTGTGTGTGTGTGTGTGTTTGTGTGTGTTGTCTCTGTCCTACTAATCCCGTGCTTTGGCATGGATCTGACATTATGCTTACTTCCTAATGTTCAAGGTATTCTGAGTCATATGCATTAGGTGTGGGGTTCAAATGTAGGCCCCACTATGTTATGAATGACTGTGAGGACTACTTCCCTTCCCTGAGTCTCAGTTTTGTAATACTTTGTTCATGAGTGTTTGCATATCCCCCCTGTTGGCCTGTGAGCTCCCTGAGGATGGGGATGCCTGTCTTTGTTTTCCAATCCTTTAGCTAAGAGTATCTTGTACATAGTAGGTGCTTACTACATGAATATTGATTGACTATAAAATGAAATGTTTGACTTAGATGATTTATAAGGCCCCTTTAAACCCAAAATTTAGAATCATTTGGCTGTAATTCTCTAAATTTACCCTTCCTGGATCAACTTGACCTTGGCCATGTTATGAAGGGTAGGAATTGACTTTTCAGGCCCAGACAGTTATTGGGTGAGTCACTAGGACAAGAGAGTGGAAGTTGAATATAATACTTAGTACAAGCTCTGTGAGCCTCCATGTGATAACCTCTAGAGAGAAATAGACAATAAGGATTATACTCTGACCTCTAAAGTCCTGCTTTGAGATTCCTTTATTGGAATGAAATGGGAAAGGAGCTTTGTGCCCTGGGCTGATGGAGGCAATTTGTCAATAGATATTTTGGCTCCCAGATTAATAAGGGACAGCAAATGTGTCATCCAGGGCTATAAAAGTTTTATGATTTGAGTATAAGGTGGGGTCATTATTCATGTGGTTCTCTAAGCCCTTGGGCAAACTGTTCCTTAATTGCATCTCAGTAAAAGGCATGTGTCCCACAATATTACCTATATTTCTCTTTCAATCTGAGAATACTTTTTATCTTATCTCTTCTTTTTTATAGTTAACTTTTTGGGGGATTTGACTTTGGTGATGGAAACTACCAGGGGATCATTGAGATGCTTGGTTTAGTGGAAAGAGCATCAGCGTAAAATTTAATCCTCTGCTCCTACATGTTGAATTCACCTCTCTGGAAGGGGGAAGTGAAGAAGCATCTAATATATCCCAGGCACTGGGATAAGTACCTTACAAACATTGTCTCATGTGATCCTCACAAGAGCCCCCAGAAGTAGGTGCTATTGTCTTCTCTTTACACTTGTCCAAGTTAACACAGCTAGCAAGTACCTGATGTCAAATTTGAATTCAGGTCGTCCTGACTCCTGGTTCAGTGCTTTATCCATAAAAGCAACTGGTTGCCTCTCTGAGCCTCACTTTGCCTTCTGTAAAATGGGCCATGCCACATCCTACCTCCTTTAGAGAATTGTTGCAGGGATCGGATAAAATAGTGTAGAAGGCAGTGCTTTGAAATCTCTCTGGCCATGGGTAGTCATAATACAGTTTTCTGAATGATAGTTCATGTCAGATATGGGGAACTACCCTTTTCTTAGCTTCACCTTCCTCTGACCATGTCAGTCAATGAACAAGTATTTCAAGGTACCTTTGAGTGGCCCCTTGCCATACTATCCAAGATGGCGGATGAAGAAGGATTAGAAGACATGGTGTAGTGTTTGGGCAGTTGTAGTCTAGCTGGAGAGACAAGACTAAGGGGAAGAAAACTTGGGGAAGGATGAGATAGTAACAGCTTACTCTTTGCATAGTACTCTATGTGGTAGACCCCATGGCCCTGATGCTGAGGGTTAGGGGAATTCAGAGAAAGGAGAAACTCAAATGACTGGAAATCATCAGACGTCATGGTGGAGATGGACCTTGCTATTATTTCTGTAGAATGGAAAGGATTTGAGTAGATAAAGAGAAATGGAGAGAATATTCAGTCATTTTGTTAGGATTTTCTACCATGATAACTCTTCTCATTAGATGCACTTGCAGGGTGAGCTATTTATTTATTTTTTGACAGGAACTTTTCTTTAGGATTTTGTTTTCCCCCAGTTACATGTTAAAACAATTTTTAACATTCGTTTTTAAAACTTTGAGTTCCAAATTGAATTCCTTCCTCTCCCCTTACACCCTCCATTAAGAAGGCAAATAATTTGATAAAGGTTATATACGTGTAGTCCTGCAAAACATTTCCATAATAGTCATGTTGTAAAAGAAAATACAGACCAACAAGAAAAAACACCTCAAGAAGAATAAAGAAAGTAAAAATGTGTGCTTCAATTGTATTCAGACACCATCAGTTCTTTCTCTGGGGATTGACAGCATTTTTTTAATCCTAAATCCTTCAGAGTTGTCTTGGGTCATTGTATTGCTGAGAATAGCTAAGTCATTCACAATATTGCCATTACTTTGTACATAGTACATTTTACTTTGCATCAGATCATGTAAGTCTTTCCAGGTTTTTCTGAGATTTTCCTGCTTATTGTTTCTTATAGCACTATCATATTCCATCATAATCACTTACCACAATTTGTTCAGCCATTGGATGAATTGTTTCTTACAGACAATGGCCTTGTCTAAGCACCTGTAGGCCATTCTTGCCAGATTTTTTGCAAGCCTTTTGCTCCATCAAAAGCTGATACTCTGTAGTAAAGAGCTAAGGCTTTGTGTTCATTGTCCAAGATGCAGAAGCCAGAACTGGTTGATTAATATAATGCTCCAATGGATTTGTGACCTTATTGATGTGGACATTCCTTCCAGTGATGCAAATTGCAACCCATCCATGCCTCTGTCCTGTGCAACTCTTGGCTCACCATATAAACTGCCCACAGGGGAATCTATCCAATACACGGAATTCTCTTGATATTTCTTGGATATTAGTTCAATAGGGGTTGATATAACAGGAGACCTTTTAATGTTCTTATTCAGGCTTAGAACTAGGGTGGGAAGTGAGGAGGGGGAGAGGACAGTAATGGTTTTCTACGTACATGTATGGATCCACACAGATCACCCCTTTTCTTGAGTCCCTTCATCCCAGTTCATTCCAGCCCCCCTGGAAAAGAGGAAGGTAGAAGGGTGGAGAAAAGCAAAGGAGAAAAAGAAAATAGTAATAAGAAAAAAAGAAAAAGAAATAAGCTATCTGGAGATCTTGGTAGGATGCTTTTTATCACTATCTTAGAAAGAGTGGAATGAAATGAAAGCCCTTCCCCCCAGACAGAATTAGAACCTGTTCCATCTTGATTCCCTCAAAGATTTTATGTTAAGTTGTATTTATTTATTCCCTAAACTAATTAACCTCTCTAGGGGTTCTCCATTTAAGGCAGACTCACAGATGTGGATGTATAGCAGCCCATGAGATGAACAGGAAGGAATGACCCAAGTCTATGAGTCAGCAGATACTTAAGAGTTCTTTTAGCCAATTTCCATTTACATCCAAGGCATGAGTCCCCTCTACAGTGGTTGGGGGGAGGTCATTGCATTCCTTTCCATTCTTCTGATAGCTCTAATCAAACTTTAAGGCACTGTGTTGAGTGAGAGCCATTGCATCATATAAGTAACAGCTATCATTTATATGCCTCCCCAAGGTCTGCAAAGCACTTTCTAAATATCTCATTTGAACTTCATAGCCCTGGGAGGGAGGTGCTGCCTTATCACAATTTTGCAGATGTGGAAACTGAGTCAGATGAATGTGAGTTCCTTGAGATCGAGGGTGACTTTTACATTTTTTTTTACTTCCTCTGCACTTAGTACGTTGCCTGACATATGGTAAACACTAATAAATGTTTGTTGACTTGACTTATCCATCAACAATGCATTTGTATTATTTTTTGATAAGTGAAAAAGATTCGTGTAGAATCTTCTGTATCTTGAGTCATCTTTCTGCAGGTAAAGAGCAGGTATCTAATTGGGAGGAAAATGAGAGAGAGTTGTCACAAAGTCCTAGATTTAGAGAAAAGAAAGGACGTGTAGGAAGGAGTCACCAAAAATCTGGCTCCACTGAGGGGAAAGAGCTGACACGTCCTATCCTGGGTCACAGACTTTGTGCAGTCTCACAGAGCAACAGGATGGAAGGATTCAGAGCTGAAAGGGACCTTTGAGATACCCAAGACAGAAGATGAATAGTCCAGCCAGGATTCAAACCCAGATTTTTGACTCCACAGAGTCATATTGCTTTTTCTGGAAGGAGAGTTTCAGTAAAGGCCACCTGAGTCCTTTTCAGCACCAGCTCTCATATATTGATTGGATCTCTATCTTTTCTCTTGAGGCCTAAAGACTAGTCTATCTTAGTCTAACCCTTTCCCTATCCTGTTAAGTGCTAATAATTTGCATAGATTGATGTTTTGGTTTTCAAAACAGTTTTTGAAGTTGACTTTAGAGTATTAAAGTGGGAAAGTTTCCTACCCCCTAATCTACTTCTTTGCTTGACCTACCCCCATTTTGAACAACTGAAAAAGAATAAAACATATATTTGGGAAAATATAGAAATGCATATTTGGAAAATACAGAAAAAACAGAAATATGTATTTGGAAAAATATAGAAGATATACATTTAGAATTAATTTGATTTTTTTTCTGGGCAACAAGGTAACCTAATTATGTTCTATATTGCCCAATAGTGAAAGGGGTTTGCTTTCCCTAAGTTCATGCTGGCTGGATTGTGGGAGAGGGTGTCCCAGGACTGAAAATGCTCTGTGAATAAAGGAAGAATTGACTATGCCTTTCTTTCAGCCCACCCACACATAGGCTTGTCTTCTTCTTAATCTGCCATCTAATCTGATTCCCTTTGGAAACATCAGAAGCGTCCCATGCACTTTGACTTAGCCCACAGTCTTTCAACTGTGATTGTGTAAAAAAGGACAGATCACATCAAAAATACCGTTTCCTTTTTGATGAAACTTTCACTGGGTGAGGGTTTTCCGGGGGTTCCTGGTCGTGACTTGGGGGAAGTAAAAATAAAAAAAAGGAAACTAGTGGCTGCCCCCCCCTTTTTTAGAGCTCTTGCATGATGGTGATGACGTCAAAATATTTTCGAAGATGAAAACACAGCTGTTGGGTTACTTGCATTACAGCTGATTTTCTCGTATGCTTAAAATAAAGATGACACCTAGAAATCCTATGGAAACACATTCCCACCTTGTCAAATAATGAGTCGTGAGTCTGCAACTCCTTAGCAATCTTAGTAACATTCTATATTTTAAAAGATATAAATATTGGTGATGTTGTAGCAGGTGTTGCTTCTCAGCTGGATCTCAGTAGAGGATTTGACACTGTTTTCCCCACCCACCAAATACACAAACAACTATCAGATTTTTTTTCTTAGATCATAGAGTGTTTGGGCTGGAAGAGTCCTCAAAGCTCATTCCGCCTAATTTTATAGGCACATAGATGAGGTAACACAACCAGGGCATGGAAGTTTGGGGCTCAATGGAAGTAGTTGCTAAATCCTGGGACCATACGCTCTCTATTATACCATGTTGTTGCCCCCAGGGCTTTAGGAGTCATGATACTGAGAAGGTACAAGTTGGTTTGGAAAACCCAAGAAAGATCCGGTGTTTATTGTAGGCAGAAGGCAGGGGTGGGGAGTAGGGGAGAATTTCTCCTCCTGCTTTTCTCTCAGATAATTTGTTCAGCCTCTAAGGATTACTTGGCACTTCTGATCAGAAATCCTAACCTGTCCAACTAGTTGGACAGTGGCCCAAACAATATTTAATTGTCACGAACGAGAAAATAAGCACCGACAAAAAGGAAGTGAATGTTAAATCACAAACTGTACAATGCAGTTGTGTTTTGTTTTGACTTGTCCGCTGTACTGGTTGTTCCATAAACAGGCTCATTGAGGATATTTTAGTGTGACCATGAGCCAAGCAGCTCTTCTCGCTATATATGGGTGTGTCCTTGTGGGTTCTGGGATTTGGTATTCATCCTCTTTTAAGTTCTGTCCCTACTTTTGGACTTAGTGGGAAGGGTGCTGTGCTTTGGGGTCAGGAGGAATTGAGTCGGAGTGCCATTACTGAGACTAGCTTTGTGACCCTGGGTGAGTCAGCTTCTATGTGTCTCAGGCAACTCCCTAATTCTTAGCTAAGAAGTTATAGTTGGTGAATTTCGTTGCTGATGGGTCAATTCTACCTTCTTTTCCATGTGGAAAAGTCCCTTATGCTGATGAGCCAATAAACCAGTCAGAATCAACAAACATTTATAAAGTGCCAAGAGTTCCTTATTCTGATGAATCAATTAGTCAAATAAGTACATATATGTTAAGTACTTACTGTGTTTTCGATACGGGTTTAGACTTCAGGAATACAAAGGTAATTGAAACAGTTCCTGCTCTTGAGGAAATTACATTTTGTAGAGGAAGACGATATGTTCCCATAAAAGTAAAAGCAAACTATATGCATAGATCACAAATCCTTGCATGTTTCCCTATTTTCATTTGTGAGAGGAGAACACATCTTCCTGAGTTCAAATCTGACCTCAGACACTTACTAGCTGTGTGACCCTGGGAAAGTCACTCAACTATGCCTCAGTTTCCTCATCTGTAAAATGGGCTAGAGAAGGAAATGGCAAAACCACTGCAGTATCTTTGCCAAGAAAAGCCCAGATGGGGTCACAGAGAGCTGGACATGTCTGAAATGACTGAACAACAGCAACAACAGAAACAAGGGAATTTGGGGGATTTTCTCTGCCTGATTGACTCTATGAGCATTCTTGGCTGAGAAACCTATAAAGGATCAGCTAGATAGGAGATTTTGTTATACTGCCTATGTATTGGAACCGATTAGGTCTTTAACAAGCAAACATCATGATGCCTTACATTTGGATAGCATTTTCAACTCTTGAGAGTATTTCCATATTTGCTTTCTCAACCCTATGAAGTAGGCAGGGTAGTTATTATTTGGCTAGATGAAGAAGCAGAAGCCAAAAGAGGATAAGGGACTGATTTAAGGTCACACAGTTGGTAGCAGAACTGAGACTGGGCTTTTCTGATCCTCTGGGCAAGTGACCCTCTTCCTCCTCCCCCCACCCAAGTAGACTGTGTTTCAGAGGACCACTTTTGCTAATATGGTATGGGGGTAGTCCAGCCTTCAGTTTGATAGAAATTTGCTGGGCATCTCTATGTACCAGCCACTCTGTTCTGCATTGGACATACACAGTTGAAAATAATCCCCTCCTCCTGCCTTTTTTTTTAACAGATGAGGTTGGCACGTCCAGAATTTTCGATGGGATATTTACCCTTAATTATTAGAGGGAATTTGAGCTCTGACTCATGTCTGCTTGCTCATGCTATCCCAGTTTCTGAGTCCTACAGCTCAAGAGGGACTTGGAAAACTTGGAGAGAGCTCAGAGGAGAGCTGGAAAGATGATGAAAGGGTTGGAATGCAGGACCTAGAGAAGGGAGGCTGCAGGAATTGAGAATGTTTGCCACAGGAAGAGTGAGATGGATGTTAACTTGATAATATTTCAATTTATAGACTCACTGAATGTTTGGATTGGCTAGAACCTTAGAGCTGGTCTAGTCCAGTGGTTTTCAAAGTGGGGTCTGCTGACCCTTGGGAGTCTCCAAGACCCTTTCAGGCATCCTTCAGGTCAAAACTACTTTATAATTAATACTAAAATGTTTTAATTTAAAATATGGTAAATATTTAAAGCTATAATCTACCAACACAAAACCTTTTTTGGGGGGTCCTCAACTTTAAAGATCATTTTGGAGGGTCCTCAGTAATTTCTAAAGGTGTCCTGAGAGCAAAAAGTTTCAAAACTGCTGGTCTAGTCCCACGGCCTTGATCTCAAAATCAAGACTAGGAAAATAATTTCCCCAAGGTTATACAGTGAGTTAATGGCAGACAGAGTTAATGGCAAACTCAAATCTATGTCTTTTAATTTTTGACTCTGTAATTTCCCACCCCCACCTACTTCTTGTCCCCCTTTTAATTTGTGTTTATCGAGTTCCTCCTCTGCTGAGACGAAGGGCAGCCTAGTGCAAAGAACACTGGCTTTGGAGTCACAAAGGGCTTCAATCTCATCTCAGATACTTACAGGCAAGGGACTGAAGCATTTCAATTTCCTTATCTGAAAGAATGGGTGTAATGGTACTCCCACTACCTTCCTCGGGGTTATTGTGATGAAAGTGACTTGCAAAGCTGAATATCCTACATGAATGTGAGTAGTTATTATTCTATACATAATCCTGTTCTGGGCTATTAACATGATACAAAGAAAGAAGGCTTGGCCTACCTTTTCAATGGAGAAGCAACATGAAGCTTCGGTATAGCAGTATGAGGCTGAAGATGACAAAAACAGGACAAGATTGATGCCCATACCTCTAAGGCCCTTCCCAGATTAAAATTTCAATTTAATAATCAATAAACATTAAACATCTTTTCTTCTCCAGACACTGTCCTAAGTACTGTTGATATAAAGATAGAAATGAAGGAATCCCTGCCCTCAAGAAGCTTGCCTTCTATCCAGAGAGACACATATAAATATATAAAAATAAAAATGAAATAATCTTGGGGAGATGGACAGTGAGCATCTATAAGAGAGCCATTTGTGTGCAAGACGTGAGGGAATGCAGAGGAAAAATGAAAACAGCCCTGGTGCAGTGGCAGGGGAGGGTGAGAGGGAGAAGGAAGATATGTAGATAAGTAAATACAGAGATAAGTAAATACAAAGTAATTATGAGCTGAGTCTTGAAGGAAGACAAATGGTTTTTTTTTTATATGAACTATAATCCAAACAGCCAGTGGTTTTACAGTTCAGAGGAGGGAGAGTGTGGGGAGCAGGCATGGTCTAAGAACATTTGGTGGAGGAGGAGGGCTTTAAACTTCCTTTTCTTCATCTTTCCAAACCCTCCTCTTAATTGAAGGCCCAGCTGAGACTCTGACTGTCTGAGAGAGTGCTGGTCTGCTTAGCTTGGTCTCCCCATATGAAGAGGGCTTCCTCACCTGCCTCACCCCTCCTCCTGGCATCAGAAGCTTTCTTAGGCTCCAGAGGGAGATGAGGCTCCAGAGGAAAGGCTTTCACTGAACTTGTCCTTGGGCAGGTAGGATGAAGTGACTCTTAGGCCTCTAAAGCCACATGATTGTTCAGGGCATCCTATGGCTTTTGTCTTGCAGAGCCTTTCTCATGGCTGGCTGGCACGGTTTTGGATGCCGATGTCAGGTTCATCAGCTTTATTTTTATTTTCCTGTCTGGCACCAGAAGAGGAGCCCCAGCTTTCTTCCTTGCTAGGTGTTATTTGATGCTGGGTCATGCATAGACTCTGGTCCTTTCTGGGAGATGTAGATTGGAAACAGGTGGCATCTTTTGAGGAAAATTCTGATGAGAAAGAGAAAGCCTTTAGTAAGGGACAAAAAGCTCATCTTCAGCCCATTTGAGCTAGGAACTAAAAGCTAGTTTATTTAATCCACCCCAAAATTCTAAAGACTTTTCTACTTAGAAAATTTTTTTACTTTTTTTGCTTTTTGGAGGGCAGTTGGGGTTAAGTGACTTGCCCAAGGTCACATGACTAGTTTTTGTGTTAAGTGTCTGAGGCTGGATTTGAACTCAGGTCCTCCTGACTCCAGGGCTGGTGCTCTATTCACTGCACCACCTAGCCGCCCCTACTTAGAAAATTTTGCCCTTTTAAATGAGGTCTAAACCTTGGAGAGAGGCAGCAAGAATTACATTGATGCATTTCAAAGTCTATGAGATGTGACTTAATAATAGCTCACACTTATGTAGGCATCGACATTCTCAAAGAGTTTTATATCCATTATCTTATTTGAGACTCACCACAGTTCCAAGAAGTGGGTGCTGTTATTTTCACTGTTTTACAAATAAAGAAACAGAGGCTGACACAGATGGAATGACTTTACTCTGATCATTCAAGTTAAGTCAACAAATCAGCAGATACCTATGTTGTGCCAAGCATTATGCTGAATCCTAGGGATGTAATGACACAGAGGCAGCAGCTATCTAAGGGTGGCTACGGACCCAGGTCCAGAATTCCAGATACTATATTACATAGTTTTTTTTTGAGGGGGGAAGGCAAGGCAATTGCCCAAGGTCACACAGCTAGAATGTGTCAAGTGTCTGAGGTCGAATTTGAACTCAAGTCCTCCTGACTCTGGGGCTAGTGCTCTATTCACTGAGCTACCTAGCCACCCCATACATAGTCTTTAAACACAGTATCATAGAAAGCTCTTGGGGTTCTGAGTCAGAAGACCTAGGTATTCAATCTGGCCCCACCTCAGATCAAAGACTACCTAAACTTGAAGGAATGCTGATATTAGCCTACTTGCCTGTTTAACAGATGAAAGAACTGAAGTACAGAGAGGTAAAATTTCTAATGAGGGGGACCCAGGTGCCAATCCTGCCTCAGATCTATACTGGCTGTGCAGCGCTGACTAAGTGACTTAAACTCTAAGTTTCCCAGGCAATAGTTTAGGAGTACAAATTGATGAAAAAATGCCAATCTGCTTTTGGACAGGAAGAGCCCGACTTTAATGAAATCACAAATTCCAACAAAACAAACAAAAATTTTCTCATTATTAAGTATTGGAACTAGGAATGGGACTCTGGTTAAAGCAGAAAACGAGGATTGCTCGGGTAGCATAGCCTTTGCTTCAGTGATTCCAACTCTCTTTATTTTAATAAATGGTGCCCTGGGAAAATAACATTTTAAGTACACCATAATACTACTCGGCAACACGCTTGCATGTTGGCTTCCAGGGGCAGGTTTCTGTTTGGACCCTTAAGAATTTAGAAGAGGGTTTAAATTGTATCAAGAGTTTTGCTTTCAAAGGTAAAATGCTTGGAGAGAAGTGTAAACTCTTCAGCTTAGCTTAACAAGTTTTACTGGCTGTTTACACAAGGCACCACTTCCTGGCCTCAGAATACCTCTTGTTCTGGTCATACCTCTCCTGTTGACTTTTTCTTATGTTTAGAAAGTCATCCTGGAACAGAGCTGGGCAGCAAAGTTGTGGCTTTGTTCTGGAGAACTTTCTCCACTTATCTGGGGGAGAGGCAGGTGGTTTATGCCTTTGGAAAGATGTGATTCAGGCCTTTCTCTTTTTAGGACTTTGTTTAGACATTATCGAACAGTCAGTTATGGAATCCTGGTGATAAAGATTACAAGCCTTTCTGAAGAATGACTGGAAAGAAAGGAACAACCAGATTAGCCGAAACTCTCTGTTCCTTGAACACAGTTTTCCATCTCCTATCTCTTTGGCTTTGCCCCTGTTGTCTTGCATTCCTAGAATGCACACTCCTCGTCACCCTTTAGAATCATTGGCTTCCTTCAAGGCTCGTCCTAAGTACTACATCCTATGGGAATCCACCTTCTTAGTTGTGTCTCTGTCCACAAACACTATGTAGATGTACTTCCAAGTAGAACATTAATTCCTTGAGCGGGTACACTTTTTTGTTGGGTCTTTGGTTCCCACACAGTTCTATAGTTTATGGCACATTAGAGATGCTCAGTAATGTTTGCTGAATTAAATGATACTGAATTCTAAACTGTGGTTCATGCTTCTTTCCCAGGTAATTTGGAAACCTCTTTTAATGTAATGGGAAGACCTTGGGAGGATCCAAGAAAAATAGAACTGGGTCTATGGGAAGCTTAGTTTGGGGAAGATTCTTCCCCTCCACATTTCTTGGAGGTTTACAAGATTCAGCACATATAAATGAATCCCAAATTTTCCCAGTTAAAGGCTCTAGTCATATATGGGAAAACATTTCAATGAACTGATGATTCATTTTCATTCAGTCAATCAATATTTATCAAGCACTGTGTTCCACTAACTGCCAGTGATTTACTTCCCCTTTGAGATTATCTGACATCTGTATCTTGCTTATACATAGCTACGTGCATTGGCTCCCCTCTATGTGAACCTGAGCTCCCTGAGGGGAACGGACTGGTTTTTTTTTTTTTTACCTTTCTTTGTACCCCCAGCACTTAGCAGTGTGTCTGGTAAATAGGATGAGCATGATGAAGATTTGTTGACTAACTGTGTATATGGGATCTGGTAGATAAAGAGATGCATAAAGGACTTTCTAGTCTAGTGGGGGAGGTAACTCGTGAATAATTGGACCCCAAATTGGCATATGCTCAGCATCACAGAAGTGGCCCAGGAGTTGAGAGGGAAAAGATTCCATTGGCCTGTGAGCAAGATGTGAAGGCTTCATGCAGCAGGTGGATATGAAGGGACCCTAGAATGATGGGTGGGGTTTTGACAGGTGGAGAAAGGGGATCCCAGGTTGGAGAATGTTGTGAGCCAATGAATGTATGGAATGTATGGAAGTGAGAAGATATTTACAGGGATTGGGAAATTCCGTGAAAATGTTTCTATGTTCTTGTGTGCTTTGAGTGACAATGGTAATTATTCTGATTACTTTCAGGGAGGTCAGCCATGCCTTTGCACAGCATTCCCTTGGGTCCCAGACAGAGACAGAGTCCTAGATTAAAGGGGCCATGGACCTGGTCCAGTCTCTTGTTTGTTTGCTTAGTTGTGGAGATCATTATAACAATTTTGATTTCTGTAGCACATTAAGGTTTTAAAAATGCATTCCTCATAATAATACTATGAGATTGGCAGTGGGGAAGATAGTTGATTCAGTGGATAGAGTTCTGGGCCTGTAGTCAGAAAGACCTGAGTTCAAATCTGGCCTCAGACACTTACTAGCTGAGTGACCCTGGGCAAGTCACTTACCTCAGTTTGCCTCAGTTTCCTCATCTGAACTAGAGAAGGAAGTGACAAACCACTCCAGTATCTTTGCCAAGAAAACACCAAATGGGGTCAAGAAGAAAAACTGCTTAACAGCATCAACAACAGGTAGTATAAGCACCACTCTCCCCATTTTGGAGGTGAGTAAATTGAAGCTAAGGACAGTGGAGACTTACCCATATCCACATACTAATAAATGTCGAAGCAGGCAACTGACTCCAGGTCTCTTGATGACAAGTCCAGCTTACTTCCTGCAATAATCTATTTCCTTGCTGGATTGAGGAAAGAGGAGTTAGAGAGTGTGAGAACCATACTTTTGGGGTTCACAGGACCTCCCAGGTAGGGTCAGGGAATGAGGCCAGAGCTTCTGCTGCCCACTGCCCCCCTGGGGGCCTTTGAGAAGATCCATGTGGGCTGCCCCTTAACGTGGCTGTGGGTGTCACAGGACCTCCCAGGTAGGGTCAGGGAGTTAGCCTGGGACAAGCTTCTGCTGCTTATTGCTTCCCTTTTTCAGGGACTTTTAGAAAGATTCACGTGATGTACCCCTTAAAACAAACCCCTTCTCATTGAAAGAACTCAGAAACAGTGTGCAGAGGAAGGTTAGTATTTATGTTCCCAGTAAGGAAGCAGGTGTGGTGCTCACTAGGGACGCACCCACATTCACACCAAAGCAGGAGTGAGGGTCTACAAGTTCTCTCCTTCCTGGTAGACTTAGGGTCTGTTAAATTCCTCAAATTCCTTGCTTTTCTCTCTATATACATATTCTACATTGCCCCCCTCCCTATATACAGTCAAATTCCTCATACTCCTCACTTTATTTCCTTCTGTATAGTCTACATTCCCTTACCATATCCAGATTATATGTAGATTCCAGAGGTGTGGTGGTGAGGATACTTGGGACCTGACCTGACCTGACCTCTGGTCAGCTGTGTGCCCCACCCCACCTTTCTAGTTCTCTCTGGCCATTGACATAGTTCCCAGAATGCCAGGGTTTTAGTAAAGTAAGATAAGTAAAAGCTTCCCCATAGCTACTGATTATCTTCCAATAACTTTTGTGGGAGCAAAGCAAGATTCCATTATATCTTCTCTTACAGAGAGGATAGTTTCAGTTGCTGATGGAAGAATAGATTCTGGCACATTACATTCATAATATTTCTCTGACCTGTCTGGAGAATATCCAGGTGAAAATCTTACCATTTGAAGATTGACTGAAGGAACTTTGGATGTTTAGCTTGGAAAATAAAACATACGTGTGTGTGTGTGTGTGTGTGTGTGTGTGTGTGTGTGTGTGAAAACTGGCTTAATTATATGAAAGAGTATTAGTGTGAGAGGGTTAGATTTTCTCTCCCTGGTCCCAGAAAGCAGAGCTAGGAGTAGTGTGTGCAAAGAGGTCAATTTAGAGTTGTGTTAAGGAAAACATCCTTAATGACTCAGGCAGTCAAGAGACATAGTAGATTTTTCTTGACTGGACATCTTCAAGCAACAGCTGAATAACTACTTGCCAGGCATGATACAGAAGACATTTCTGGTCATGCACATTTTGGATCTGTAGATGTAGAATGGAAAGATCTTATCCTATGAATTGATTGAGACTGGGTTTTCCATGAGCAGCTCCTTACTTTCTCTAAAATAATATGCTGAGATGTGCACATAAATGTGCATATAAAACAACATGCACAAAACACAAAATCCATTATAACAAATGAAGGAGAAAGCAAACGTTGACCATGTGTAGCTCACAAGTCTGACTGGTACAATCAATTTCCTTTAAAATGAGACTTTAGTTACCAATAGTGGAAAATTCCCTTTGGAAATGGGCTGTTTTTCCTCTTGAATCAACGTGGTGGTGCCACTTCTTGGCATTTCCAAGCTGGGTGTGGTTGGGATTTGGGTTTGGAGACCTCTGTGGGGCTTCAGGAAGTGGGGCTGGGTGTGCCAGTTAAGGACAACCTCTCCCAATGAGTCAGACCTGAGGTTGTATTTTCACATGGGACCATAGTGGGGAGGGGGCAGTAGAATGAAAAGAGATTGTCTGTCCTCTGGGAGAGACTGAAACCAGGCTGCCCATAATCACTCAATGTTCCCCTGCCCCACACCCATATCACAAAGACAAGGCTCAGACATGGCCTGTACCATTTTCTTTTTGACTGGAAAACAATTCACCAGAATATGATGAGTAAATTTCTTTGAAAGGTGGGTTCCATGGGAGCATCATCTTTATTGCTAAAGTCATTATAATTCTTACTTTGTTACTCATATTTCTGGTATCAAAAATCATAATGGTCTTTGGTCAAATATGCTAAAATTGTTGGAGTAAATATATTCTGGTAATACAATAGGGAGCAGGAGTCTGTCTTCTGATCTAATTTCTAAATAGCTGCCATTTAAAAAGCACTCTAAAGGGTCATAAAGTACTTTACACACATTATCTTAGCAGTGGGTACTGTTGATGTTATTATCCCCATTTTACAGATGGGGACACTGAGGCTTAGAGTGGTGAAATGCCTAGCCCATGATCAAATACCCAGTAAATTGGAGGAAGCATTTTTGGAGCCCAGGTGATCATGACTCCATGGTCCAATACTCTATCCATGATGCTATATTACGTCTAATATGATGAATGACCACATTCCTTAAGGAATCCAAACCATACATGTCAGATTTCATCTAGGGCCAGCCTTGGCCTAGATTCCAATGCCTTGTCTGCCCCCATCCATCTTCACGTGGAACAAGGCCAGTCATGTATTGACCTGTTTTATAATTTACCTTTTCCATTTGCATTGGGATAAACCAGGCAGCCACAAGCTGCTGAGGAAGAGATGAACAAAAGTGGGTCTATCCCACAGAGAAAGGGAAGTCCAGGGAGTTGAGAGTAAAGTCATAGTTAGGGAGGCCAACAAAAGCAGGGAGAAACAGGCAGGTTCCAGGCATCCAGGATATCAGGCCAGAACCAGAGCCTGGGAGCTCAGAGGATTAACAGGGAACAGCCCTAGCAAGCAGGTTTCATGACATTAGATCCTAGTATAGAGGCTGTTTTCTCAGGAACCTGCAGGTATTAATTGTGGTCAAAAGGAGGTCAGGGAACTGTAGGTGAATCCTTACAAAGGCAGGGGTGAAGAGGCTAGAATCTCCTCACAAATCATAAGGTGGGGACATCCTGGGAGTTTTACATCTTCTCAAAGTAGACTCTGTCCTGCTTTAATGAGTGGGACTACTTGGTGGTCTTAGACACTGTGAAAAGAACTGTCTCCCCACCTCCTGGCTAAATTGTCTGGGAAAAACTTGGGTCCATGCCCCAAACTCACAATTCATGTCTCCATAAGATATGTGTTAGAAGCCTCAGCAGAATTTCAATTTAAATTTTTTAAAATTCTGATTTTAATAAACACCAAAAAGAGAACATATCTGTATATAGAATAGAATAGAAATAGATTATATGTGAAACCTCAAATCTCTGTTACATACAGCTTGCTTTAAAAAAAAAAGCACATGATTTCAACATGTTGTTTTCTAAGCTGTCCTTAGCAGAGTTTTAGGTGGGCCATTATGGAGTTCAACCTCTGGGACATAGCTGTCCACTTCCAACACCTGAATGGATCAAGGAACATGTTCCCTAAGAAGCCAAGGAGGACATTCTCTGAATGCAGAGATTCTGCACTTGATCAAACATGTTATAGACATCCTTCCTGCTTCTCTTTGCCACTTGGAAAGAAGGATGTATTCGGGATAATCAATCAATCAGTCAGTCAATCACTGTGTCTTTATTAAATGCCTATTATATGCTAGGGGCTTGTGATCAAAAAGGCAAAAATCAAATATTCTTTGCTTTCAAAGAGATTACATTCTGTTGGGGAAAATAATGTATAAACACATAAGTACATGAATAAGATAAATATATGGTGAAGTTTTTTTTAGTGGGTTTTTTATTGGATGCTAAAAGCTGATGGATTAGGAAAGGCATTATGTAGAAGGTGACTTTATCTTTTTTTTTATCTTTTTTTTTTGAGGGCAGTTGGGGTTAAGTGACTTGCCCAAGGTCACATGGCTAGTTTTTTGTGTGTGTGTGCTGAGTGTCAGAAGCCAGATTTGAACTCAGGTACTCCTGATTCCAGGGCTAGTGCTCTATTCACTGCGCCATCTAGCCACCCCAGAAAGTGACCTTTAAACTGAGCATTCATGAAAACTAGAGATTCTAAGAAGCTCCTTTTAATTTATCTGGTCAAGTCACTTAACCCTGTTTGCCTCAGTTTCCTCATGAGCAAAATGAGCTAGAGAAGGAGATGATAAATCACTCCAGTACCTTTGCCAAGAAAACCCCAAATGGGGTCACAAAGAATTGGACACGACTGAAAAAAACGACTCAACAACAACGTCATTCCATAATCCAGGAGGAGAGCATTGGGAGTCAAAGTACAGAAGGTAGCCTTGGGAGCTGTCCAATCTCTTGTAAGAATTGAGAAGAGAGGACAGAGGATGAAACCAGAGGAGATGCCATTTCCTTTGGTAAGGTTTTCCATGCAGGACTATGAATGACTTCCTTTAAAACCAAGAGATAATAAGGCTCAATCCCATCATTTCCCTTTTTCCCCTTCTGTCCAGAGCTGTGATTTTGTTGACTCAGGGAGCTACTGTTGAGGAAATTCCCTTTACCAGTGCAAATTGGCAAGTGCTGAACAGCTTCCAGTCTTTTTTCTTTTATTTAGTATTTTCTTTTCCCCCGGTTACATGTAAAAACAATTTTTAACATTTGTTCCAAATTCTCTCCCTTCCTTCTTCCCTACCATCACTCATTGAGAAGGCAAGCAATTTGATATAGGTTATACATGTGTAGTCATGCAAAACATTTACATAATAATCATGTTGTAGAAGAAAACATAGACCAAAAAAAAAACCGCAAGAAAAATAAAGTGAAAAAAAAAAAGCTTCAGTTTGTATTCAGATCCCACCAGTTCTTTCTCTGGGGTTGGATAGCATTTTTCACTCCTTTGGAGTTGTCCTGGAACATTGCACTGAACACGTTCTAGTTTTAAAGGACCTGGCACTGAGAAGTTAAGGTCCTTGTCCAAAGTTATACAGCTAGTATCAGGGACAGGGCTTGAATTCAGCTCATGTTGACTCTGAAGCCACTTCATTATCTGCTATGCCAAGTTGCCTTTCTGTCTCTTTGCTCATTATTGCTGACCCAAACCAGTAGTGGTAGCAAGGGCAGGAATTTTTCTGGTTCTGATTTCTGATTTACTTTCAAGCAGTGGTCAAATAGCCTTTGGGAAGTAGTCACTCAGATGAAACAGTAAGTGCCTGCCCTTCCCTGCTTTTCTGTCTTCTGTGTACTAAATGCAAATCTCACCTGAATTCTGTTCTGCACCACAGAAGAGTCTGTCACTAGATGCCCTGGGGTCTACCAGTGGTCCATGGGCTATACTTGGTGACCCACTAATTTCATGCTGGTGGATACAGACGTATCAATAGTCTCTGCTCTCAGGGAATACTAGAACTGGGATAGATTGTCTAGTCTCAGCAGTCTTCCTTCATAGGTAGGGAAAGCAAAGTCAAGAGAAATTCTTGTTTGCTTCAGGCCATACAACGAATGAGCAGCAGAGATGGAATTTCTGATGCACAGTTTCATTCTCTTGCTCCTACCCCCTACTATCCCCTTCTATTTACCAATAGAAGTATCATGGGACCACAGATTTGAACTGAGAAAGAGACCAACCCATTCATTTTATGACTGGGGAAAATGAGGGTCAGGGAGTGATGTGACTTGTCCAAGGTCACAGAGAAGACATATCTCAAGAGTCTCAGGAACCCAGGTCCTCTGACCAGATAGCCAGTGTTCTTTGCACTGGACCACACTGCTTCCCAGGTGTTAACCATCCTCAGTCAGAAAATATACACTGAGACAGAGTTAGTTGCGACTGCAGTGATGGTCAATCTCTTTGGGTTTAAAAAGCCAAGGAGATAATAATAAATCTACGTTTTAAATTTGTGGGACAGCCCCTTTGCCTCTTCCAAGTGAGGTAACAGAGCTTTGAACTGAGCTCCAATCCCACCTGTTTAATTTAGCCTTATGCTTGAGCAAGACCATGCTAATTATATCCATTTAATCCAAAAGGAGATATAAATAGGGTGCTAAGCATCTGTCTTATTGTTAACAGGCATTTATTGAGACTCCTACTAAGTGCAGCACTGCCCTAGGCCCTTTGGGGGGATATACAACACTTAGCAGAAATAATCTCCATCCCATAATTCACTTGAAAACCTAGTTGAAACCAAATATGTGCACATGATGTAACTGGAGAGCAATCTAAACAGCAGCATGGTGACTGACAATTATACAAGACTTTAAGCTCTGTAAAGCATTTTACATACAATCACTCAACAGGCCATGTCAGCGGCTCTGGGAGGTAGTTCTGCTTCAGTTATTGGGGTTTTTTGTTTTGTGTTTTTGGATCAAACCTCGGATTTCATTGGCATAGGAAACTTCTGTTAAGGAAACTCCCTCTACCAATGCAGATTGGTGCTTGCTTTTCAATTTATAGTTTCAGAGAAGAGCCTGGGCCACTAAAAAGTTAAATGACTTGTCCAGGGTCACACAGCCAGCATATGGAAGACTTAAATGTAAGCTTCTTGAGGCTAGCTATCTACTACATCATGATTCTTCATGTTAGGCTCATTTTCCAAATGAGAAAACTGAGTCTCAGAGATATGAAGTAAGTATAAGGTGAAGGCTTTGATGGTCTGTCTCCCTCAACTCTAGGAGAGGTACTTTTTCCATTAGGACACACTGCTTCTCTCATGTGAATTCACTTTTAAGGTATTACTTATCCTTAGGTCATCTAATGTTTCTCATATCCACAGAACTCTTTTCTCTGTCCTAGTGGTGCCTTGGGTCACTCATCTGGGTACTTAATGCCCCACTGTTGTCTTATAGTGTTATCTAACAATTTTATATGTAGGTTTATTTCCCCAATTGGACTCTAGGTTTTTTTTTTGGAAGAGCCTCTATTTGACCCTTCTCTGGTATCCCCAAGGGCATCTAGCAAAGTATGAAATACAAAGTGGGCACTCAGAAGTTGTTGAATTAATTAAAAAAAAGAATCACTTCCTATGAAGGGAATTGAGGTTTCTTCTGAAAGGCAAAAGATGCATCAGCGACATGAATGTTGTCTTTGAACATCTGGAAGTTTACTGTTTAAAGAAGAAGAAGACTTGTTTGTGTAGTTTCCGAGGTCAGAATAGGAACTACTGGGTAAAAGTGATGGAAGAATTAAGGCTGATTTCACCTCTGTATTTGTTGGACAGAGCTAATTATTAGGATTTTGTTTTCTTATAGACTTGGCATCTCATGATTGGTGCTGTTCAACAAGGGAATCTGACAGGCCGCCATATGCAGATTTGTGGGATGAATCAGAGCACTTTTGTTTTTAGCTCTATACTGCCCAGATTTCTGACTTTGCCTGAGTTATTTAATCTCTATAAGTCTCCGTTTTCTTATCTGAAAAATGACCTCAAAAGAAAGAATGTACAGGAAATATTATATAAATGTCAAGAATTAATAATACTTCAAGGATCTCTGATTTTGTTGGCAATAATGTTACTGAGAGGCAACGTTGCCGTAGATAGAGGAAGACTGGTTCAAATCCTGTCTCTGAAATGTGCTGCTTGTATACCTTTGGCCAAGTGACTCAACCCCCTCAGTGCCCCTAGCCAAACTTCTGAGACTTGGTTGGACAGCAGTTGGTGATCTGCACTGGTTGAGTGAATTTCCTCACTAGGGAGTTTACCCTAAACCACAGAAATAAAAGGTCTAGACTAAATAGTAATTAATGATATGTGTTTGAGCTTCCTGTTGCTGGAAATATTTAAGCAAAATTTTTTGTTGTTGTATCATTTTCAGTCATATTTGACTTGCCATGACCCCATCTGGGGTTTTCTTAGTAAAGCTAGTTGGCCATTTCCTTTTCCAGCTCATTTTATGGATGAGGAAATTGAGGCAAGCAATGTTAAATGACTTGCCCAGGATCACACAGCTAATAAGTTTTTGAGGTGAAATTTGAACTCAGGTCCTTCTGACTCTAGGACTGGTGCTCTATCCACTGTACCACCTAGATGACCATTTGTCAGTAATGCTGGGGAAGGGATTGTTGTACTAAATGGGAGATCACCTTGGAGGTTTCTCCTGAGGCTAACTATACTCAATTACTTGAATATTAACACTCAAAAAACCAAAATAAATACATACGCATGTAAACACACACACATACTTCATATCATTAAGTGCAGTTATCCCTTGCACATGGCAACTTTCCCCATTGCAATTTTGACATATTGTGGGTCAACATGGGAAGTTAAATGGGAATTTTTTGGAAGTTTTGTGGAAGCCGCAGATGACATAAGAAGGCTGGCAGACGACACAGAACCTATGACCAAATACTTAACCCAAATTTTACAATAAAATACTGTAAATGATCCATAAAAGAAAAAGAAAAAAAAATCAGTCTTCTTCTCTGGTACAAAAGGAAGGCCAAACATTTTTATGAGGATTTTCCAGATGGCAGGAGTGCCTTGTCCCTAACACCCAAGATGTGGAAGGGATAACTGTAGTTGTGTTTCTGAGAAGCTGTGGGTAAACTTCAGGTTCCTTGAGGACACATGGTGGGAGGATCTACGGCTTTTAATCCTTTAAAATATTTACAAAATCCCTAGCATAGGAGTTTTCCATTGGTCATCAGCTATGTTTTCCCATTGGTTTTCAGGGAGCAGTGTGAAAAGGTGCTGTCAGTGAGTGGGAGCCTGCTTGGATGCATAACAGTGAGGCTAATTGAGGGGACCTGGGCCCCCTCTTTGTGAACATTGGATGTGGCAAGAATGAAGTTTAAAGAAATATTTACCCGAGGTAATCCCTCCGCTATGCCATTGCCCGTTTCCCAGGAAGCCAGGGTAACAAACACAGCAACTCAGCCATAACTCATTGAAGGACGGAGCAGAGCAATGTGAGGGATAAGGAAAGTTGGGAAAACAAGGTTTCTTTAATGTTCTCCAGTCTTAGAGTCCTCTTTCAGTAACTTGGGCTTTCCAGATTCCAGAAGGCAGCCTTGGTCAATGATCTTCAGATGTTTGTTGTGTGATGGGCTTTCTCAACAAGCTTACACCTTAAAGTTAGTGCACTTTGAACTTACTAAGGATCAATAGGTTCTTCTCTCAACCAACTTTTGTCACTTGGTGTCTCAGATTAGATTATACAGATAGAATTTGCCCATGAAACTGGGATGAGGACATACATGCCCCTTCCTTGACCCTTTCCTTAGCTCCCCACATTGACCAGCCTGAGAAAGATGGGTCACTCAGGGCTCAGACTTCCTTCAGACTCCTTTTTTAAATTCTGCGACCCACTGACATTTCCATTTGGTTCTGTCATCCTAACATGTATCCTTGCCTCCCTCCCCTTTTACATTATTTATGAATTCCTTCCAGTCTTAATAGAGGCATTTTCAAACTCAGCTGTGCCTTCTATGGCTGCAGCATTTTATCACCATATGCTCCAATCTCTTACTCTATGTAGGAAAGTTCTGCTAGACAGGGGCCGTGTATTTTCTTTAAAAATGATTTATTTAAAACTTTATATCAAAGCACCAACTCATGCAATTTAACTTGCTTAGAAATGATTTACATTAAAATAAATTAAATTCAATGCATAAGATGTCCTAACAACTTTTTACACATTCTCTCTAAAGTCCCATCAGGTTTCTTTGTTTGTTCCTTCTGTCTCCTTCATTTTTTCTCATATATAGTCATCATGTATACTCCTGTTTCCCCCTCTTGTATTACCTGGTAAAGATGTTCTCAGATTATCTTGTAATCTTCATACTTGTTGATATGAAAGGAATTAGGCTAGCTTACTGCATTAATATCCCATAACACAGTGGTTCTCAACCTTCCTAATGCTGCGACCCTTTAATACTTGGATGTGGGCATATCTGCATGTGGGTGGACCCACCTGGAAACGGATAGAGGAGCGGGGTCTCTTCGACCCCCAAAGGGGTTGCGATCCACAGGTTGAGAACTGCTGCCATAATACAACTATTCCCCTATTGAACGTTTAGGGTACTTCCAGTTGTTTTTTCTCCCAATTAAAAATGGCACTCCTATAGGAATCTTTGAACAGTTAACTCTATTGTTGTTTTTGTTGTTGATAATACTTCCAGAGTATAGCCCCAGCAGTGATAGGCACAGGATATAGCGGATAGAGAATTAGAAAGACAAGAATTCAAGTCTGATCTCTGACACATATTGGTCACATGACTCTGGCCAAGTCATCAGCCTCTCAATGCCCAATTCCCTAAGCAACTCTCTTGAGACTCCCAAGAAGCAAAGAAGGTGCTACTGTGCAGTACAGTTCCCTGAATTGATGAAATCACAGGTATAATCCCAGTCCCTCCGTAGCTGAAATAATGGAATTCAATTTTAATTCAATTTAGTGTTTGAATTGGATGGAATTATTAGGTCAAAAGCTATTATAAAAAAAACAACTTTATAGCATGCTACCAGATTGGTTGGAACTCTTCTTTTTTTTAATATTCTGTAAGTACCTCTAGCATTTAATTAAGGGCCTTGGACCCTGGAAGTCTTTCATACCTATTTTATTTCAAATCTTAAATTCATGTGAAATAATACTTGTGAATCTTCTTGTCCAAATTGCGTTGTCGTTCTCATTCTACGTGTTGCATTCGTTCTCTAGCACTAGCCTGAGGTGTCAGAAAACATGGATTCCATTCCCAGCTGAAGTTGCTTAGTAACTGAGTAACCAGGAGTATGTCTCTTCCCCTCTGCGTGGCCTTATGGTCTTCATCTAGTAAGTAGGGGCACAAATACTTTTACACTTTTTTCACAGAATTCCTTACCTCCAGAAGAATGTAAACTGCTTGAGGGCAGAAATTGCCTCATTTTGGACTTTGTATCCCCAGTGTCTGTCTGGGCACAGTGACTTGCCTAAAATGTTTTGCTAAATTAGGTTGAATTTAATTAATCAACTGGTATTTCTTGAGTTCCTTCTATCTTCCAGGTGTACAGAGGCAAACATGAACATCCTCTTTTCTTCAAGGAGTTTGTATTCTAGAAGGAGAAAGACCAATATTTCTCATTTCTGACTCCCAACAGTGCCTAGGTCATAGTAGGCACTTAAAAGATATTTATTAATTGACTTCAAACTCACATACTCTCTATTAAGCCACCTGCCTATGCTAACTCTATCTAAATGTGAATTTCCTCTTCCTTCAACTCCCCTCACCTGCTACCCCTTTTTTATATTCCAAAGATAGGATTACTTTTCCCCCCTCTTCTCTGTTGGGTAGGAGCCTGCTAATTATTTACTCAAGATACGTTATTGATCAAAATGAATTATATCTATAACTGCAAATAACTATTTTAGGGACTATTATTTGAACTATTTATTTAGGAACCAATGATAGTCATGGCTAGAATGGCATATATGGAAACCCTATCTATCACATGAATTCTCAAGAGGAACTTAAGCTGATCTGTGTTCTGTCCCCTCTGTGGGCACCCTACTGATCACCAGTGCGGTGACAAACAGGGATCTTGGTCTCCCAGGCCTTGAAAAGCCTATAACCAATTAACCTAATCCCAGGCTTCTGGAAGTTTGAACTTTGTGCAGAATTTGAACTTTGCTTTTGGGCCCTAGGCCCACATCCATTACACCATTGCTGTGAAGATGATCTCGTTTACTCTGCTCATATTGTAGGACTCAGCATAGGGGCTCTGTCCCAGTGCTATATACAGCAGGTGGGAGAAAAGTGTGAGGTGGTTAATCTGAGCCAACTACAGAATGGAAATAGCCACAGTTCTGGAAAACTCTCTCTCTCTCTCTCTCTCTCTCTCTCTCTCTCTCTCTCTCTCTCTCTCTCTCTCTCTCCCTCTCCCTCTCTCTCACCCTCTCCCTTTCTCACCCTCTCCCTCTCTCTCTCACCCTCTCCCTTTCTCCCCTTCTCTCTCACTCTTTTTCTTTCTTTCTTATCCCCCTTTCTTTCCTTTCTCTCTTCCCCATCTTCCCCCTCTCTTTCTCCTTCTTTTTCTTTGTCTCTGTCTCTGCTGAAGATATTTGGTGTTCATGAGTTTCTAACCTCCTTGATTAGAGTTGTTGAACTTACAGTCTTAGGTAGTGGGAGGATAAAGGAGACTGGGCCCAAAACATGTGACTTTTTTTCATTGTAAATAAGTAAAAGAAAGCAATCGGTAAAAAAAAAAATTAGATAATCAGTGTATTTCAGTTATATGTGTATAGCTTCTTCATTCCAAATCCTGCATCCCCTTCCATACAGGGATCATGTCAGTCAAACGGTGATAGAGAGAAGGTGGACGTTCTGTGTATATTTTATAAATGGGAATGAAACGTACAAACACACCAGTAAAATTCTACTATAACAAGCTTGTGACATTTGAATTGTCCTGTGATGGGATTTTTATCACCTTGCTAGAAAATGTATTCTTGGTGTTTAGGACCCGGATGTGACCCAGGGCTGGGGCTGGAACGGAATCACCTCCCCACCAGAAGGGTCTTCAGCTCCAGCAGGGAAAGGAAAAGAATGTCAAGCTTCCCTCCCTCCTTCCCCAAGTGCCAGGATCTCTTTGTGTTCTAATTTGGTGAATGATCCAGAAGATTTAGTGTCTTTTGTTGAGATGTTTGGGATGCCTGAGTTGGGGAGGAGAAGGGTGAGGATGTTCCAAGGGTAAATGCCAGATATGCAATAGCAAGACTTGTCCACAGTTCAGTTGTCCTCTGGACACTTGCAGTACCAACAGCAGGCAACCTTAGCCTTTCATTCTGGTGGCTATTAAATAGGCAAGGACCAGAAAAGTAACTTATTTTTACAAGACTGCACAGAATTTGTTGTAATAATGATTCCCAAAGCCCTGTCTTCTCTGGGTTCTGATCCTGGACAAGGAAATAGCTTAACCAAGCTTTTCTTTGCCTCTTTACAATGGGATTCTTCCTGTAAAGAGAAGCTGTAAGCGTGAGCTATTTCTCCCCATGAAGGGAATTTCAGGTTTTTCCACTTGCCAGAGGGTAAAGCAGAGAGGGAAATATATGTACTCTCTGCCCGTAAAGTTTCTTTCTATTGGTGCCACCCATGACATCATTCTCCTTCAGGGAGACAGCTGCTGCCAGCATCAGGGCCCTCCAGAAATACCAGTGGTAATTGGAAACTTTATTTTCAAATACTTCCCACAGTGTTCTTCATGGTGAGAAGTGCCTCTTGCTAGGTGACTTATCAGGTGGCCTGGCTAAGCTATTTGCCTGTGAGACCTAAGGGAGCTGGAATAAATTTAATTGGTGGCTGACTGACCCAAGGCCATGAGTAGCTAGATATGTGTGAAATGGCTGGCATCAGGATCATTTGCATGTGTTGTGCATATAATTTGCTTATGACTCCATAGCCTTGGTGATCTGTTTATCCAGAGCCAGAAGGGACCTTGAGGTCATCCAGTCTAGGAATTCTTAACTTTTGGGGGGTCATGGGCCCTTTTGGGGCAAAGACCATGGATTCCTTCTCAGAACAAAGCTTTTAAATGAGTAAAATAAAATGCCGAAGACTATAAAGGAAATCAATCCTATTGAACCCTAGCAATTAAACTATTAGAAAAACAAGGTCATCAGGGACTCCAGGTTCAGAATTCTTGCTCTAGTCCAGTCTCCTAGGCATGCCTTCCCATTCCTATTTTGGACTCATGACTTTCCATATTTATTTCTTAGCACTTTTCATCCTGCAATCCATGATCGTGACTGCTCCTTGTATGGAACACTACTGCCTCCAAGCCTTTGGCATGGGCTGTCTCCCGTGCTTGGAATGTTCTCCTTCCTCGCCTCCATCTCTTAGAATCCCAAGTTATATTCAAGGCTCAGCTCAAGTAGTCAGCTCCTTCACAAGGTCTTTCCTGGCACCTATCAAATGCTGGACAAATTTAGTAGACACAATAAATGCTTGTTGAATTGATTTCTTCTTTCTTAACCACCTATAGTCCTTAAAGAACTTTATCCTAGAAATGTATAGCAGAGAGCTGGAGTGAAGGAGATAGACAGTGACTTCTTTCACGTCAGCTATAGGTTTGGGCCCCAAACAATAATACCAAAGCAGAAGTATTTAGGGAGTTCTCATAATTTATGAGATAAAGGTTTGGTCCCCACAAAGGCAGCCAGAAGCATCCTTTTTTCAGCAAAGGAGAGAGTCTAGGCTCTTGTCTTGTCACACCTTCATTATTGCAATAGCCTTCTAATGGGTTTCTCCGCCTCATCTCTCCTCCTTCCAATGCAGCCTGTGTGCTGCTGACGGATTGATCTTCCTTGAATACCTCCTTCATCATGTCACTTCTCTTTTCAAGACCTTTCGGTCACTCTCCATTGCCTACAGGATAAAGGGCTGAATTCCTTAGGCTGGAATTCAAAACTCAGAATGATCTGGCTCTGACCTATTCATTTCTCTTCCCACAGTAGTCCAAGTAAATCTGCTTGTTCACTATCCCTAGAACACACTTTGCCCATTCCCAACTTCTTGACTGTTCATGTCACCCCTTTTTGGAATGCCTTCCTTTTTAGTCACTAGCCAAAATCCTATCCATCTCTTATGGAATGGCTTCTAGGGGAGGCTAGGTGGCACAGTGAATAGAGCACTGGTCCTGGAGTCAGGAGGACCTGAGTTCAAATCCAGCTTCAGACACTTAATACTTGCTAGCTGTGTGACTTTGGGCAAGTCACTTAACCCCAATTTTCCTTTCCCCCTACAAAAAGCAAAATAAAAATAATAATAATAATAATAATAATAGCAACAACAACAACAATAATAATAAAAAGAATGGCTTCTAAACTCTTTTATTTATGTATTGGGTCATGGATTCCATTGGCAGTCTGATGAAGCCAATAGCCCCCTTTTCAGAATACTATGTTGCTGCCTGTATTTATAATGAGAGAAATGCTAGATTTCAGTTAGAAGTTAATGAAAAATAAAATAAACACATCATTTTCCCCATCCAGGTTCAAAGACACACCAAATCCCCCAAGTCTATCTGAAGATACCTGGTTTAGAACCTCTGATTTTCTATATCACAATGTGGCTTATCTTTCCCTGTCACCTCTAGGATCAAACACAAAATCCTCTGGTCTTGAAACTCTTCATAACCAACTCTGTACCTTTCTCCCTCTCCATTATTCTTACACCTTACAACAAGACACAGACTTTTTGATCCAAGGACATTGGCCTTCTTGCTGTTCCTCCGACAAGACACTCTGTCCTTGGCCTGAGACATTTTCTCTGGCTCTTTCCCCATGCTGGGAATGCTTTTCCTCCTCCTCTCTACTTCCGGGTTTTCCCAACTTCCTTCCAGCTAAAATCCCCCCCTACCACAAAAAACTTTTCCCAACCCTTCTTAATCTCTTAATTCTGTTAATGATTTCATATTTATTCTCTATAAAAGTTTGTATGTAGTTGCTTGCATGTTGCCTCTCTCATTAGACTACGAGCTCTTTGAGGGCAGGGAATGTTTTTTATTTTTATTTTTGGTATCCTTAGGACTTAGCACAGTGCTTGGCATGTATGTGTTTAATAGATACTTCTTGACTGACTTGCCTCTGTTCTCCCATAAAGTTTTAAAATTATATTTGGCACTTTTTTTTTTTAGGGGCAGGGAGGTGGTGTAGTGAATAGAATACCGGCCCTGGAGTCAGGAGGACCTGAGTTCAAATTTGACCCAAGACACTTGATGCTTACTGTGTGACTTAACCCCAATGCCTTGCCTCCCCCCTCCAAAACAAATGAACAAACAAAGCTCTTTTTACGTGTTTACACCTTATTCCCTTAACTGTAGGATAACTCCCTGGGGTGCAGGGGCCATTTCTTATGTTTCTTTGTATCCCTTATACTGGTTAGTGAAGGCTGAACATATGATGGATATAATCAATAGTCCATAAGCATTTATTAAGCACTTACTGTTTTCCAGGTACTGTATTAAGCCCCAGGGAAAGGAAAAAAAAGCTAATAGTTCCTGCCCTCAAGGAGATTCAGTCTAATGGTGGAAACTAGATAAAAAGAAATTGGAAAGTGGGGGTGGGAGTGTGGGTGGGTAAGGTAGGTACACAGTGGGGTCAAGACAAAGACCTGCAAGTAGATGGGAAATGATGAGGTGTCTGCTCAGGGTCTCTCCTTAAATTGAGGATCTGGAAGAAGCCCTCCAATGTCTACCATTCACCTTCTCTAGTCAGAGGGATGGATGGAGGGGATCCCCTGCCTTGAGAGTATGGAAGGAATTGTGAGTTTCAGAGGTGATGCAATCTTTCCAGAAGATGTGTTACTAGAGACAATGATGATATTGGCCAGATTGCAATTGATGAGGTGGCTGCCATGGGTCCTCTCCTTAAATGATATTTAAGATATTCAGCATTTATTTGTTAGGTAGATGAATGAGTGAATGAATGTCATTTTATCATCGTGAGATCTCTTGCGCTAAGATGGGGCATTGTGGCTTAGGGGATTGTGTGGGGATTGTTAACAGCTGAGACAGACAGCCACGTCCATGTTATGGCAGATGGTGAGACTCATTAACATACCATATGCCCCTATGATCTTTTAAAACAACTCTCATCCGGACACTCTGACTGCTTCCTTCCCTTTATGCAGGTTGGACAAAAGGAGGGAGGAAGAAGAATGAGAATGAAGATGGAAAGAAGGGAAGAGAAGGCAGCATGTTGAGGGATACCCCAAAAACATGGATAAACACAGCCCTGTAGACTAGCACCAGCAGAAGTATGAGGATGATTTTGATGATTCCCCTCCCTCTGAGATCTGGGACCCTCTGTACCTGACAATATTTTCTAGTCCCAGGAAGTTATTTTACAATAAAATATTTTGTGAAATTGGGAACAGTGTGTACATAAAGTGGAATTCTAGTTGCTTTTTATCTTTGCCATTGATTTTTTGCCCTGCAATTATGGCAAAAACTGCATTTCTCTGTGAAGAGTAGCTAGTTGAAAAGTTGGGGCTTTTGAAGCTGAGCTGTTTGAGTTTCCCATGTGTTAAAAAAAATCTTACCTTGCTTTTAACAAGAACAAAGTGTGTTTCTTTATCCCTGGCATGAAACAAAAATAGCTGAACTTTTTTGCTCAAGTTTAAAAATAAAAAGTCACCTTTGGGCTGAGACCAAGCATGGAAAATTTTAGGACAGGAGAATGGTCTTTTTCAGTTGCTCTGGGCAAAGGAAGAGAAGGAATTTTGATGGAAGGTGATGTGGAGCCTGAGCCACCATGAACACTCTGTGGGTTATGAGGCTGATTCTTCACTTAAGAGATGCCCTCCATAAAAATCACACCTTCTTACCACAACCTAGCATTCGCAAAACAGGGGAAATTAATTTAATTCAGTACAATGTGCCTTTATTAGAATAGGCAAAAGAGGATGTAATTAGAATTACGGGAAGCTGTGGTTTCCAAAAAAGATGTGTTTTATCACATAGAATGAGTATTAGTTCCCAAAACGATCAGTTACTGAAATTGTGAATAGGGTAGTGACATATGTCTTCGGAGGAATGTAGAAAACCAGAAAATTATGTGGTAAAATTTAAATACAGGTTGTGAGCAGGCTATAATACAATATAAATGAATAATTACCCAAGAGAAGTGGTGCAAAGTATGTTATTGGAGAAGTGTTTCATCAAGAGAAAAGATGGTTCATAGCAAGAGCAATGGACCACTTGTGTGTTCTTTTGATATTCAGGTAAAGGTTAAGAGAGCTTGAGGAAGACTCTCCCACTCACTGAGTGGCATTCTGTGCCAGATTTATACCAGGATGTGAACAAGAGTCATGCAAGACAGCAATCATGAATGGCTTGGGATCTTTATTGCTGGAGGCAACATTCAGTTCAATGAAGTAAAATATTTTTTGGATCTCTCCACTTGTTGTTGAGGTGTTTCAGTCATGACTGACTCTTTATGACCCCATTTGGGATTTTCTTGGCAAAGATACTTGAGCGACTTGCTATTTCCTTCTCCAGCTCATTTTGTAGATGAGGAGCTGAGGCCAATAGGGTTAAGTGACTTGTCCCGGAACGCTCAGCTAGAAGTGTCTGAGGCCAAATTCGAACTCTAGTCTTCTTGACTCCAGGCCCGAAACACCATCCACTGCACCACCTAGCTCTCCTGGATCTCTCCACATTGAACATATTACAGTTCTGGGAAGACCTATCATAAGTTATAAGTACAATTCATATTGCTGTGGAACTTATCTTATTATATGAATTATTGGAGGGCTTTTTCTCAACAGAATAAAGGAGAGATGATTTTGCATTAGAGTATATTAAGATTGCTCTAGAAATCAGTTGGTACAGGGATAATATTTTTTAAAAATCTCCCCTTTTAAGAAAATCAATTAATTCACAAGTATTATTAAGTACTGACTACTTTATTTGAAATGAGAAATCCTGGGTTTGAATCTTGCTTCTACTTTTAGCTAAGCAGGTTCACAGACTTATGCATGGATTCAGAATTGTAAAAGGCAGTAGAAGAGATTAAGCCTAACCTCAGATTTTACAGATGGGTAAACTGAGACTCAAAGACATTCAGTGGTAAGTCCATTGTCACGCAGCTCATTAATGTTAGAAATGGAATTTGAACTAACTACTTGACTTCATGTTCAGCACTATATTTACTAAAGCAAAATATCTTCATTTCTCTGTGCCTTATTTCCTCATCTGTAAAGTAGGGAAACTGACATTTGTATTCCCTACCTCATTGTTGTGAGAAAAGAGCTCTGCAAACCTCAAAGTGCCACATAAATATGAGTTATTAGAAGTAAGCATGCTAATTTGGCCTTAGGTCTAGCCCATAATCAACACTGTGTGATCATAGGATCTCTAAGGGTGCCTCAGACAAAGCCCACTTGGTCTGACCATGCCAGAACTGGCTTATCCTATGCAATGTCCCTAAAGCCCTCCATGGAGCCACAAACTCATATTACATACCTAAGAAACAATTAACAAGCTCAAATTCAAAGATCTTTTGATGACCCCAGAATCTCCTTCTTGTCTGGCCTGTTTGTCCAACCAACCAACACTGGTGTCTCTGCTCAGAGCTTTTCTATGGTGGGAAAGGGAATATGTTGTAGGCATCAAATTCAAAGGTATTTTTGCAGCAATGGTAATAGTAGCTGACAGTGATAATATTGCTGAAAAGCATCCAAAATACTTTACATATATTAGTTATTTTGTTCTTGATGGTAACCCAAATGAATTGAATAGCATAGGTATTATTATCCCTATAATCACTAATCACTAATGTATATTTAATATAATATAATAGTAACGGTATATATGGTAACAATAACATAATATTTAATATAATGTTATCATATTTAATATAAAATAATATTTATATAACACTTTAACATTTGCAAAACACTTTACAAATATCACCTCCTTTATTCCTTACAGAAATCCAAGGAGGTAGTTGTTATGATCAGCTTCCTTGTACAGATGAGGAAACTGAGGCATAGAGCATTTTAAGTCATTTGTCCAGGGGTAACGCAGCTAGTAAATATCCGAGGTCTTATTTGAGCTCTAGCTCCAGGGCCAGCTTTCTGCCTGCTGACCCACTTAGCTGCCTCTAATTTTGCAGATGAGGAAACCGAGGCTCAGCTCCATTAAGCATTATGTTCATGGATATACAACCATGAAGTGTTAAAGCCAGGCTTCTAACCAGGTCTTCTGACACTCCTGCAACTACTCCATGCTAACTGTGAATCTTGGTGATTTATTATAGTACTATGCTAAGCCAGTGAGAAACAAGGGGTGGAAATTATAGAAAGACAAATTTGGGCTCTATATAGGGAAATACTTCCCGTTCCAGTCTCTTAGTGCAAAATGGATTACCTCGGGAGGTAGGGGCTACCCCTTCACCAGAGGCCTTCAGGTAATGACTGGGCAACAACTTGTCAGAGAAATTATAGAGGAGCTGCTCAGGAAGATATTAGTTAGACTAGATGGCGTCTGAGGTCTCTTTTGCCTCTCACATTCTGTAAAATGCTTTCTTTCAGACAGAATATAAATGACAAGATGAGTCCTTCCCTCTCTCAAATTGGTCCTGGAAATAGTTTTTATCTCCAGCTACCTGGGGAGGGTGAAGAATCCTATTTCAGGCTTGCTGAAGTTCAGAGAAAACCTTTGAGCATAATATAGCCCTCAGCCTCCGTGATCTGTGAGAGTTTTCTTCTGTCTCACTTGGACTAGTCCTTGAGGGAGGTTCACCTCGGCCAACGCCTTGGGTTTTTTGGTGCACTGGAATTTGCTGCTGTTTTTAGAGTAGAAGGTGTTAGTGAAAAGGAAATTGGAGGAGAGAAGGTCGTGCTGTGACATTAACCATCTCAGAGTCACTCATGCCGCTTAAACCAACACTGGTCTACTTATAATTCCTTGTATGACTCTCTTGTCTCTGTGCTTTGGTCCCGCTTGTCCCCTGTGCCTTTACTGGTCTCCCTCATCACTTCTACCTTTTGGTTTCTCTGTCTTTCTTTAAGTCTCAGCTCAAAGGACAATTTCTGCAGGATGCCCTTTCCCCCTTCTCTCAGCTACTGGTACCTTTCCTTCTGAGACTTCTTTCTATCTATTCTGTCTGAATCTTGTATCAACTTAGCTATTTATATATTGTTTCCCTCATTAGACTGTGAGATCCTTGAAAAGAGGGGATTTTTTTGGCTTTTCTTTCAATTTTCAGTACCTACCACAGTACCAGGCACACAGTAAGCATTTAATAAATGTTTGTTCAATGATTAAAGTAACCAGATGTTTAATTTGGGGACCTTGATCCCAGGGTTCTGAAGGATATGAGAAAGCTGCTCAGAAAAGGTGTAAAAGCAATTTAGGAAAATACCATGAGCTATCCATGTTTTTTGAAATTTCCTGGAGCAGAAGGGGGGCATCATTCATATTCAGCCATAAATTGTCTTTTGAAATCCCAACTGATATTCCCTCTTTATTCTGTTCTTCTTGGGCCTTGTTTTCTTTTTATTCTGTTCTCAGAATGTGGCACATATACCAATATGGTGGGCTGAGAACTTTGACAGGCCTGGATCTTTGAGGTATGGTAGGGGCTAGATATCTTATTTCTAAGGTCTTTTTCTTCTTCTGATTATAGTGGAGAAGCCCTGTAGGGGAAATAGGGAAGGGGAAGTAACCCATATCCTAGCGTCTCTTCTTTACATTACTCAGAAGCTCTTTTGTTCAGAATTGTTGATGGAGGTGAGGGAAAGCTCATCCTAATTTTGAGGCATGTATCATGTCCCCTTTCAACTGGATGGAGACTAAGGTTTCATTTGACTGAGGACCTAACAGCTAACTTGTTAGATGATTTTCCAGAACTAAATTTGAGTTGAGGACCTATAGATACAAGATTTCAGTTACCATTCCCAAAGCCCTGATATTGTCTAATTTCTTCCTCCCCTTTTATCATAATCACCACCATCATCATCACCATCATCATCATCATCATCTGGCATTGTTGTACTGATCCCAGTTTCCAGGTGTTGAGTCTTTCTTCTGGGACTTTACATGAGGGAACCCTGCACTCTTTTCTAATAATGGATGTCAGGAAAGGTCTTTTGTTAATCTCAAAGATCTTTACAGCTATTCAAATCATTATCTGTTATATAGAAAAACAGGTGATTTTTAGAGAACCTGTCTCCACTCTCATTGAATTCTAGCATTGTGTATGAGTCATTTATTAATTCATTCCCCATGTTCCCACTGTAAAATTCAGTGCTGTGTAGTAACCCAGCCCCATTTCTCTGCAAATTCAGTTCTAGAGTTAATTTCTCTTTGTAATTTGTCTAGCAATGCTTTGTATTTGGTACTTCTTATCCATCACTTGCTCTTTTGCCAGTCATAATTGCTTTGCATTAGGTGAGTTATTTATATGAGTCTTCAATTCTGGATTGAGAGAGTTAGCTTAGTTGGTTAGGGAGCTGTGCATGTGGTGACAAATTTCCCTTGACCTTTCACTGAGAGCCAGGCCCTAGAGTGATGAGCTTCATAGCTTACCTCTGTCACTCACTGGCTGTGTGACCACAGCTTAGTCTCACAACTTTCCTGGGCCTAAGTTTCTTCATCTGTAAAATTGGGATAATAATAACCACTAGCACTTGCCTCATTGGGTCTTTGTAAGACTCAGATGAAAATACTATATAAATGCCTGTTATTTTTGAGCTATTGTTCTCACGAAGGACCAGGTAAAGAAGTGTGGATGATCCTTCCAGTCCTCAGTTCTTCTTGTAAAGCCCTAAAGATGGGGAGAAAATGATATATTCAGTGACTCCCTAAGAGTTACTTGCACACTACATAATCTATATTGAATTGCACACGTGTTTCTTATAAACTTATTTGTTTGTATGTTTTCCCTTGTGATTGTCAGCCATCTAGATTCTGTCCTTCGAATCTGTATCTGTTTACAATTCATACATGTATGCAATGAACGCTCCTTGGGGTTACATACCTCTCTATTCAATAGAGCTCCTATAACTCATGAACTAAAGATTGAAAGGCCCAACATCTTCCTTGATACACACTGTTTCTGAAAGTTTGGGTGCAGGTGGGAGGGACAATGAAGGTGCCCTCTGACAGTGATTGACATCTGCTGAGATTGGAATAATGAGGTCTTAGTCCCTATTTCTCTGCAAAGTCAATTCTAGAATTAATTTCTCAGTGTAACTTACCCAGTTCTGACTTGTATTTGGCATTTCTCATCCATTTCCTACTCTTTTTTCAGTCATAATTGCTTTGCATTATGTGAGTTATTTATATTAATCTAAAAGCAACTAACTTCTTGCAAGGATGGGAAGAAGAGGGGTTAATAAAAAATAACCAGCATTCGATGGCAGTAACAATAATCTACACTGGGCATGACCAGGTATTTTAGGGAACAGCATATACAGGGTAGGTAGTTTTACTTTGGGAAGAAGTCTAATCGTTGGAACAGCAAACTTGGAAGAGATATAAGTGAGGTATGAGCAGAATTGACTATTTCAGCCAAAGAAGAATAAATTGGTTAATGAAGGTTCGCTAACAATTAGTTTGATAAAGTCTTACAAAATACGGAGTAGGTAATGGGTTGAGGAGTTATGTGATGGCATTAGGGAAAGTCTCAGTATTAAATACATTCTCTTACTTCTACTGAGAATAGGTTTCACCTTAGTCCTGATGGTTTTGAATTCTAGAAAAATATGGGGAGTATTAATGTAGTTAAGATTTTTTTTGTGCCTCCAAAAAGATGTTGGTCAGCACTGTGCTAGGCAAATGGAAGGCATTGACTAAACCCTTGCTGATTTAAACTGTCCTTCCTTTTCCTGGTAGCACATACGTTTATCTGCAACATGTCAATATGGGTCTTGTCTTATTCTCTAGTTGCTTCATGAATGTCTGTTTTGTCTTCCTAGGAATATTTGTAAGCTCTCTCAGTGCAGAAACCAAGTTGTCTTCTTCTCACTTCTTTGTCAGAGGCATGGTGTTAGAGCATCTACTATGTGCAGCTAGGGAATACTACAAGACCCACATCAACATGCTGGAGATAAACAAATTGTTTGTGCTATCGGGAAGAGGAAGGCCAGTTTAAATCAGCAAGTGTTAAAAAAGCTTTTGCACAGACAAATGTAGACAAAATTAGGAGGAAAACAGGAAACGGGTTTTTTTTGCAACAAGTTTCTCTGATAAAGTCTTCTTTTCTCAGATATATAAGGAACTGAGCCAAATTTATAAAAATAAGAGCCATTCCTCAGTTGCTAAATGGCCAAAGGATATGAATAAGCAGTTTTCAGAAAAATGAAAGCTATCAATAGTCACATGAAGAAATGTTCTAAATTGCTACTGATTAGAGAAATGCGAATTAAAATAACTCTGAGATACCACCTCATAAACCCATCAGATTTGCTAACATGACAGAAAAGGAAAATGACAAATACTGCAGAGTTATGGGAAAATTGGAACACTAATGCACTTTTGGTGAAGTTGTGAATTAGTTCAACCATTCTGGAGAGCAATTTTGGAACTAGGCCCAAGGGGCTATTAAACTGTGCATATCCTTTGACCTAGCAATACCACTATTAGGACTGTATCCCCAAAAGGTAAAATAAAAATGAAAAGGACATTTTTGGACGGAAATATTTATAGTGGCTCTTTCAGTGGTAGCAAAAAACCTAGAAATTAAGGGATGCCCATCAACTGGGGAATGGCTGAACAAGTTGTGGTAAATATATATATATATATATATATATATATATATATATATATATATATAGCATATATATGGCACATATATAACATATATATATATATATGATTGTGATGGAATACTATTATGCTATTAGAAATGACAATCAGAATGGTTTCAGAAAAACCCGAGAAGACTTATATGAACTTATGCAGAGTGAAATGGAAAGAACCAGGAGAATATTGTACATGACAACAATATTGTAAAAATTATCAACTGTGAATGACTTTGCTATTCTCAGAAATATGGTGATAGGTTATATACCTCCAAAGACAGAACTGATGAATTCTGATATAGATTGAAGCATACTTCTTTTGCTTTCTTTATTTTTCTCGTTTCTTTTTGGTCTGTTTTCTTTTTTACATGGCTAATAGGGAAATGTTTAACATGATTTCATATGAATAATCTATATCAAAATTGCTTATTTTCTCAAGGATGGGGAGGGGTGGAAGGCTGAGAGAGAATCTGGAACTCAAAATTTTGAAAATAAATTGTTAAATTTTTTTTACATGTAATTCAGAAACGTTGAATGAAATAAACAAAAAGATATTTAAAATATATCATCTGGAGTATTGTGCATAGTTTTGTGTATCACATTTTTAAAAGAACAGAGGCAACTAGATGGCATAGTGGATAGTGCCCTGAACTTGGAGCTCAAAACTGGCCTCAGACACTTACTAGCTATATGACCCTGGGCAAGTCACTTAACCCCTGTTTACTTCAATTTTTCTCCTTTAAAATGAGAGTAATAACAGTAGCTATCTCCCAGGGTTATTGTAAGAATCATATTTGTGCAAGAAAAAATAAAGAACATTGAGAAAAGAATTGGAGACTAGATAGTATGAAGATTTGTGGAAAGACCTGGAGGTATTCAGCCTGGAAAAGAGAAGCCTTGATAGAGATGTGACAACTGCTTTCAAATCTGGTGGAATAAAGAGTGAATGAAGTAAAGAATTATTAGAATCGTTCTCGTTGGTTTCAGCAGGCCAAAGTAGGGGTAAAGGGTGAAAGCTTCAGAGGCATATTTAGGATCGAGGCAAAGGGAAATCTCTTGACAATCAGAGCCATGCAAAGGTGGCACTGGCCTTCTCAGCTTGCAGGGTGTTCTCTCTCTTGAGAAGACTTCAAGTGAAGGCTGGATGACCATTAGTCAGGGATGTATTGGAGGAGTCTTGGTAGCTGTGGTTGGACCAGAAGACCTTGGAGATTCCTTCCAACTTTGAAATTCTGGGATATCTATGAATGCCCTTTCTTAGAGAGGGCAGGTTCATCTACTAAAGAGTGAACCTTGCCCCATTAAGACCTCTTCTTGCTCAATCCCAAATGTCTTGACTATTAGAACAGTAAATATTTTTTTTCCTTCTGGCTAAAGCCATTTTTGTGATGTGCCTGAGTAAGAAATATGCAAATATTGTGTGTAGTCTTCCTGAGTGGAAATGTCATCTGCCCACTGAGCTGTGGTAAAGTATGGTTCCAGTTACCTGCTCCATTAGTTGCTCTGAGAACCAAGACAGGGTTGATCCAGTGATGGCTAGGCAATGGAGTTTCCTTTGGATACCTTTGGCTGACAGTTCTTCAGGGTGGTGGAGCTTCATTGGGTTCTTAGAGACTGACTATTTGGGCTTTAAAGCAGAGAGTATTTCTTGTATTGCATCATGAGATTGTCTAAACCAGAGACTTCCCACACCTTTCTGCCCATGTGCCAACCTGAGAATTCAATCCCTCTCTCACCCCCAGGGGCTTGGCTTTCTCATTACCATTCTGTTTTCCCTTGGCATCACCACAGCTGAGGCCATTAACTGTTGAGCCTCAGTCTTGCCCTAGGTCCTGGGGCTTACCAGATTTTAGGCAGGGGAAAGATAACGAAGCCTGGACCTGTAGTTCAGTACAGGTCACCACAGCTACTTGTCCTTTTCTGACCCTCTACATTGACTCTAGCAACTGGGCAATTGCCAAGTTCTTAGCATATACTCTGGACTCAGAGATTTATTGGGTCAGTATCTTGCTCCCTTGTACCTAGAGCTCTTTGTCTTAGTTGTCTGTCAGTCTTATATTTCTTAAGGGAGTCCAGTCCTGCCATAAGACATCACCTTTCTGACTGAATTCTCTGCTTCATTTTCCCTGCCAGTCTGAACTCCCATCTATTGCTAATTGCCAGACTTAGGGCCATATGTCTCAACTGCCGACCAGCTTTCTTTATGTCAATTACCTGCCTCCTTGCATCACTGATAAATATATCTGCTGCTGTGATGCTATGCCCTGATGAGGCACCATCTTAGAACCCATTGCTAGCATGGTCCTGGATTATTTATTCCAATAAGTCACTCTAGTCTCCAGGTCCTGGTTTTTCCCCATCTTGCCCATCAGGATCCCAGAATTGGAAGATTAAGTTCTGCACAGGTGGCCACTGGGATCTACTCAGATCTGGGATTCCAGTTAATTAAATACCAGTTTCACTTAAAGACCCATGAAAATACATGAACTCAGTGCTTCCTTTTTTATCACCTGGCCCCATACCCCCTGTAGATTTCTCCAGCCAGGATCAGGGCTCCAAGCCTTTTGAGAAACAGGGATTTCCATGTGCTTTTTTTAGGGGAGAAGGTCAGTGTCACCTTTGTCAGGAACCAATTTGAAGCTGTTAATTGGAGGAATTTCCTAGTCCATTGATTGTATAAAGGTTAAGGCCGAGCCTGGAGCGCCCCTCAGCACCTTGCCACTAACCAGCTATATGATCTTAGACTAAGCACTTGCCCATCCTGGGCCTCTGCTTTCTTATCCCTTAGATGAGAGAGTTGGATAAGATGATTTTTCAAGGTCCCTTCCAGCTCTAAAAATATGATACTTTAAGTCATACTCTAATGTCTGGATCAGGGGTATGGGGGGGAAACCTGTGGCCTTGAGGCCACAGGTGAGGTGGTAGGGTGTTGCTTTTTGACCAAGTCCAAGTCTTACAGAACAAATCCTTTTATTTAGGGAATTGGCTCTGTGAAGTTTGGATTCAGTCAAAGGGTGGCACTTGAGGACCTAGAGGGCTACATGTGCCCTCAAGGCTGCAGCTTCCCCACTGTTGGTCTAGATGATACTTGAAAGTGTGTGTGTATGTGTGTGTGTGTGTGTGTGTGTGTATGTGTGTGCGCACGCGCATGTTTATGTCTAGGTCAGTGGCAAAAGCCAGTGAGTAGCGAGGAGGAGCTAAGAACTCCTTCCCCCTCCCAGAGTTAAGTTTGGACCTCTGTGCCATTTTCTTTTCATCTGTTTAGCTTAACCTCCAAACTCTTGTATCAGATTCACTGTGTGGTTATGTTTTTCAAGCCTCTGAATGACAAATGATGTTTTTACAACGCTTCATACATCATTCTTAGCACCAGCATGGGGACTGGGGTGCTGGAATGCTTCAGGAATCTTGGCATGGATCTCTGCTCGGAGCATAAAGCCATCTGATTTTCCACAAAACAGTCTGACCTGGCAGAGCTGAGCCAAGCAGGAAAACTTAAAAAAAGAGTTTAACAAGGAAAGAAACACTTGAGTGATAGGTAAATGACACCAAAGTGTCATTCTGGACATTTATCTATACTTCACATTGGAGATTTGTCCTCAGAATGCAGTTTTGTGTGTATCTCGCCAAGATTCCCATATTTGGTTTTCTCATATGGAGTCTGCAGGCCTGAACATCTACCCTTGCACTCAACTAGCAGTGATTCTTCACCCTTACTTTGACCAGAACTCAAATCCAGAACTGGATCCTTTGGCATTGTTCTTGTTTTATTGCACAGTCTGGTCTGTAAAGAGAGCCTACAGACTTCATATGCATAGGACAATATCCCCTTTTCAGAGCAGGCCAAAATTAGCCCCATGATGACAAGCCACTGAACAGAGGGTTCACAGATACCACTAATGCTGCTTTTTTCCTCTGAGAAAAGTTCACATAGTGTGAATTCCATTTGTACCTTCTGAATCCTTGACTCAATGTCAACCATGCAATATATTCCATTAGGGACATACCATGGAAGCTGCTGCTTGAGATGCATAGAGCTACTTCAACCTACCATGGACTCCTGTGTGGGCCTTAAGATTGATTGTTCTCCTGCTTACTACCTGTATGACCTTCTCTGAGACTCAGTTTCCTTATCTATAAGATGGGAAGATTCAACTACATGGCCTCTGCCTCTGAGAGTCCTTTCATTTCTAGATTTGGAATCCTAGAATTATTCTGAGCTAGATAGGTGCTCAGAGGGCTACAAAGACTCAGGCTTCAGGTAACAGGCAGCCAAAGATTTAGTCTAGAACAGATACAATAATGGATTCTCCACCTCTAGGAAACATTGAGCCCACGTCAACAAATATCTTGATCCTCCAGGCTTTATGGTCTTTGGGAGTGTGATGTCCCTTATAGGCTATTCCAAGAACATCCTGCCATAGTCTCAAATCTATACAGAATTAGGGAAACTGTCTCTGATATTCAGCCATTTACTCACTTGCGTGTGTATGTGCGTACACATCTGGTGTGTAAATATTGCAAATGTTTCATGAATGATTTTCTTACAATGTTTTGGAAACTTTTCAGGAGTTTTAAAGAATTTGTTAATAGATAACATTTTTTTCTCATTTCTACTCTTTGTTGTATCTTTATTTATTCCATTTTCCCACATGACAGAGGGAAATTACTGTGATATGAAAGCCCATCTTTCCCAAAGCCTCCCCCTCCGGTGACTTCCCATCATGCTTTCTTTGGCTTAAGGAATTTTCCATCTCGTCATTGGGTTTTCCTGGACTGAATTGAAAGTCAGAAGCTGATGGCTGTTCATGCTGTATAGATGCCCAAGAAGTGAGGTTCTTTCCAGTGCAAGGGAGGGGGGGGGACCTAGCATTGTCAGCGTTTCCATCTGGAGAAGGACCTTCAGAAGTACTTGGTCTCGTTAGTAAGAAGCAAAGCTCTTTTTTCTCTTCATGATTCTTTGTTTTCATGAACATTAAGGGGTGGAGCTCATATAGTTGGTGGATGCTGAGGGGAGTAAGGAGGGAGCAGCTTGCCAAGAGGGCAGCTGGATGTTTGCCCAGTACTCTCTGGGATCAACTGTACTTTGAGAAGCTGAGTGATAGAGTGGAAATGATGTTGGATGTAAAGTGGGAGGATCCGGGTTGAAATACCAGCTCTGCTATTTCTTACCTATGTGATGGTGGGTGAATCACTTATCCTGCTGAAACTCAGATCCTCACCTGCAAAAGAGGGTGTTGGATTCTGTGCCTTCTCTAAGGTCCCTGCTCTAAATCTGGGATTATATTAAGGCTAGGATCTTGCACGAGAGTCCTTGTCTGTGTGGAAATTCTGTGAATGAAATGGTACCTTCTGGCCCCGGCTCCTTGCCAAGTGCATTCTGTGGTGGAAAACTGTCACCAGACAGATTCCTAAGCCTGGGTCCAGGACAACATCTTCCCCAGGGACTCCATGCACATTTCTGAGACTGAGCCAGTCCTGCAGCTCTGAAAGATTTCAGGATTACTGCAGATAGAGTCACTGGTCAATAATTCGACAGCTGCTCTTAGGTGAACAGAGGGACATAGGCTGTTTTTGGAAGCACATTATGGATGAACCTTGTCTGGTGTCTCTTCAGCAGTAGGTCAGCACACTTGGTTGGATCTAGCTTCTATCTCCAGTCAGCTCCACAGAGGATATAGTCTGCTTGTCTCCACAAACTGATGAGGAAGGAATTCTCATTTCACTTGAAGAGTATCAGTGAGTGCCCACCTTGATCTCCACAGACTTCCTTCTCTTCTTTTTCTGTATCTTTGCCTTTTCCCCCCTTATCACTATTAGAATGGAGGCCTAAGGGGTCTTGGAGGAGAGGAAAATGTATTAAACATCCCTAGGCCAGTGGAACTGCATTTATCATGATTTTCTTTTCTATCCCATTGACCACTGAAATTGATCCTGGTGAATAGCTGGCCCACACCCTTACCATTCCTATTCCATGTCTATTTTGGCCAAAGGTGTATATTCAGTTAATAGTGATATCTTTTGACAGCAATAGAGTATTGTTCATCTGTTGAGAGCATATGGGTAACATGTCTTTTTTTTTTAAACCTCCTTAAGTACCAGCATCACCATCAGCATCAAGTTTGGCTTTGAATTAGGAAGCCCTTCGTTCAAATGTCCCCTCTGTTACTTAACAGATTGTATGACTCACGTTGGACAAGGGAAGTCCAATGACTAAAAGTCATTCAATGAACGTTTATTAAGCACTATCAGGCAATGTGCTAAGCATTGGGGATGCAAAAACAGGCAAAAGACAGTCCCTGCCCTGAAGGAATTTACAATCCAAGCCTCAGTTTTCTTATCTGTCAAGTGGGGACAATCTTACCTGCAAGGCCCATCTCACGGGGCTGTGGATATTATGAGATAATGTATGGAAAGCACTTTGAAAACCTCAAATGGTCACATAAAAGCAAATTAGTGTCATTTGTGATTTTAGTATGGTGAGTATACTCATATAGTGGAAGGAACACCAGATTTGGAATCAGAGGACCTGAGTTCAAATCTCCCTTTGGTCACATTCTAACTGGGTGACCTTGGGCAAATCATTTGATCTCTCTGCAAAATAAAGGAATTGGATTGGAGGACCATTATTTCCCTTTCAACTCTAAATCTGTACCTTCTTAGCCTGTGTGACTTGTATATAGCCTCCGTGGAGTATCTACTCATTGAATGGGTGGTCTCCCTCTTGTTCTCCTGTCTTAGAGGTACCCATGTACTAGTCTGATTATTCATCATCGTCATCATCATCATCATCATCATCACAACTAGTTAATTAAAAGTTCCCCTCCGTATATGACCTCAGGTGAAGTAATAAAATGAAAATATGAGCCAGACACAATTCATGTTATATGGTAACCCCCGGAGAAAGAAATCACGTAACAAAGATATGCTGATGAAGGATGATGGTGCAGATACATAAATTCAGTAGATAGAAAGGAGAAAGGTATGATCTCAGGGGGCATGAGAGGGTCCTTAAAGACACATGACTTCACAAAGAAGACGTCGTTCGCCTTGGACTATGGCAATTTTCCAAGACCAAGAGCAATGATGGAGATATTGTAGGCACTTGGTGTAAGTCCTGGCCAGAGCAGTAATTAGATGGGTGAGTAACCTTTCAGGGAATGTCAGGGGGAAGTTGAACACATCTGGGAACTGGACCAAACCCCTTTCCTCTCCCCTTTCATCCCCCTTAGGGAGCTGAACCAAGATGGCTCAGATCTCCCTCCTTAACCAGGCTCCTAGGTTCAGCAGTTGCATAAACTGACCATCTGTATTAGACCTACCTCCTACTCCTCTGTTTCCCCCTTTACCAGTCATGAAGGAAGGAAAAGGGAAGTGACAGTCTGGAGTCAGAGTGCTTGGTGGGCAGCCAGGCCATCCCACATGCCATAGAACTTTTCATGCCCCAATTTTCATCATCTATGATGAAAAATCTAATGATCTATTTTTGAACGTCTCTATTGTGTGCATTGCCCAGTCTTAGACACATCTTGGGTGGGGGCAGGTTGGGGAAACAAGACTATCAATTATAATCTTTTACTTTTGTATACTTTTCAAATGTTTTCATATCTGCTATTTTGCTACATTTTATGCTCACACAGCTCTGTGACATAGACACAGAAACTATTTTCCTTCTTGTTTTTTATAGTTGAGGAAGCCAAGATCCAGGGCTAAATGACTTGCCTAGGATTAGATCAGTGGTTCTCAACCTGTGGATCGCTACCCTTTTTGGGGGTCAAATGACTCTCTCACAGGGGTCACAGGGGTCTCCTGAGACCATCAGAAAACACATATTTCTTTTTTTTTTTGCTTTTTGGTGGGCAGTTGGGGGTTAAGTGACTTGCCCAAGGTCACACGGCTAGTTTTTGTGTTAAGTGTCTGAGGCCGGATTTGAACTCAGGTCCTCCTGACTCCAGGATGTCTGATGGTCTACCGCTCCTCTGTCTCCAGGCGGATGCACCCACATGTAGACATGCCCACATAAGAGTATTAAAGGGTCACAGCATTAGGAGGGTTAAGAACCATTGGGTTAAATGGTAGGTAGTGAGTGACATTGTTTTATCGGCTCTATCACACCACCTCTGCCAGAGGGAAGAATGTTTTCCCAAGCATCTGGAGCAGCAGGGATTGGTGTAGCTAGACAAGAAATATTGGACTAAGGGTTGAACCCCTGGCTCCTGTGTCTGGTCATTGAAACAGTCCCATCTGAGCTTTAGAGAGCTGAAAATCTGCAGCCTGCCTATCTGCTTGCTTGTGTGCCTGCAAATGTGTGTGTGTGTGAGTGTGTGTGTATGTGTGTGTGTGTATGTACCCATGCTTGCATTTGTGGGCTGTGAAGAGTGTTGGATCTGGAACAGAGGAACTGGGTTTAAATCCTGCCATGGTCACTTACCTTCTCTAGGACTGATTCCTCATCTCTAAAATGAAAAAATTAGAATAGATGGCCTTTCAGGTCTCTTCTCACTCGAAATTAGTGATCCTATGAACTACAGAGATGCTGGAAGTTCTCTAGTGTATCATTGCCATGGTGAACTCCTTGACTAAGGTACAGCTGAAGAAACATGTTGGAGAAGAGGCGTTGTTCCCAAGCACTGGAGATAGGTGACAGATTTCAGTTCAGTCTTATTGAAAAAAATATATACAGTCACAGAAGCAGGGACTTCTATTTAGTTCTAAAGGGATTGAGACTTGGATGAAGAGGGGTGTGACCTCAGTATCCATACCAACCCTGCATTTTGAAGATTTGTCTCCCTAACTGTTATAGTCAGACTGCTATCCTGCAGATAAGGGAGTTATGCTACAAAATATGATGTATCTTGAGAGGTCACATCATCTCTCCCCTGCTTTTAGATGTGATTGTGTCCAAATATCTATGACAGCTAATCTGTTTTCTAAAAATCTCCTTGGAAGGTAGACCCTACCTCCTCTCCTGCAAGATCTAAAACATTTCTTTCCTTGAACCTATCTGGTCTAAGATGAAAACATTTCCTTTTCCCCACCACCCTTTCTATGTCCTCCCTGCCCCACAAATTGGATTTCTCCAAGGGGAAGGCTATCAATGTGCTGAGTCCTCTCCTTGCACTTTGCCAAAAAAAGTCAGGCTCCATTGAACTCTGTGCTTCTTCTCTCCTCATAGCAGAGCCGCAGGCACTGGCCAAGGAAAAGAGGGAGGAGAAGGATTAGAAGACCAGGGACAATAGCCTCCCAGAATCCTGGTAGCCAAATAACCTTAGAAACATAATGGGAGCTCTGTTCTTTGTGGCTACTGGTGAGGTCAACCCTATTTTTTGGAATTGAGCCTCGACAGTTCCAGTTATCCCCACCTTTTCTCAATAGCAGCATCTGGAAGATGGTAGAGAATTCCTATCCAAGATCATGTCAGTTCACAGGAATATAACTTTAAAACAAAGAGCACAGTGTCTGACACATAGTAGGCATTTAATCCACACTGGCTGACTTGACTTGATTTCAGGGCCATAAGGGACCTCTGAGGCTATGTGGACCAAGCCCCACTTCTTACATATAAGGAAACTGAAACTCAGGTTAATTTCAAATTTTGGACCTTGTAGCATTACCCCCCTACTTCTCTGGCTTTCTCCCTCTTCCAGATGGAAGTGCAATGAAAAGCACTGGAGGCTGATGGAGAAAAACAGGGGTCAGTGCTGAGGGCTGTGATCACAAATATGGTTGTATATGTTTGCATGTATATATGTGAGAGGCAGCAAGTGTGATGTAGTGGGAGGTATGTAAATCTAGAGTCAAAGCATCCAGGTTGAAATCCTGTTTCTGTTATTTCCTGTGTGACCTTGGCCAAATCATTGAGAGACTATGGACCTCAGGTTTCTTCACTGTAAAAATGAGAGGGCGGACTGAGTAGATGATCCCTCAGATGATCCCTTTCACATCTAAATTTATGATCCTGTATAGATACATGAGTTAAATGATTTGCACAGATACTTATTAGCTGTGTGACCCTGGGCAAGTCATTTAGCCCTGTTTACCTCAGTTTCCTCATCTGTTAAATGAGATGGAGAAGGAAATGGAAAACCATTGCATTATCTCTGCCAAGAAAACCCTAAATGGGGTCATGGAGAGCTGGACAAAAGGGAAACGCCGCAACAAAAGCAACTTATTTTATTTGTAGGACAGATAGGCGGCATAATGGATAGAGTGCTGGGCATGGAGTCAGGATGACTCATCTTCCTGAGTTCAAATCCAGCCTCAGACACTTATTAGCTGTGTGACCCTGGGCAAGTCATTTAACTCTGTTTACCTCACCTTCTTCATCTGTAAAGTGAGATGGAGAAGGAAATGGCAAACCACTCCAGTATCTTTGGCAAGAAAACCCCAAATGGCATCTCAAAGAGTCATAAGCTACTGACGTGACTGAACAACAATGACAACAGATACTTGGATTATAGACTGGAAACATTTTGTTTTTGTGCCTTCAGTGTCTTGTACAAAAGAGGCACTTGCTAATAAATATTCAGTTGAATCAAACTTATGAACATACCATGGTCAAGGTGCATCCTTATAAGAGAAGGTGATGTATCATGGGATCTCTTTGAACAGTTAAGTAACGGGTCACCCTCCATGTGGTCTGATACAGGTTTACCTAATAGATTGTAAGCTTAATGAGAACTGAGACTATTTCATTTTTGTCCTTGACTCTCAGTGCTTAGCCCACTGCCTGGCACAGAGTGCTTAATGAAAGTTGGGTGAGTTGAATTTTTGTATATTGCCATGACCTCATATAGCTACATAAACATATACATACATTACATAAAGTTAAATTCAGGAGCAGTGACATTGGGGGAGTCAGAGCCTTATGGGTTTTCCCAAAGAAAAAAGACAATGTACACTATGTTACAAGGGAGAACCTGATTGGATCTAGTCTATGATCATGTTCTTGGCAGAGTGAGATTCTTTAGAACAGGGCATTTACTGTGTCCATGATGTATCTGTTTTCCTGATATGTAAAACCTAGATATTATACACGTACACACAATATATCTATGTGTATATATGTATGTGCATATATATGTGTGTATATATGTATGCAGATGTATACATGGCAAAGTTAGGATTTCAATCTTCATCTTCTGGCTCAAAATTCAGTGCATTTTTTTTTTACCATACCATACCACTTTAATGTGGTATTGTTATTAATATTAAGTTAGGTTTGCCTGTGTATGATAAAATAATTTCCTTTCAGGCTATTCTTAGAAAATCTGTAGTAGAAGAGGGGCTATATTAGTGAGAGGGCACAGTCTAGATCTCTCTCCCCAGACAAGAAAGTTGTCTGTGGGTAGGGACAAACTGACTTTGTTCATCTGTCTCTGTAATTCAGGAAGGCCAACCAGAGGTAGTGTTGGATGGTGGACCCTGCTCTGGGTGAGAACACTGTCAATACCCAGGTGTTTATTCATCTTGTGTTAGCGGTCTTGTCTGCTTTCCACCCTCCCAAATCCAGGAAAACAAAAAAGGAAGAGAAAAAGAAATGGAGAAATGAGGGCCTTCTGAGTCCTGGCGTCTTATTTAAGGCTTAGTGTGTTTGGGGAAATGTAATTGAGCAGTTGTGTCCATCCTGCCAAGCCCATAACCAAGCCTTCAATAATTCATGGTGAAGGCCTGCATATCTGGAGGAGACCAGCTTTCTGTAGGATGCCTGTGACCGAGGCCTTAACTGCGGGAGAAGCTGGCTGTCAAATGGGCATTTAGGAAAATAATAAAATCCTGTCCCTGCACAATCAAAGAAACTAAAAAAGTAATTGAACTGCCATACGGCTGTATCATTAGCTTTTTTTCCAGTGTTTTTCTTGAGAATGTTCTATCTCTGCCCTGGTCAACAATTAGGAGTCAAGCTGGGATCCATCTGGAGTGAAGGGCAGAGTTCCTGCGTCATTCATTCCTGGCCCAATATTATGCTTTTGATCCTACAGGTCGACTCATCATTTCTTCATATAGTCAGCTTGCCTGGCTCCATTTCACAGATGGGAAAAATAGTAAGGGAAGAATGCAGTGAGTCTTCCTAGACATGAGTTGCCATTGGCAGAGTTGGGGATGAGAAATCCCTGATCCATGGGGCCTCTAGCAAAGTCAAAAACCAGTCAGTCAAAAAAAAATTATTAAATGCAGACTATGTGCCTGGCACTTATCTCAGTTATGTGGTACAAGGACCTGGTGAGTGATCTATCTTGTATTTTTTTTTCCAAGGAAGGGGCAGCAATGGCTTGACTCTCAGGGAAGAAGCATGAGAGGGGTAACAGACTCAAATGAAGAGGCATTTCTACTCTGATCCCAATATAGATGTTTTGTTACTAATCCAGTCTGATAGAGAAAGCATTGGTCAAGTTTCTTCTCTCTGTAGTTTTGTAGTTTCTTCTCTCTGAGTTTTGCACTAGGGAAGCAGAGACACAAGGGAAATAGTACCTGCCCACAGGGAGCTTACTTTCTAGGAAGGATGGGGTATAGCATTAAAAACCCATGAGTAATTGGAAGAGAAAGATGAAAGTATTAACTCCTGAAGGTGGGGAGGGAGGACGGTACAGAGGATGCTTTCTGTAGGTGATAGAGAAAGGGGAAGAAGCATTTATTAAGCGCCTCCTGTATAGGTCAGTCACAGTGCTTTATCCCCATGAGGTAGATACTATCATTATGTTCATTTTACAGTTGAGTAAACTGAGGTAGGTGGACATGAAAGTGCCTACTCAAACTGGCACAGCTAATAAACGTCTGAGGCTGGATGTGAAGTCACATCTTCCTGACTCCAGGCCCAGATCTCCATCTGCTCTGTCACCTAGCTCCCCTGAAGGATGCAAAGATGTTGCTGGCTTTTCTACTCTTAGCTACCTACATGAGTGTTCTCTAGGTTAACTGAGGTCTGTTCTCAAGTTAATAAATTAATTTCTGTAGGATGGTGACCAAGCTGCCATATCTTTCCATCAGGGATGAATTCGATCATATTTCTAGGTCTGAGGCCTTCTCTGAAGCTTGGCCACTCATAGCCAGGCCAAATTGATTGGTGTGGTTAAAAACAAAGCAAGTTTTTGAAGGTAGAAAGAGGGCCTGGTCCTGCTACATTCCATCTGAGTGACATTGGTGACTTACTTTCTTTTCTGGGCCTCATGTTTCTCATCCATAAAATGGTTGAGGCATACTCGCCCTTGTGACCTAAGGTAAGTCACTTTAAAGGTTGTGGATTCTTTATCCATAAAATGATTGAGTTCGATACAGTGATTTCTAAGGTGCCTACCCAGCCCTATATGAATGACCTCTGATGGCCAAACTCCAAGGCTCCTGCCAACTTTAAACTAAAAGAGTCTGTGATCATCTGTCCCTCTCTAGTTGGGCAGGAGGTGGTTTACGTGAGGAGTCTGTGGAGGAGGCCTCATCAAGGGAGCGGGAGGTGATGGAAGGAGGAGGGAGTGGAGAGACTTCTTCACATTCCCACAGGGACTGTGTGATCACAGCCATCCCCACACAGACTTTCCTCCCCAGGAACAGCGGAAGGTTCCAAACAAGAAGGAAGTGAGAAAGTATAATTTTAGTGTCTCTGCTTTGACAAATTCCCTGCGGAGGATCCTTCTGGTACCTCTGCATTTGGGGTGGCGCCAGCAGAATGGGCATCTTCTCCTAAAGACAGGCAGGGCTGGGACCTGGAACCTGAGGAATCAACTAGCACCTTACGAGCTACAGAGAATGGGAAAGGCCATTGCTCATGGCCAAGGAGTCCTGAGACAGGGGAGAGGCTCTGAAGGTGCAGGAATGAAGATAGATTCAGAGATACAGTGGAAGAGGGGATTTAGGGACACATCTTGGGGTCACTAGGGTGACGGTATTGGGTGGGCTATATTAGTGCTCTAGATGGACACCGTGGAATTCTCTCCCAGTTCCAAGTTGCATTTTCCAGGACCCATTCCAATATCTACATGCCAGGACAGGTGGGCTCTTTGAAAAAGTTCATGGTACCTCTGGGAAGGACAGGCACAATGGAAAATTTCTGTGAAATTGGGAAATGCTGGAACAAGGCCCAGGCATGACGCTTGTTGCCCTATCAAAATTCATTCCTTTATAGCTCCCAAGGCTGAGTGTATAACAACCCAATATAGTCCAATAAGCATTTATTAGGCACCTGCAGTGTACAAGGCACTCTGCCAGATATTAGGGATGTAGAAACAAAATGAAAAAAAAAAGCCCAACCCAGTTCCCCAAGGACCTGATGTTCTATTACAGTGTTACCTTAGCAGAAAAACAATACATGGTAATTTGATGAGGAGGTGTAAGTACTGACCATGAAGTACATGACCATTCAGGAAAGGCTTCCCATAGAAGGCTCAGTCTTAAAGGTTAAAAAGAGGGAGTGAGGGATGAGGGCATTCTGGAGCTGAGGCTGGAATGGTGATCAGTTAACCTGGAATGAAGAAGATATGAAAGTCAATAATGGGTAGAAATATAGATTGGAACCAGAATGAAAAAGGCTTCATGTGCCTTGTATGTATATTTTATTCTAGAGGTAATAGAGAGCTATGGAAGATTCTTGAGCTGAGGAATAATGTGATTAGATCTGGGTTTTAGGAAGATTGTTTAAAATGAAAGAGAAAGGGAAGAGTATGGAAGCCACTTGGCATTCTCAGGGACCACTGAATGCTGGCAAGTGCAGGAGAAGCTGTAGATATGGCTAAGATGTGTCAGACCTACCTCTGTGGTATGTGTCTGTGAATGAGCTGTCCTACTTATTTCTCTAGTGCTTCATAGACCATGTCATATCTACTACCAAGATGAGCATTGACTTTAAATCATAACTCTCTTCCTCTTCTATATGATTTTCATTTCAGAGCACTTCAGTTAAGGTTTACTTTGTGTATACACCTGAAACATTTAACAAGTTTCACTTCAGAAGGTTTTAAGAGGTGAAGAATACTGCATTAGTATACTGAAGATAGACAAGATATAAGCCTGCCCCCATGGAGCTTCTAGTCTAGTTGGAGAGATAGTGGCAATCCATGGGTGTCTATAATGCAGACTGGGGCATGATATAGAATAGCAGGCAGGAGAACGGTTTGATGGTGGAAGAAGGAAATATCCTTTCTGCCTGGGAGGTCAGAAAGTGAAGGCTTCCAGAAAGAGGTGGTGTTTGAGAAGGTTGTATAAGGTCAGGGCAGGTGTCAACAGGGAAAGAGGTGGGAGGACAAGGCTTCAGTTAAGAGCATGGCATGAAATGGTCTAGAGTGGACACTGAGGTGGAAAAGTAGAATTAGGAGCAGTTTAGTTTAACTGAAGAGTAGAGTATGTGAAGGATTACCTTGGGAGAATAGGTTGGATAGGTCAGCTAGTGCCAGATTATAGAGGGTCTGGAATGGCTAGTAGAATATTTGTTAAAAGAGTTCCTTCCTTCCTTCCTTCCTTCCTTCCTTCCTTCCTTCCTTCCTTCCTTCCTTCCTTCCTTCCTTCCCTCTTTTTTCTTCTTCTTTTCCTTCTCCCTCCCTTCCTTCTTTTTCTTTTTTTCCTTTCTTGCTATTTGTCTCTTTCCCCTCCCTCTCTTTTCTTTCATCTCTCTCCCCTTTCCTTTTTTCCTTCCCTCCCTTTGTCTCTCCCCCTTCCCTCCCTTTCTCCCTTTTTCCCTCCTTCCTTTTCTCTCTCTCTTCTTTCTCCCTTCCCCCATCTCTACCATACTCTTCCCCTTCCTTTTACCTCCCTTCCCCCTCCTTTCCTTTCCCTTGCTTTGTCTTCACTCTTCCCTTCCCTTCTCTTTCTCCCTACCCCCCCCCCTTTATTTCTTTTTGTGGAGGAGGTGATAGAAAGCGAAAATAAATGCATATTATTTAATTTTTTTAAAAAAAGAAAGTCTAGTTGAGGAGTTTGGTCCCTCAGAAAGCTTCAGAATTCCTTAAGAGTTGTACAGAAGAAATTTTAGTGCCTTTCTGGTGGTGGACAGGAGGTGTGGGAATAGGAGGGGAGAGCATCTTCTCAAAGAAAGGACTGAGAAAAGGCTAGGAAGCAAGATTTCCTTTTAATAATTTCCATACTATGGTCAACCCAAGAGCCTGGAGACCCCTCCCCACCTGGCTCCCATTCAAATTCCATCCCTCCATTAAGATTCAGTTCTAATACCACCTGTGCCATAAAGCCCTCCCTGACAGATGAGTAAACTTCTCGAGGGCAGGATCCATCCATGCCCTTGTATCCCCCAACACTCAATTTCGTGCACTGCACATAGTGGGCAATTAATAAGGCTTTAATGAATTTAATTGAATGAACCTCTCTTTTGGAAGTGAATTCCCTGTTCTGGGTCTCTCTAGTCTCTGACTTCCTCCAACCCCACGATTTTCTTGCATTCTCAGCTCTTGTGATTGCTACATAACCTCCTGGTTTACATAGGGTTTCCTAGGAGGCTACCCTGGGCTGTGAAAACCAATCATTTTGATTCTGAGAGGACTTATTGGGAAATTAATAGGACCCAATGAGGGATGATCCAGATGGAGGCAGGTGTAAAGTGGTACTTTGCTGGATGGAGTGGTTTTTGGCTTTCAAGATTGATCTTCTCAGGGGTAGGAGAGAAAAGGAGTGACAGCTGCTTGATTTTCTCAGGAAGTGGGGGGGGCAGGGAGAGGCTGGGTGGGAGGGAGTCTGAAGTCCCTCTCATTTGGCTTTTTTTAGATGTACCATCAGATTCTAGCGCTGCCCTCCCACCGCTTCTCCAATGCAAAGGGCAGATTTCTGAGCAACAGCCTCCTCCCCTGTGCTTTCCCTCAAGATCCCTGGAATTCTGGGAGCAGGTAGATAGAGAGAGAAGAAAGAAGGTGACCTGAGGCCCAGAGGAGAGGCAGTATACTCCAAAATCTAGGGAATGAGTAGATAAATGAATGACAAAGCATTTCTTAACTGTTTACTTTGTGTAATGCGCTGTGCTGAGGGTTAGGGATGCTAACAGAAAAGTAGGACAGTCCCTGCTCCAAGGATGTCCCATGCTGACTACTGGCTCTGCCTCACTTGGGCTCATTGTTCTATGTTAACTTACTCCGATTAGACATCTGGGTGAGCAGGAGACAATGATGTAGCAGGATGTTTCATTTCAAAGAGAGGGGTAGGGACTCACCCAAAGGAATACAAATAGGAAATAACAAAGCCAGGGTTCAAATTGAGGATCTTTGAGCCCAGCTCTTGCCACTGCCCCATGCTGAATGACCCTTCTGAATAGAGAGCCTGATAAAAGCAAGAGATGTTCCCAAAACGTGCTTGGTTCCATCCCATTGGGTTTCCTCCCTGCCATAAATTATCTGTGTGAACATAGGCAAATCACTTTCTCTGTCTTCAGCTTCATCATCCATAAAAGGGGGTAATGGGACCTCCTCTGCCTAACTCACAGGCTTAAATGAGAGATATGGAAGCTGGTGTACTCTAGAAAGATAAGGCATCCTTTAAGAAGCTGAGATGAGTGGGGGAGGGGAGGTTGTTGGCATCACTTCTCCTCTGTGCAATTTACCTGGGGGATGATTGAGGAGAACAGAGGACCCCGGGGAGAAAGCGTCATAGTTTCAGTTTGAAGAATAGGCCTCTTTGACTGCCTTTTCAGTGTCAGGGAACCAGAGATAGACCAGTATGGGGTGTGACCTTCTAGAACTCCCTAGAATGACTTAGCCCTGAATTAAGTCAGGTTATCACCTCTCTCATTTAGACATAGAGACCCACAGTAATGGGGAGAAGCATCTGGGCTGAGGCCAAATGCCAAGTGGTGGGTTTTGCAAAGACTAGCACCTACTTTATTGTATTTTTAAATTCTCCTTTTCTTATTATGAACTTAAGAACAATAACAACAACAGACCTGGATATTTCTAGATAGACAGAAGACCAGAAATAGGATTGTATATGAAACTGTGAATTTCTATTACATGTAGTTTTTTAAAGTGTATGTTAAATTTGAAATGTGAGTAACAAATCTGCCTTATTTCTCTGTCACCTTCTGAACTCCCTTCTGTTCTTTTCTTTGTATTTAAAAATGTTTCATTGATGATCTTTTATTTTTCTTCATTGTTTCCTTCACTATCATTATGTACTTACTCTTTGAACCATAGTCTCTCCACTTGCAATGAAAGGTCTCTGTTATTGTACCCATTTTACAGATGGCTCGATGTTATCAAGCAATTTACCCAAGATCCCATAGCAGGTTAGAAACATAGCTGGGAAGAACAGGGAGGCTGGGAGCATGCAAGGAAAACTTTGCCAGCTCTAAATGAGAAAGTGGGAGCTGGAGGAGGAGGCAGCTTTGCCTGCAGTGAGGAGAACGGATTTCTGCACTGCCAGCATCATCCATCATTTTAACAGCCATAGAGGCTCATTCTGGTCCTTCTTAGACACACACACACACACACACACACACACACATACATGCATGCACGCATGCACACACGCACACACACAACTAAAGCAAAGAAGGGAATTATAAAGGATGGATGCCAAGCTCATGAAGGAACAGCAGATATTTCATGGTCTGAAGAGCACCCTTGTGATGATTTGGGTGACAATGTGGCAGGCATTTCCACTGAGAGAGCAATAGCTCCCGAGGAGCAGATATACTATTAATATACACATATTTTCCAGAGCCCTGAAGTTTTAAAAATTCTTCACTTTAAATTAGCATTATTCAAATTCTTTGGTCTCAGGACACCTTGTATACTTGTAAAAATTATCAAAGACCCCAAAGAGTTTTTATTTGTGTGGATTCTCTCTATTGACATTTACCAAATTGGAAATTGAAACTAATAAATTCTAAAGTATTCATTTTAGATTTATTTAAATAGCAATAATAAGCAATAACAAATACATTAAGATAAATAACATATTTTTATGAAAAAGAACTAAATTTGCCAAACAAAAAATGTAGTGAGAAGCGTGGCATTGTTTTACATATTTCGGCATTCATTAAATAGAACAGAACTTGATTCTCATATCTGCTTCTGTTTTCAATCTGTTGCGATATGTTGTTTTGGGTGAAGTTTATGAAGAGAAGTCAGCCACATAGAGAAATGTAGTTGGAAAAGAGGAGGATTATGTTAATAGGCAAATACTGTCTTTGTATTATTAGAAAGATGGTTTTGACCTTATGGACCCTTTGAAAGGGTCTCAGGGACCTTCAGGGATCTGTAGACCATACTTTGAGAGCTCAAAGGAGGTGTGGAGATCATGAAAACGAAGTCAGTAAACTCTTGGACTATAATTTTAAAATACTATTCTATTTTGTTTTCATAATCCCTTCAGTCCAACCTAGAGTGTATGTAGTGTTCCACACCCGTAGTCTTCCACCTCAGCAAAGAAAGGAAAAAGATACATTCTCGTACCTCTTTTTTTTTTTTAGTACAAATTAGTTCATTATAGTTGTGCAGTATTCGGTTTTAATTTTTTTTTGTCTTTTCATTTACATTATTATAGTCATTGTGCTATTTCTGGCTACATTTCTTTCTTATTTTTTGCATCAGTTGATTTAAGTATTTCTGTGTTTCTATATATTATTCATGTTAATTGTTTCTTGTAGTCCAAGAGAATTCCATTTTGTTTCTGTCCCACAAACTTTTTTGTATTGTGACTTTTTAAAAATGAAATTTTATTGACAATTTTTGCTTTTTGTATCATCAACTTTTCCTAGTATCACTTCCACGCCCACATAATATGTAATACTTTCCAAAAAGAATAAAAAAAGAGAGAAAAGATCAGCAAAATTGGTCATTACATACATCTGAACATATATGCCACGTACCACACCTGTGGACCATGTACCTCTGCAAAAGAGCAGAGTGAGGATTATCTTCTCCTACCTCTTCTCTGGGGCCATGCTTATACTTTGTAATTTTGTAACATTCATTTTTGATTGTTTTGTGGTTGTTCTTTCCATCTCCATTGCTTTAGTCATTGTATATTTTGCTTTCTTGGCTCTGTCCACTTCACTCTGAGTCAGTTTGCAGAAATCTTTTCCATACTTCCATGTATTCATATTTTGGACCATAACTTTTTAAATCATTAGAAGAGAATTGTTTTTAGGAGGTCTTAGAGGTCATCTAATGCAACCCCCTCATTTTATAGATTAGGAAACTGAGACCTAGGAAAGTTGACTTGTCCAAGGTCACATGGGTAGTAGTCATCAGAGGTCAAGTCTACAAGCCTTCATGCGCTTGTGCAACATGCTGGAAACACTCGTCTAAGCTGAAAGACAATCCTGTGATCACAGAGCTTATACTCTAAAGGGAGAAGACAACACATAAAAGGAAGGTGGAAAGGATGTGGGGACATAGTTGAGAAAGTCCAAGAGAGTCCAGAATGCAGCCTGGAGAGGAGATATGGTTGACTTGGGCTTCTAGGGCATAGGAGAAGAATTCTGGAGAGTTGAGTAAAACCAAGTGAGATTTGAAACCAGACCCTCTGGAGGACTTTATCTGAGTTTTTGGGAGTGAGGCCTCCTCCCAAGGAAATTCAGAGTCTTCAGATTATGGAAGGCAGAGCTACAAGAAATAGAATTTTATATGAAAAATTTCCCTCAAGGAGATTTTCACCTAGAGTTTGGGGAATGTGTATCATCTGACAGCCCCCTATTTTAGTGGATTATTCTGGTTATTTATGGGTTAAACTTTATTGCTTCTAGACTCCTGAAGGACTGCAGGTGCTGTCAAGGTCCCTAACACAAAGCTTCATTGTCTTATTCTTGTTTCAGCTCTATTGAAGAGCTCCCTTCTGGGCCTCTTTTTCAGCTGGTCCAAGGCATTAACTGGAATACGTAGTTTGAGCTTTCTCAGAATGACGGATTCTGACAAAGAGGGCAGGTTCTGGGGAGAGGTTTCACTTGTATTAAGTTTTTTATATCGATGTTCTTCACCAACTCCAACGTCCCAAGAGACTGGCTCCTAGAGCCTAAAGATTTCTTGGAATAGGCTTGACTTTCTGGAATACTCAATGAAAAGACCTTTTATATCATTGAAATTAAAAATTAAAAAAATTGGGAGGTGTGGAAGAAAGATGAATTCAGTCCTTTTGATGCATTACATTTAGAAATCCAATAGTTAGGGCAATTTTTTGGAAAACAAATTAAAATAATAAAATGTTATTTTTGATAATAAATACAAAGATCATTTATTATCACTTGATATCAAAGAAACAAAATAATAAAATCAATAAAATTGATAGCAAAGATATTCCAGAGAAAGACTTACATTTTGAAAGTTTCTCCAGTGACAGGGATTGGTGGCTCTGAACTGTGATTCATCCACTAATCCAATAGTTAGCATTTGTAAAGTGGTTGAGTCAGCATATTCTATGGCACAGAGTTCTTTGTACCGTACTAATGGGTTCACCTCAGGATTGAAACTGCTGCTTTAACTTTATTAGTACTGTCATATTGCTAGCTGATTTCATTGTCTAGAGGCAGATCTTCTAGAATATTGATGGCAGCTAAGTCTCACACCCCCGTCTGAAGTGCTGGGTACATCTTCATGAGTAGCATGAAGGTACACGTGGTATGGAGAAAGGCAGAGAGAAAGCTGTAGATGTGGCATTAACCTTAGCAGAACAGCTGATCTGAAAGTAAGATTTAAGAATTTGAGAAATCAAGAACGGTTTGCAAAATTTGGGGAGAGAAAGGTAAAGTAGAGAGGATGAATAGATATAAATTTTGTTGTTGTTGACAAGAGCGATGATAGCAGATCTTTTGAGGACTTTTCTAGAGAGGTAGGGTTGTCTTAAGTGACTCAAGGCATCTTTCTAGATTTCTTCTATGATGTGGAAGGGAAAAGGTGTTTGGTACAGCAGAAAGAGCTGGATTAAAACTTAAAGGGCCTAAGTTTGAATCCTATTTTTCCTACTGACAAGCTATTTGATTTTAGGGAGTCACTATAGACCTCCATTTCTTTATATGTAAGATGGAGATGATGATGATAATGACCATGATGGTGGTGATGATGATGAAGATGATATATTACATGCTATACACAACTTATGAGAAAATTGCTTTGGGTATTATAAAGGGCTACATTAACATAAATTGCTTTATTACCTATATGACCTTAGGTATCTCTAGCTCTCCTTTTCCTCTTCTGTAAAATGAGGAAGTTGGATTAGATGATCTCTATAATGCTCTCTAAGATCCCTTCTGGTTGTCAGTCCTTTGATCCTACGAATGAATTAGATATGTCACTTTCTTTGGTGAAAGCACAAATCTGAAATGTACCATAAAAACATATGGATGGAAATCACTAAGGATACCCATTCTCCATTCCCCCATTCCCTCTCCTCCCAAGTCCTTTCCCACCAAGCACATCTCCCACATTGGATGGAAAACGTCAAACCAATACGCATAAACAAGAGGGGGGTAGTACAGCATAACAGAGCTGACCTCGGTCAGGAAGAGGTGAATTCTCGTCCTTCCTCAGACGTATATTGACTTTGTAAGATCCTGAGCAAATCACTTAACCTCGGTGAGATTTACTTACTTCTTCCTGAAAGTCCCAATACCAGTGGTGTCAAACTCAAATAGGAAGGATTCCTATGAGCTGCATATTGCCTTAGAAAACCACAAATTTATATTATTTATGTCATGTTGTATTTTTGTTTATTTTGTCAAACATCCCCCAATTACGTTTTAATCTGGTTAGGGCTATACTTGGGATTTTTCTTGGACCCTTCCCTGTCCCCCAACTCCCATGTCAAGCCTGGAATTTGACATCTGTCTCCTATACCAACATAACCATAGGTTCTTTCTCCCTTCTCTAAGCCATCCAACAGAAAATCCAAGCAAATGAACTAATGAAAAAATTATTAAGCAGTAATTAAGGGCCAAATATTGTGTCAAGTGCTGGGCATGCAAATACCCAGTGAATGACAGCCCCTGCCTTTAAGGAACATACATTCTAATAGGGGACAACATGTTTAGGGCAGTAACGCTAGGGAGGGAGGGGTATTTTGAACCAAGTTAGTAATTAGGTAGGTAGAATCCACCTGTAGGTGTATGCCTTTCTGTTTTAATACTATGTTTGAATCAGTGTTTCTCCTTTGTATCTTGTACTACTGAAAATGAAGTTTCCAAGTTCCGTAATTTACAGGTTCTGAGGAGGGAGGACTGAATAGTTGAACAGTCCTTTATCTTCTTTGGGTGTTGTGATTTTCTTTTCTGATGGGAGCTTTGTGAGATCTCTTCCCTTTGGAATCAAGATTCACTTGGGAAACTGAAAAGGTATTGCTATCTAGAGTTTGAAGGGAACATCTCTGAGGGTTGAGGGGTGTGTGTGTGTGTGTGTGTGTGTGTGTGTGTGTGTGTATGTGTGTGTGTGTGTGTGTGTGTCTTTGGATTTCCTTGAAGGAAGGCTCTTTGGGCTCGCTAACTGGACTAGTAAAGATGTGTTAGCTAATTCAGCTGTGTTGAAGGGGGGCTACACCAGTAACTGAAGAGGAATGAGAGACAAGATCCCAGACAGAAGAAAGGGAGAGGGGAGGGGAGGGAGGCAGGTGCTTCTGTGACCCAAAGAGGGTGAAGATGCTTTCTCTGACGGCTCATTTCATGTTTTGCACCTAGCGTCCCCCACCTATCCAAGGAAAGAATGGTGATGCATTTCAAATGTCTCTTCTTGGACAAGTCTGGTCATTACAATTATCCAGCCTAACATTTATTCTGGGGGTAGTAGATATCCACGCAGTGCCAGCCTGGAGTCAGGAAGACTCATCTTCCTTAGTTCAAATCCAGCTTTAGACACTTGCTATCTGGGTGACCCTGAGCAAGTCATTTAACCCTCTTTGCCTCAGTTTCTTCACTTATAAAATAAGCTGGAGAAGGAAATAATAAACCACTCTAGTATCTTTGCCAAGAAAACCCCAAAAGGGTCAGGAGGAGTGGGTCAGGACTGAAATGACTGAATAGCGGCAACATTCGTTCTATGATTGACCAACACCAAATCTGCTTTGTTTATTCGGTTATTTGGGACTCTTTTGCTTCCCCGCTCTTTCTTCAGTGTTTTCAGAATTTCACAGCTTTTTTGCATTGGTTATCTGCTGGTTACCCATCCGGAAAGCCACAGGAGAAGAAATTAGCTCAGTTTCATTGAATTAAGTCTCTGAAAAATCAACCAGCAAGACAGTGAGGCCTGAACTTCCCCAGGCAACCTGTTTTTTTTCCCCTGCCCAGTCTCCATCCTTCCTCCTCTGCTCCTGCACAGAGTAGCCCACAGGGTCTGGCTGCTCTTCCTGGGCCCTGATGCTGCTTTTGTACCCATCAGGCACACAGAGAAGCTGCTTCTCCTGGAGTGGTAGCCACAGCAAACACTGCAAATTAGATTTCAGGCGCATGACAGCATTAGCAGGCTTATTGGGGGGGATTTTTTGCCGCTGACATATTGGGTGACATACTGGTAGTTTCGTCTAATGCTAAAGAACATGGAAGTCTTTTCCCTTACTGAGATGCAATTCAGGAAATTTCTCTCTCCTCCTTTCATCCTGTTCAATTGCTGTTCTTTGTAGGAAATTATTTCTGCTGAATATTGACTTGTTACTGTAAAACTCTTCAGAGGGATAATGAGCCTGGTATTTTCCCTTTTCTAGTGTTTGTTGTTGAAGTCATAGATAACCAGACTATTCTTTATTAGCTCAGAATTTGAAGAGTCTGTGATTGCAGAATTCTTCCATTCCACATCTTGAGTGAGAACCAGCTTACCTGAAGGCAGTGCTTTTGCAGTGAGAGACAAGTGTACTAGAAACCCTCTCTCCTGCCTAACAGACACTTATTTACTGCATGACCTTGGGCAAGTCACTTAACTATTCTCTGCTTCAGTTTCCTCATCTGTAAAATGGTGATAATAGGGGTACAGACATCATTGGGGTCATTAAGAGAATATAATGAGATAATATATGTAGAGAGCTTTGTAAACCTTAATCGATGCATGATGGTTATTTCACACCACCACCAACGCTACTACTGCTAGTACTACCAACACTACCATTACCACCACTACTGCCACCTATTACCACTACTATTTTCTCCTCCTACTTCTACAAGTACTATTTCTACTACTATTACTACTACCACCCCCATCACTACAATTTCTACAGCTACTACTATTACTTCTACTAACATGACTTCTACCAACACTACTTCTTCTTCTTCTGTTTTTGCTTTTTGGAGGGCAACTGGGCTTAAGTGACTTGCCCAAGGTCACATGGCTAGTTTGTGTGTTAAGTGTCTGAGGTAAGATTTGATCTCAGGTCTTCCTGACTCCAGGGATGGTGCTTGATTCACTGGGCCACCTAGCTGCCCCATACCAACACTACTTCTACTTCTTTCACCTATCGCTACCACCACTACTACTACTACTATCACCACCCATCATTACTTTTTCTACTACTATCACTACTACTACTACTACTACTACTACTACTACTACTACTATTACCTATCACTACCACCACCCCTACTACCACCACCCACCACTAATATTTCTACTACTGCTACTACTACTACTTCTACAACATGACTTCTACCACCACCACCTATCACAATCACCACCACTACAACTAATTCTACTACTACCCCTCGTAGAGCGTAAGCCATTTGAGAGTAGATTCTGAGGTTTTTGTTTTTTCTTTTTTATACCCAGAGACTAGTAGAGTGGATGGCACACAATAGATATTTAATATATATTTGCTGATTAAGTGATTACCAAAGATAACATAGTCATCAAGTTGCAAAATTGCAGAAAACCCTCCCCATTCAGCCCTCATTCTCTTGTACCATGCTGCCTGTGTAATTGAGAAAACATATGGAAAGCACTGTGTAAATGCCAGCTACTCTTGTTACTGCTATTAAGACCTATGATGGATGCTCTCTTCTGCTGTTACCGGGGACTTTGTTTTTCATATACGAAGGTGATGTGTCTGACCCACCCCCAGCAGGCCGTGCTCTTTAAATTGTTTCCCTAGTAGCGATGATGGATTTGTCACTGAGTCATCTGTGCTCCTGCTCAGATCTCCTTCTGACTCCAGCACATGGCCAGGGTTAGCAGGGCAGTCCGTGGCTAGGGAACAGAATGAAGCCGACTCTGTCCATGTGGGGATTAAACCCGTGACCTTGGCCTCATTGGTCTGGTCCTCCAACCAGCCTCCAGCTCCTCTGATGGCTGCTACCCTATTGTCTTACACGTGCTTATGCTGCCCGCTTCAGCTCTTCACAGCTAGCTTATTCACATTTCAGCTTAGCCACGGAAAATCCTACTTTACAATTCTTCCCAAATTATTAAGTGGACTAGGTAATGAAACCCGTTGGTTGTTCATCATGCCTTTTTCTTCTTACTGCCTCACAAAGGCCCCCAGTAGTTAAGCCTTGCTGGAGGACTTTAAACTCCCAAACAATACATCAACACTCTTGGCTCAGATTGGCTTATTCATTTTCAGCTTAGGGTCTGCATGAGTCAGAGAGGTGATGTCTGTTTTAGAGAACAGGATGGAGGTGCTAAACCCCTTCCAAATCTTTCTGGGAGCAGGTTTTTTTTTATAACTAGAAGGAACCCCTGAAATTATCTTGTCTGGCCCCCTAGTTTTATAGAGACCCAGAGTGCTGAGGGACCCATCGTCTACATGGTGTGCTCTTCACATTGTTTTCCCAGTAGTGATGATGGATATGTCACTGAGCATCCACACTCCTGCTCAAGTCACATGTACAGGCTGGCTGCCTGGGTTCCCCAGCAGCACATGGGAGAAGGGGAAGGGAAAAAAGTCAGCATTTATGTGGCACCTTCTGTGTGCTAAGCTCTTTTTGCATACATTATTTCACTTGATCCTCACAGCAACCCTGGAAGGTAGGTGCTATTATTATTTCCATCTTACAGATGAGGAGACTGAGGCAGTAGGATTTGCCCAGGGTCTTACAACTAATAACAATAATTATAATAAGAGCTAACCCTTAGTACCTGCAATGTGCTAAACGCATCATAAATGTATCATTTAGTCCTCACAATGACCCTAGGAGGCAAGTATTGTCACCATTCCCATTTTACAAATGAGAAAACTGAGGCAGGCAAAGGCTAAGTGACTTATCCAGGGTCATACAGCTAGGAAGTATCTGAAATTGGTGGCTTCCTGCCTCCAGACCTTAGTGTTCTATCCACCAGCTGTTGAGTTAGTGGTGGATTCTATACTGGAACCCAGCTGTTCTGATGGCTCTTGTTGCTAAAATACAGGACCTGACTTCACAGGGTGACTTTGTTATTTTGTTTGTTTGGAATTCCCAGAACACATTTCCTATATAGAATCATGGAATCTTAGAGTTGGAAGGAACCTCAAAAACTCATTTAGTTCAGCTTGTACACAAACAGGAAAGTCCTCCATAATATCTCTGGAAATAGTCACCCAATCTCTGTGTAAATACTGCCAGTGAAGGGGATCTCACTGGCTCCCAAGGCAGCCCTGTCTACTTCTGTATTGGTCCAATAACTAGGAAACTTAGATCAGCCTTTCTTGTAACTTCTACCTGTTGTTCCTATTTCTCAAGCATAACCCCTCTTTCATATGAGAGGGAAGAGACAGAGGCAGAGAGACAGAGATAGGATAGAGAACACAGAGATAAGAGGAGAAAGAAAAGGAGTAGAGGGACAATCTATATTCTTGTGTCTCTGCCTTGATTAACTGAGAGAATTTTAGGGTCTCCTCCCTCTTCTGATTCTGATACTCTTAATCTTTGATGGATCATCCTAAACTTCGATGGATCACCCCGTAGACAAGACTAGAACCAGGGAACAGGAAGAGAGGTATAGCCCAGGTTTAGAAGCCAGGGGACCTAGGGTGAATCCCAACTTTGCCATCACCTAAGTCTGTGACCTATAAACACAATTCTATTGATTAGAATGGAATAGACATAAATAAGTAATATATACATATTTGTAATATTTACTTTTAGTACTTCTAAATATCCTATCTCTTCAACCGAAAAGTAAAGCCCTCTAGAACACGATTTCTTAAACTTTTTCTACTCTTGACCAACCCCTTCAGTGCTTCTTGAACTATGGGGCCGTAACCCAGTTTAAGAAGCACTCACTGCCTAGCACCAAACCCATGCTTTGAAAACTTGTTCTTCTTGATCACCTGTGATGCCTAATGTACAACTAGACACTCGAGCGGGGTTCCACAAATGTTTGTTGAATATAAAATTGATTTTCCAAACAATTTATAGATATTTCTCAGCACTTAGCACAGTCCCTGGAACATACTAAGTATTTAATTAATGCTTGGTGGCCAACTGAACCTGCCAACATTATGCCACCCTCAAGTATGATAGCACTCTAGGGCCAATGCAGACTCCAGCCCACCCAGCCTGGTAGGCCAAACAGTGTTTGGTTGTCTCCTTGTGTTCCCAGGACTTAATGTCATGCGTAGGGTAGGCCCTCAGGAAAGGCTTATGGGATTGGATGAGAGAACATGGTGCTTAAATTAATTGAGTGTTCTAATTAAGCAAAAAAGAAAAAAACCCTACATATTTGACATGGGTTACCACTTTAAACAAATATGTTTTATTTTTTGAACCAGACTTTTGAATTTGTATAGGGAACTTCTGGTGAAGAAAGTCATGGATCAGTGATTGATTGTTCTGAGATTTATAACCTTAAACAATTGTCTGTATCACTGAGACATTGTGAGTGTTTCAGGGTCATACAGTCAGTATGTGTCAGAGCTGGGACTTGGATCCAGGCATTTACTGACTCAGAGTCCACTGTGCCATGACCACCAATTTTTAAACAATCTGAAAATAATTTTTATGTAGTTAAGACACACAGCCATATGCACACATGTATGTATATATATATATACATATACACATATACACACATACTATGTGTGTCTGTATGTATATGTATAGATATGTGTACATGCAGTACATCCACACGTGTGTGTGTGTGTGTGTGTGTGTACGCGTTTAGAAGTTCCCCTTCATCAAAGTTCTACAATGGAATCATTGTTTTTCTGGTATCTTGCAGTGGAAATTCTTTTAGGGCTATGAGTTGAGTTGGCTGACCCAAAGGTCCCTTCAAACCTTAAAATTCTATGCTTCTGTGACAGTAAGAGAGGTGATAATTAAACTATGCTAAGCCAGGCAGTCTAGACTTGATGAGTCAGAACACACTCTGGCATTTTTCAGTGTCTTTCCAATGATTTTTCAGAGAGTCATATTACAAATATAATGATCATAGGATAAGACTGGAGATCAAGCTGAATCTATATTAACCTTGAGAATTTCTTTAAAAAAAATCAACTAACTCCCTGGTATCCATTGGTTTGCCTTTCATTTTCTTTTCTCATAAGCAAAAAAAAAAAATCCACATATAGACAACTAGGTGACTCAGTGTGTAGAGTGTTGGACTTGGAATTAGGAAGATCTGAGTTTAAATCCAGCCTCAGATACATTCTAGCTATGTGACCTTGGGCAAGTCACTTAACATCTCCCAGCTTTTGTTCTCTCATTTGTAAAGTGGGGATAGATAATATTAGCACTTACCTTACAGGATTCTTTTAAATGAGTTTTAAAATGAGTTAATATATGTAAATTATGCAAATGCTAGAGATTATATGTCACACACATGTATTCTAGGTGTTTTGAGTTCATATAAATAAGTTTATTGTATGTCTCAACAGGAAATGGTATTGACTGGTGGCTCTCTGTGAGACAATGAAAGCCCAGAATAATCATGAGCTACATTAGAGGATCTGAGTCATTTCAAATGCATCCTTTGAAGCAAAATTTTCTCTCTCTTTGGGATTTAAATTCTTGAAGAAGGGACACTCCTTTCATTCTGCCCATCAGATTCTATCCTGCCTTTCTCACTCCTCCTTCATCTCAAAATGGCCACTTGGGGACATTCATCTTTTAAACAGAAAGGTAATCTCAGAAAGAATAATTAAGTCAGTACTGTACTACTGGGCTGCTGTGAGCGATAGAAATATCTTCCATGTTGCTGTCTTATTACCTTTTTAAACCCTTCTGGGCATCTTGTGCAACTATAGGAAACAACACTGGAGGGAAATAACCCTCCCACAAACTTCTGCAAGCACATCTCTGTTACTTTAAAAAAAAAGCGGGGGGGGGGGAGGGAGATGACTCTTTTCTTCCATTCTAGGTTCCCACTCTGGTTTCATGCCTAAGGTTCCCTTACTGTTTCATGCAGTATTAATATGGGGCTGCCTCATGTGCCCTGGAAGGCACCCAAGTTGGAGTAATAAAGCATAATCTAGGCTGATACTCAAGGGGCAAATTAGCCCGGGGTTCGATTTTATTCTCAACACTCCTTCACTTCTTCATTTCTTTGTCACCAGTCTGCCTCCTTCTCTGCTAACCTCCCCACCTCAGTCTACCTCAGGCTCTAGCATCTCAGAGCTAGCAGAGAGAAAACAGAAAGACAGACAGACAGACAGACAGACAGACACACACACACACACACACACACACACACACACACATGGGTTTTCCAATTGGAAGATAATGCCACCAACTTGTTTTGTCTCCTTCAGAAACCCAAAGGCAGAAGAAACACTGCCCTGTGCATGATCAAAAGGGAGGAAGGGGCAATAGAGGGCAAGGCTATGCTAACAGGGTCTTCTCAAATACTCAAGTTTGGAGGGAGAAGCAAACTCCAACACTGACCTGGGCCTCAATGTGAGACCTCTACCCAGAATCCTTCAGTTGGAATCTATGCATTGTTGTGCTCTGGCTAAGTGACCAACTCTTGGCATTTGACTCCCAGAACCCCAACTGATTTGGACAGTGGTGGTTATTGTGCAAATATAATGAGGTTAGGTCTAGAAAGTGCTTTGCAATGCTATGTATGCATAACCTATTCTTTTTTTCCTTTTAAAAATAATTTATTTTTAGTTTTTGACATTCACTTCCATAAGTTTTGAATTTTCTCCCCCTCCCTTCCCACTCCCTACCAAAGACGGCATGCAATATAATATGGCTCTACACATCCATTCCTATTAAACACTTTAACATTAGTCATGTTACACAGAAGAATTATAACTAATGGGAGAGACCATGAGAAAGAAAAAACAAGACAAAAGAAAAAAAAAGAAAACAGTCTGCTTTGCTTTGCATTCCAACCCGATAGTTCTTTCTCTGAATGTGGATGGCCTTTACCATCATGAGTCCTTTGGAAGTGTTTTAGGTACTTGCATTGCTGAGAAGGGCTAAGTATATCAAAATCAGTCTTTGAACCCTGTGGCTGCTTCTGTGAACAGTGTTCTTCTGGTTCTGCACACTTCACTCAACATCAGTTTATATAAGTCTTTCCAGGATTTTTTGAAGTTTGCCTGTTCATCATTTTTTTTATAGCACAATAGCATTCCATTACAATCATATACCACAACTTGTTCAGCCATTCCCCAATTGATGGATATCCCCTCAATTTCCAGTTCTTGGCCACCACAAAAAGAGTTGCTATAAATATTTTTGTACACCTGGGTCCTCTTCCTATTTTCATGACCTCTTTGGAAGGTAGTACTAGAAGAGATATTGCTAGGTCAAAGGGTATGCACATTTTTATAGCCCTTTGGACATAGTCACACGAACTATTCTTATTGTGGAAGATGAACATGGTTCCCATATGGGACCATGTGGTTTACCCAAAGTCAGAGTTAGGTGATGGTAGAACTGAGACTCACTCTAGATCATCTGGCTTCTAAACCTGGGCTATTTCTACTACATGAAACTGCCTCTCATGCTGATTCCTTTGTTGTATCAAAGTTATATACTATTATATGGAAGAGAAGAGGGAGGAGACCCTAAAATCATTTCAAATGATCAAGGCAGAGATAGGACAATATTGATTGCCCCTCTACTCTCTTTCTCTCTCCCTCTCTTCTCTGTATCTGTAAATATATTGTTATAAAGTATAGAAAACGTTTTTGATTTGGATAGGGGGTTGTCTATTTTGACTTGTGTAATTATCTTACTAATTATCTTTTATAATTTTTAAATTATCTAATTTTTTCATTAGACAATTTCTTCCCAATAAAATATAAAAACAAATTAAGAACCAGAACATTCTGAGATTATGGAGAATCTGGGCAATCACTCTGGACTTTAGGAGGTGGTTCTGATGACAGATGGGCAGGGAGTCCAGGAGGCAGCTAGTGGGATTGGCTTTGCCAGGTGGATGCTAAAAAAGACCAGAAGTCCATTTATTTATTTTTGCATTTATTAAATGCTCACATCATGTGCACAGCCATGTGTTAGGTGCTGGGGGTGATAAAACGATAATTAAAACATAGCCTTTAAAAACAGAAGGCAGCTTTAAGGATAATTTAGTCCCCTTATTTTTCAGATGGGGCAACTGAGGCCCGGAGAGTTGAGGTGACTTTCCTAAGCTTTAAATTCTTGGATTCCAAAGTCAGTGCCCTTTCCTTGAACCATTTACTTACTTTCATTCTCTGTCTTCTCATGGAATTTATAATCTGTAGGTGGTGGGGAGTGATGGGGAAAATGGACACGAACATAAATGTGCAATCCATCCCATCAACCTACAACCTCACCCTCCAATAATAATCAAAGAAAAGGACAGAAGTGTTCCTCTCTTTTCATATCACCCGCTCGTGACTCCTTTTTCAGTTCTAAAATTCCCTTTGATGTTGCCATTAACCCAACTTAACATGGTTGCTAAGGCTTTTGGTAGAAGGGATGTAGTGATAGGAAAAAGATAGTGATTTATACGGAGGCTCCTCTTTTTAGTGAGCCAAATCTAACTTAATCCATGTTCTATCTCAGTTTCTCCCATTAGTATTAGATCTCTGATACTTGAAGTAATGACTTAAAACTTAGAATCTAATGTGCTTGTAAGCTTGCTTCAACTTTTTAGCCAACCTCCAGGTCCTATCACTTCCTGAGAGCATCAGGAATTTCAGAACATTTGACTTTACCCAGAAGAATAAAGCGTAGTTGGTCTTCTTCTTGTCCTCATGGATCATTAGAGAATATATTACATCTATACTTGGCTTCCCCAGTGTTTGGATTCTTCAGTCAGGCCCAGGAACAAAGATCAAAATTCTGCTTAAAGCATCTCTTCTCTTTGTTGTGGGAGATGAAAGGTTTTCTCTATCTGTTCTGTACTTGATGTCTGGGTCCCATGATGTCTGACTGCCACGGTTTCATTATCCTGGTATAGGTATGCCCCTAGACAAGAACAGGGGTAGGAAGAGAAGCTGGCAAGATCACCGGTTTGGACTGAAAGGGACCTTGGAGGCCCCCAAATCCAAATATTTCATTTTATAGAAGCGAAAACTGAGGTCATGGATTTACCCATGTTATACAGATGGTAAGCACAGGAGGCGGGTTCTGAACCCTGGTCCTGGCCATTGTTGCTGCTGCTCAGCACTGGCTTCTTCTGTGGCTTGAAAGGTCTAGATTCTCATAGTACAACCTACTGCATGGACTCTCCGCAGAGAACACATGTATACACATAATCCACTCAGGTAACTAGAGTCCCCACACCAACATCCTCCCTCCCTCCTTCCTCCCTTCCTCCCTCCCTCCCTCCCTCCCTCCCTT